>OU015495.1:73827520-74427520 GCA_907164885.2 Dolomedes plantarius
GATTGTAGATTGGTTAAAGATAGTTCCTTAAAATAAATTACATCGCATGAAAACTATTTTCAGAAATATGTCGTAACTTTAAGTTATAATTTCAATAATAATTGATGAAAAATTTTATTTCTATTTAAAAATTCATTAATTGAGATCTGTTTAAAAATTGAATTTATGTGTTTTTTTCACTTATACAGGCGGTCAGAAAGTATTAGTTGCCCTTTTTTCTCAAATTTAAAACTTTTAACTGCTGCAATAAATATAAAACAGTATATGTCCTCCATGCAAATAAAACTCGAAAAATACTTTGTCCGGAATGAAATCACAAATAAGGGATTATTCTGTCATACCTCCGATAATCCAATAAGTCACAATCATATTTCTTTCCCTTTCAGACGAACAGAACGTAGAAGATAATCCTCAAGTTATGAATTATTCAATGCATTTTAAGTGAATAGAAATAAATGCAAAGTGGATTACTTTTTAAAGACTATTCCGATTTTAGAGTGGTGAAATTATGTTAAAAAAATTATTGATGCACATTGAAAATTATCCCCTTTACCTACACAGAAAAGTTAAAGCACCCGATGCGGTATACAATTTTAGCTACAACTGTAACTTGATCCGGTTTAGTGGAATAGCGGATAGACTCATAATAAAATAATCCTAAACAGAACCTTTAGAAGATTTATTGAATTTTACTGCATTTAAATACAATTTCTAAATAGAAAAAACCCGTTATCCATGTTTTTTACTTATTTATATGTAAAAAACATCATATCTCAGATAAAATGTATTTATATTTACGAAGCTTACGTTTCTTTACCAGTTCATTGAAGTGTTAATAATGTAAGGAATTATTTTCCCCAAATATATTTTGTGTTGAAACATCTTAATCCCAGAGTTGTATTTCCTGTTCTTCCATTTATTATTTTTTTTCTTCGCCGCTTATTTATTTCTTTCCAAAATAATAATAATCATAAATTGACCTCAAACCGAATAGAAAAATGTCAAGATCATACTAAAGATTAAACACAGTAAATAAAGAGTTATGAAAAAAAATACATAAATTAGTTCTTTTAAATAGAAATAAAATTTTTCATGAATTATTATTGAAATTATAACTTAAAGTTACCACATATTTCTGAAACAGGTTTCATGCAATGTAATTTATTTTCATCAACCGATATCCTTAACCAATCTACACTCAGAGACACTGAGTGCGGTTATATTAGTTAATATAGGATTTCTGATATATATATATATATATATATATATATATATATATATGTGTGTGTGTGTGTGTGTAAGTAAATAAGGAGCTATGTTAAATAAGCAGGATAAAAAAAACGATTTTTTGCAGTACTAAACCTGTTTATCTGCTAAAGTTTTATTATAATATTAATAAATCGACATTAGCATAGGTAGTTCATTTGACAACAGTGAATACAGTTTATATTACGGTATTACATTCATTTGCTACGCTTAATTTTTAAGCCTGTAGTATGTTTAAAATACTGGATATAAAAGATTTTTTGCGGTACTAAAATTGATGAACTGTAAAAGATTTATCATAATTTTAATAAACCCACTTAAAAAATAACATAAGCAGTTCATTTAACAGCAGTGAACTTAATTTATATTATGGTATTACATTAATTTATCACTTTTACATTAATTTATCATTTTTTCTCACTTTTTAACTCTGTACCATCGCTCTCCCTCAGTCTATCTCTCTATCTTTTTCTTTCAAATTTTAATTTTGAAATTTTCTCTTAAGACCCAAGTTCCTGTCAAAAATTTAATATTTCAGTTTGCAATTTGTTTACTTCCAAACTTTTGCCATGGCACTTTAAACATATGAATCATTCAATATTAATGAATCTTTCAGTACGTTCAGCGTAAATGTGATAACATTTTTTTTAAATACGGCCGTCTCTCCTCCGGGAACTTAAGTATTTCATCCTCTTTGTGTTACTAGAGTCCTCACATCATTCGTTATCAATTCATTCCATCTTCTCGATGACTTGGATCTGTATTAAAGACGTATCATCCATCACGGAAAGGTTGTCTCCCCGCTGAGCAATCCATCTTATAGGCACACGATAACAGAACCTTTGTGCGGGGAAGACATCACGGGAAACAAAAAGAAGAAAAAGAAAAGGTATCCAAAAATCGAAAATTAATATAATTTCTTAGACCTTATGGTGAACAAAGGAACAACATTGACGTGAAATTACAAGTTGAAATGTTTACTTTAACATCGTCGTTTTATATAGGAAATATGAAGGAATTATTTGGATAGTAGTACAACTCAACTGTAAAAAAATGGAGTTAGCCTCACTTTCATGTTCGTACAAGTCATTTCTATCTTGTTTTTAAACTGGTACACCTCCAGCTTATTTCTGCTGCCAACAGAGGACATTACAAATCAGACTTCAGCAGTCATTTCCCAGCACTCATTAGAGTTTGTCTATGTATCTCAAAATGATCAAGAATGGAGTTGGACCACTATTCAAATAAGGCCTTCATATATTAATGCGGGCTCGAGATAGTCTTGTGGAAGAGCGCTGGGTTTCGGTGCTGAGGGTGCTCGGATCAAATCCTGGAATGCGCCAAAGTACTTCCGTGTCTAAGTCGGATATAAGTATGTTAAATCCACAGATCGGAAAGTCCTTCTATTAGGTTAGAGAGGGTGGAAGAGGATACGATTCCCCTAATGTCGACCCTGTGAAGTGCTCGGTCAAAATTCAGGTAGCAACTAGCTAAGACGGACTTCGACCGTTGTAATGCTATACAAGCCGGAGATGCACACTTTAGCCCGAATCCTATATGGACCTGGTTTGGAACTTCCAGCCACATGAAATTAATTTGTAAATAAATTTGTGTACATTTACTTCGGACTTTTAATTAGAAATAACAACAACAACAGTATATTAATGCACAGGTGTAGCACAAACTTTTCCATTTGGGCTACACGGGGGTTTCAAAAGAGTGAGCGCCAACTGTCAAAGACAATCGGAGGTAAATATTTACAAATGAATACTTATAATACTACGTAAATGTAAAGTGTATATACTGCTTTGAAGTTTCAACACAGATTCACAAATTCTGGTATGAGTGTTCTGCAGAAATTTTACAGACATCCCATCCGAAATCAAACTTCAGTCCCAAGGGTCAAACACATCTGTTGTAACTTCGCAATGGTGACAGTCTTTCTGGAGCGTTGCTAAATTAAGTTGGGTGGTAAAAAAGGTCTGTTGTTTGAAAACATTAGTCTGGTTCAATTCTACCAGATGACCGTCTTATTCACTCCCTAAGGCGTCTATCAGAGGTTTGACAGGCATTATTGCTTTAAATTTGTAACTGACAATAAGTGAAGGTTTCACTATAATTGTAATTAAACCTCAATTAGGATAATATTTGTAGCTCATTTAAAACAACAGATCATCTTTGTTAGAATGAACTAGGCCATTCTTGTGTTATATCTGCTTTCCTTTTATCCAATAATTAATTGTTTCTTAATCCTTCAGCGGGCGCGCCATTTTTTTTAAAAACCAGTAGGCGCGCGTGGCACAAACTGCAACGTCTCTTTCAACCTTGATAATTTCTTTTGTAAGAAACTTTTATTTTTCAAATTGAAAATGATAATTCTGCATTTTCTGAAAAGATATAAAATGTTGATAATATTGAGATATATTTATAATTAAAGGCCAAAGAATGCAGTTATAATCGCCTTATTTCAAAACTGTCCGGTTTATTGGATCTAAGGACAACTTGTGAATGGATTCCTATTATGTCCAAAAACCTAAAAGACAATGATAGAGTCCATGTTCGTGATATGAGAGATAACGTATAATAGATGCAAACATTTGATCGACTACATCAACTCCTGCTGTTGTCGTACTGTAATCTAGTTAAAATCGCTGGTTTACCACGGTTAAATCACGACTAACAATGAAGGGAAAGGAATAGAAGGGTCAGAAAAACATACCTGCATTCGAAAGGGTGTAGCTATAAATAGAAACTGCTTAGAACAATCAACCTTACACGTAAAAACAAACCATTCAAAATTACGAAAATAATGCACTTTGTACACGGAGGCGCCCGCTGAAGGCTGACACAACTGAACTTCATTTTACAATAACAGCTTACAGTTATTTCTTTACTCTACGATTATTATTTTTTCCGCTTTTAAGCGGTTTAACCATGTAAAAAGGCTGTTTCATTCATTTCTTTAAAACTATATTGATATTGTTTCATTGAATTTGTATTTTATTTCCAACCTTATTTTTTGAAAACATCGAAAATTTCTCCCAAAGCCGCACATTAAATATATATACTATCCCCGACCTTGGATGGCGCATAAAAGTGTTTACATAAAATTCTGACGTAAGAAGTTCAGGCGCCTTCTGGGAGTATTTTACTGCCTTTTGTGTGAAACTTTCTTTTGAACATGTGTTGCAGACTTCCTTTTCCATCGGAAAAAGTCATTTTCAAACAGAATAATATGTCTTGTAAAATATTGCCGCCTCTTGATTATAAAGATTTTTGGCAAAAAAATTAGTGCATTTTTTTAGTATATTTTGGCACTCATGCATCTTTTATAGGCGTTTCTAGTTAATTTTTTCTCTCCTGCAATGCTGTATTCCCCCCTTCGGAAACACATTTAGCACTAAAATGTCAGACAATATTTCAACTTTAGAGGTATTCAGGCAATATATTTGCAAAATTCAGTTGTTTCCGTAGTTAACTAATATTTATGGTGGTCATAAAAACACTTTGCCGATATATGGACCTCTAGCGGCTGTTCTGTTGAACCGATCGAGATGAGATTTCAGATATAGTTATTCAGAGGTATGATCTCGGGATTCTGAGAACAACAACACAGTGACACTCACGGTTACGGTTATAGGTATAGAAACTCGTAATTTTCAAATGGCAACGCTAACATTTTCCCGTCGCAAAATGCTCGGCGCATGCGAAAACCCTAAAGAGCGTTGGAACGGTACTTGTATTCCTAAAAATGGACACGTTATGCAAGCACAAAAAACTGATCTGCGAACGGCCAGTAAAAACACGATCGGGGAGCACGGAAGAAATTTGCATATGGCAGAGGCAACACACCACTCACTGATGATAATACAGATCGGACAAAAGAAAACTTTTATTTGGATTACTCATTTTCCACATGGGTGACGTCATCGTGTTTTTGTTGGCCGTTCGCAGAGCTGTTTTTTGTGCATGCATAACGAGCCCGCTTTTTGTGATACACGTGCCGTTCGAACGCTATTTAAGGTTTTCGTAAGCGCTGAGCGTTTTGCGACGGGAAAAGTTGTCGTTGCCATTCGAAAATTTCGAGTTTCTGTGCCTATAACCGTAATAGTGAGCGTCACTTTGATTACGTTCACAGAATCCCGAGTGTTTACGCCTGGTTAAAGGTTGAACTGTAACCGTCGTTATTTGGCGACTATGAGTTGGCTGCAACAAGTGTGCCCAGTTGAATTTTGTCTTTCCCTCGAGTAGGAAGCTTCATTCGGAAGCATCCCTAAATAAATGAGCCATATCGTTGGCTAACGTTAATAAATCTTTGATAACTGAAACTTGCCAGTTTATTTGAACTTTCTTCGTACAGTCCAGATCGACCATTATGGTCCTGTTACGGCCGGAGAAACGGCTAAAATTTGATTAATTTTTATTAATAACTCAATTTCGACTTACTTGGTGTTTGCGAGAACTTTGGAACTGTTTTCGATATGTCTGATTCAGATGAAAGTGAACCTTCGGATACATTAAAAACCGTGAACCGTCGAAAAGGTAACTTTAAATCTCGAATTACGAAATTAAATTCGTTTTTAAATGAAAAGGCTGCATCGGCAGATAGTTATAAGCTGCAGAGCAAGCTCGATGGAGTCAATGACATTTCTTCTAAGCTAGATGAACTAAAGTTTCGTTACTATGAGCTTTTAGAGGATGAACAATTAGCGGATATTGATTCTCAATTCGACCTCATGGAAGAAGAGCTAGAGGATATCAAGGTGAGCTTCCAAAAATTCTTATTTGAATTAAAAGAAAATAATCGTTCTAATTTAAGTAATATTAATAAACAAAGTTCTAGTTCTGTAAAATTGCCTGATGTAAGCTTACCTGAATTCCTTGGTAATATCGAAAACTGGCATTGTTTTAAGGCCCAGTTTGATAGTTTAATAACGAATAACTCTTCTTTAACTGATTCTCAAAAGCTGTTTTATTTACGTTCTGCTTTGAAAGGTGAAGTAGCCTTTATTGTAACTCCTGAGGATACATTTAATTCTTTAATGAAAGTTTTGATCGATAGATATGAGAATAAACACTTGATTGTCAATAAACATGTGCAAAATATTTTGAATATTGAAAACCTTACTACTGAATCAGCTAAACAGCTGCGAAATATTGTTGATGTTGTTAATAAAAACTTGAGAGGTTTAAAATTATTAGAATTAGAAGCAAATGAGTTAACACAACAATTTTTAATGAATATCCTGTTACAAAAATTAGATAAGGAA
The DNA here is from genome assembly GCA_907164885.2 of Dolomedes plantarius. NCBI lineage: Eukaryota > Metazoa > Arthropoda > Arachnida > Araneae > Dolomedidae > Dolomedes > Dolomedes plantarius. The sequence goes on from OU015495.1 coordinate 73,834,057, forward strand.
TCTCGCAAACTTTATGAAATGAGTTTAACTTCAACTGATTTGCCTAATTGGGATACTTTTATTGAATTCCTGCAGAAAAGATCACAAATTTTAGAAAACATGCAAGGAGCGCAAAGTTTCTCTTTTAAAGTTAAAGCTTCGAACATACCAAAAAATAAAACCTTTTTGTTAAAGTCTAATAGCGACTTGTGTTCTTTGTGTAAACAATCACATATGATTTATAGATGTCCTTCGTTTCTGAAAATGACTCCTATGCAGCGATTTAATGTGGTTAAAAGGAATAAACTTTGTTTAAACTGTTTAAGTGTATCCCACAAATTAACATCTTGCTCCTCTAAATACTCTTGCCGCTTATGTCCAGGCAAGCATAATTATCTGTTGTGTCGGAATGAAAATAATCAGTTCAATGAAACAAATTCGCCGGTGAAAGATTCCTCGCCAAGCTGGCAACCACCGGCCCAGACGTCTTTTTCGCCAGCTCCAATTGCAACCCCTCGGGTCTCCGATGATGTAAACATTTCAAATAACCAGGAAGTGTTGAGTTCTTTCTCGACCATCAATGAAACTTTGAACAAAACAGTGCTGCTGACGACAGCTAATGTATGGGTTTGGTCTCCTACTAGACATAACCATATTCGGGGAAGAGCGATGCTTGACAGCGCTGCTATGTCATGCTTCATATCAACAAATTTTGCCTCGGAATTGGGTCTGGTAAAGAAAAAAGTAAACATTCCTGTTTGCGGTTTAGGTGGAATTTCAACTTGCGTCAAATGGAAAACGAGAGCATTAATCAGTAATAAAAATAATTCTTTTAAGCAGTTTATGGATCTATGTGTTGTATCGAAGATTACCGATGTCATCCCGCACTCGGTTCTTGACATTAAAGAAGTAAACATCCCACCGCGCTTGACCCTTGCAGATCCGCAGTTCCATCAGCCTGGACCGATAGACTTGATAATTGGTGCAGAATTCTTTTTTAATGTAATTAAAGATGGTAAACAAATTGTGTCAGATAATTTAATATTTCAAGATTCGGTTTTTGGTCTCCTTGCCAGTGGTTCGGTTATGACAAAATCTTCTAAAGAATATTGTGGGTTGATTTCTAATTCTGAAAACCTAGAGGATAGTATTCGAAAGTTTTGGGAGGTAGAAGAAGTGTCTTGTGATCGACCATTAAGTAAGGAAGAAGAATTCTGTGAAATTCATTTTCAGAAAACTCATAAGCGAAATGAAACTGGTAGATTTGTCGTTAAGATGCCAATTCAAGAAGAATTGAATATGTTAGGAGATTCTCGAAACTTAGCTGAAAAAAGACTGCAACAAACAATTTGTAGACTCCACAAGAATCCGGATATGCATAGGCTCTATGATGACTTTCTTAAAGATTACGAGTCTCTTGGGCATATGGAAAAGGTTTCGAACGAAAATTCGTCTGCTGTAGTGTATTATTTACCACATCATGGAATTTACAAACCGGAAAAAAGTACAACGAAACTTAGAGTAGTGTTTAACGCGTCGGCCCCTACCACTTCGGGTAGAAGTTTAAATTATCTACTACTTACAGGCGAAGTTAAAGAGGATATATTCGATATCATGTTACGATTTCGTAAACATAAAATAGTGATAACTGCTGACATAAAGCAAATGTTCAGACAGATAATAATAGATCAAAGTCAGAGGGATCTATTGAGAATACTTTGGAAAGATAAAGAAAATCAAAAAAACCGTTGTCTTTAACTTAAACACGGTGACTTATAGCACAAAAAGTGCTCCGTTCCTGGCAACAAGGGTTATTAAACAACTTGCCCGAGATGAATCTGCAAAATTCCCATTAGCTTCAGAAGTTGCGTTATCAGATGTTTATATGGACGATATCGTTACTGGTTGCCCAGACGTTACTTCAGCCAAACTTTTGAAGGTTGAACTAATTGAAATGTTTCAAATATGCGGTATGAGCCTTCACAAATGGAATTCGAACTGTGAAGAACTTCTTGAAAATCAAAAACAAATTCGAGACGAGCATTCATTTGCTCCAGATTCAGAAGCTACGATCAAAACCTTGGGAATGGTCTGGAAATCTAAGGAAGACCAGTTTATCTATAAGGTATCTGTAAAGCCACAAAATTTCTATACTAAACGAGATGTATTATCAACGATTGCTAAGTTATATGACCCATTTGGATTAATCGGACCTGTTATTTGCAGAGCTAAAATTTTTATGCAGAAACTTTGGTTAGAAAAACTGAACTGGGATGATAAATTACCAGAAGAATTCGTCAATGAATGGCATTATTTTGTTAGCTCTTTAAAAGAAATTGAGCATATCACAATCAACAGGTATGTCTTAAAAGAGGAGGTTGAAGTTATCGCACTTTTTGGATTTTGTGATGCCTCAATCTCTGCCTATGGAGCTGTTGTTTACCTAACTTGTTACACTCGAACTAGATACCTCGAACTCATACCTCTAAAGTACTCGCTAGCAAATCTAGAGTCGCCCCGTTGAAGATTTTATCGATACCTCGTTTAGAATTACGTTCTTGCTGGTTACTTGCGCAACTGGTCAACAAAGTTCTTGTTTCTTTGAAAATGTCTATTGACAAGGTAGTTTTATTCTCGGACTCTACCATCGCCTTGGCATGGATCAGATCACTTCCTCATCAGCTAAAAACCTTTGTTGGCAACCGAGTTTCCAAAATACAATCTTTAACTTCAAATCATCAGTGGAAACATATCTCTTCCAGTGACAACCCTGCGGATGTTCTTTCCCGTGGTGTTGATCCTAGAGAACTTAAAACCTTGGAATTGTGGTGGAATGGACCACAGCTTGCCTTTGAAGAAATTCTAAATTCTCCGAATGAAAGTGGAATGGACTCTCCTGATAAAGAACTATATTTAAGTGAACTAAAACAATCTTCGAATGCTAACTTGATTCTCACATCTAATAATGGGTTTATTAACCAAATTCTTGATTTAAGTAATAGCTATGTTAAATTAATTAGAATTCTTAGCTTTATTTTTAGGTTTCAATACAATTGCAGAAATAAAGAGAAAAAACGTGGACCTATCACTAAGGAGGAATTTAATGAGGCTAAACGATATTTAATCAAATCAGTACAGGTAAAAGTATTTTTCAAAGAATTAAGTTCTTTAAAGAAAAAGGAAAGGTTGAAGGACAGTCATGTAAGTAATTTAAATATTTTTCTAGACAATGATGGACTAATTCGTGTTGGAGGTCGACTTAATTATTCAAATTTGTCATTTGACCAAAAGCATCCTATTTTGTTACCAAGAGATCATAAGCTAACTATTTTAATAATGCAATATTTCCACCTAAAGAATTTGCACGTTGGTGCTCAAACATTACTTAATTTTGTTAGACAAGAATTTTGGCCTTTAAATGGCAGAAATAACGCTAGAAAAATTGTCCATAATTGCATTACTTGTTTTAAAAATAAACCTAAAATGGAAGAACAATTAATGTCATCATTACCAAGGGAAAGAGTGACGATTAGCCCTACCTTTTTTAACACGGGTATTGATCTATGTGGCCCATTTTTTATAAAATATAAAAACCAACGTAAAGGTGCTGTAAGCAAAATTTATGTTGCTATTTTTGTGTGTTTTTCAACTAGAGCTATTCATTTAGATATTTTAACTGATTTGACCTCGGATGCTTTAATTTCAACTTTGAAGAGATTTTTTGCCCGACGTGGTGTTCCCGCGACAATATTTTCAGACAACGCTACGAATTTTGTCGGAGCTAATTCTGAACTGAAAAAACTGTACAAACTGGTACAAAAGCCATCTGATGATTTAGCATCATACTTAGTATCGCAGTCAATATCTTGGAAATTTCTTCCTCCCAGATCTCCGAACTTCGGGGGATTGTGGGAGGCGGGAGTCAAATCTTTTAAACATCATTTAAAGAGAACAGTGGGAAATTCAAAATTGACTCTGGAAGAATTTTTAACGGTAACTAATCAAATCGAAGGAATTTTGAATAGCAGGCCACTTATTCCACTCTCTTCGGACCCTAATGATTTTGAAACCCTAACCCCTGGCCACTTCTTAATAGGTCGCCCAATCAATGCTATTCCAGAACCTGTATTAACCGATATGCCAGAAAATAAATTTTCTCGATGGCAAAAAATAACTAAATTTAATCAAATTATTTGGAAAAAATGGACACGAGATTATTTAAATCATTTACAGCAAAGAGGCAAATGGCTTTTTGACAAAAATAACATTACCACTGGAACACTAGTACTACTAAAAGATGACAAATTACCAATTTGCACTTGGTCTATTGGTAGAATTCACGACACCATCCCAGGCAAAGATGGAAAAATACGAGTAGTCTTAGTAAAAACACCTCGTGGTATTTTTAAACGTAGTATATCTAATATTTGCATTTTACCTTTAAATAATATGGAGAGTTAAAAGAGTTAATTTTATCTATATCTTTAATTTGTATAGTCTACTGAAGTATTTGTATGGAAGTGTATTTTTAATTATATAAGTGTATGGTGTTTTACTGTATTGTGATCTACATATTAATTTTGTTTGTAAATTTTAAATTGTATTAATCTATGTATAATTTGAATATTGTACAAATATGGCTGTAAAATTGTTATTTTCTTGAAATCACTAGGATTTCAAAGTCGGGCGGTATGTTTACGCCTGGTTAAAGGTTGAACTGTAACCGTCGTTATTTGGCGACTATGAGTTGGCTGCAACAAGTGTGCCCAGTTGAATTTTGTCTTTCCCTCGAGTAGGAAGCTTCATTCGGAAGCATCCCTAAATAAATGAGCCATATCGTTGGCTAACGTTAATAAATCTTTGATAACTGAAACTTGCCAGTTTATTTGAACTTTCTTCGTACAGTCCAGATTGACCACCGAGCTCATCCCTCTGAATAATTATATTTGAAATCTGATCTCAATCGGTTGAACGGAACGGCCGCTAGAGGTCGATATATCGGCAGTGATTTTTATGACCACCCAGTATTTATTTCAACCCGAAATTTTAATTATATTTGCCGAATTATTTTTGGTTCCAAAACTCGACGCTATAATATTTGTGAGATAAATATATCCTTTTAAAAGCATAGAAATTATTAGAATTATATAATATGGGATCACTGAGTCAATCATTTGAAAGAAGGCGAATTTAAAAAGAACTTTTTGGTTTGCATTAATTACATTTCTAAATATATCAAAAAATTGCTTCTTCCTATAGTAAATAAAGCACAATTACTGACAATTTACAAAATTAATATTAAAACACATTATTGCATTGAAGGGATAATGTTGGGGAGATCTGTTAAAAGAAACTTGTAAAAGATTGCTTCAATGCTGTAAGAATCCCAGTTATGGAATGTGTAACTTCTTTCATCAGTACTCCCTCGCTAAACACAGTATGTACTAAGTCTGTCCGAAATTAATTGTAAAATTAAACAAAAATAATTTATTAAATGTAAAATGATACTATTTCTAAACTAATTGTCACTTATTTCAAAACTTTAAGACATGTTTTTAATAACTAGATTGATATTTAAAATGTAGAAAAGTGATAAATTTTATTTTCTCCTTGAAAATTACATAGTATATTGAGAACTTAGTAAATTGAGGTAAGTTAGTATAACTCAATAACATTGTATATTGAGATACATATTTAAAATCACGATTCTGAGTTAACGTTATGAAGTTACAATACACAATTCCCGTTACAGTGTAAAATTATTTATTAGATTATATATATATATATATATATATATATATATATATATATATATATATATATATATATATACAGAGGCTGTTCGCACATTTTTAGACGATTTTGGTAAGCGGTAATAAAAAATCGTTTGCTGCAAAAGAAATAATTGCAATTGTACTATGTTTTTAAAAGTCAAAATTATTGTCTGCGGCCTGAAAGTTTTGTTTTTATTCAAAATGGCGTTTTTAACAAAGCAGTTGTTCGAAGGCTACATTTATGATTTTTCCGAAGAGAAATATGCATACTCCGTTATCCAAAAACAATGTGAGAGTCATGGTTTTGTGATATCTAAAGCGTCGATAGGTAATATCGTCAACAAGAAAGGAAAAAAACGTCAAATTGGAGCCTCAAGTGGAACAAAAATTCCAAACAAGTATCCAAAGAAAAAACGAACATCTTCGACTATTGCAAAGGTACGTTGTTTAATGTTAAAAGAAAATCCCCCAATTCAAAGGACAGTTGCAAAATCATTAAAATGCTCGGTGTCTACTGTAAACAAAATTATAAACGTTAAATTAAATCTTAAGAAAGCGAAAAAACGCAATGTGCATCGTTTTCTTCCAAATCATATAGCTGAACGCAGGACACGCTGCAGAATTCTATATGAGAAACACTTATCCAAAGAAAAATGGAAAACAATTGTCATGATAGACGAATCACAGGTGTATTTAAATGATTGCAACAAAAAAGAGCCATTTATTATCATAAAAGGGGAGAACAAAATTTAAGTACATGGTTCAAATAATCGAAAGAAACTTTTTCTAAGGGATTCATGATTGTTGCTGGTTTTTCTTATAATGTCAAGTTAAAAATAAAGAGAGTGGAAACAAATGTCAAGATTAACTCCAAATACTATCAGGAACATATTTTATCGCCAATTTATCTGAATGAAATACCATCGTTTTACCCACAGTGCCATCAATCTGTGAGACTCCATCAGGACAAAGCTAGCAGTCACACATCAAAATCCACTGTAAATTTTCTAAAAGAAATGGAACAAAAAACTGGTATCAAGGCCATACCCTTCACTGATATCCCTACTAAATCTCCCGATGTATCACCTATGAATTTTTGTGCTTTCAGACTTTTAAAATCTGCACTTTCCAAACGTCGTCCCAAATCCCTTACAGGACTCTGGAAAGCTGTTCAGGAGGAATGGGATAGAATACCTCTTCTGACACTTCAAAAGGCATTATTATCCTGGAAATTGCGGTGTCGAAAGATAGTTCAGAATAAGGGATGTCAAACAGAACATTTATAACACTAGAATTTTATGCAATTTAGTTTTGTGAATACAATATACATCGTCTAAAAAATGTGTGAACATCCTCTCTCTCTCTCTCTCTATATATATATATATATATATATATATATAGGATTATATATATACACATATATATACTGTTTTATTGACTATATCAAACACCTCTGTGTTTGAATAAGAACTAAAAAATCTAAAACTAGTTAATGTGTCTTTTCTTTGGCTTGTTTATGTTTCTATAACACGTTTAAAGATGAAAGAATGATAAAATGCTGCTCATAATGGTCATAATTTATACATGTCCTGCATTGTATTCTTTAGTTATAACTCTTATCCTCATTTCTTTTAATTCTTATAAAATATATCAATCTTTCATCAAGGTAAATATATCACTATAATTCGATAATCAAAACAGATTTAAATAATAATACTTATTATCATTATTATTTTCTCTTATTTGTCTTCATGTAACCGTTTAACAAGTCAGATAGAAAGTGACACATTTGTAAAATGTTGTCATCACTACATAGATATTTTCATGAAAAATAATTTAGTTTTGAAAATGCTGCTTACTTTTAATGTTTATTTCAATTACATAATTGGTGACACTTGAGACCTCTGGAGGCAAAGAAAAAGTTGTTAAGATTTAAAGAGAGATAAATTTACTCTATCAAATATGAGAAAAGGAAGTTTAAACTGTCAAATATATTGACAGCAGTTATTAAAGTTTTAAGATCATTATAAAATTTTTCTAGTTGCGGATTTTTTTTTTTAATCACATAAATATTTTTTTATTTGCTATAGTCCTACTGTAAGCACTTTATGTTACCAAATAATTTTGGAGGAAACTGACCTAACTAACCTAAAAATTATGAAATGACTTTTCGATTAAAATATTCAACTCATGTTTCCCATATATTGCTTTCAGTTTCATCATTAGTTTAAAATATGCTGAACAATTTATTTGAAACGCAACTTTTGCCTGCAAATTTCCGATACTGAATTATTTAGTTTGTGTTGAGATCTATAAATATATGCTATATTTAATGCATAAATTTCTACTTTTGTAAAGCATGTTTTACTAAATAGATCATCTTGAAATGAACGTGTTTGCATTTAGTTCTCCGTTTCGAATACTGACATTAAAATTCATGCAAAGAAGTTGAATAAAATTTTAAAAATCATTAGCCTAGGATTTATAAAATAACTCTCATATGATACGTTTTGGTAATAGGAATAAGTTCAAATGTAGTGTAATCTTGGGGATATGCATATCATAATTTTATTCCGTTAACGATATCCTTGCGTAGGGAATATTTTCTCGTAAACAAAATTATCCCAGATTTCAGAGATATTATAAATAATTTCTCTTTAAAATACAAAAGCGATAACAATCAAATACTTTTATCGATATATTTAAAATATTGTGTCTCTTAAACATTTACTTAAAATCTAATGGATTTCTGGGGGACTCCCCATCCCCGTCCTAAAAATTTTGCGGGGCTTATAGACTTAAAAATCTCAAGAGAAAATATTAAAAATTCAATTTTTTGTTTTTTGTTTTTAATCGGAGCATACACAAATTTAATTTCTTAGTCCATTCATTGAAAAAAGCGTAAAACGGCAAATCAAACAGTCAGGAATTAAAATGAGCAGTTAGAAAGATAAATTCTTTCTTTTTTATAAGAAACAAGGTCATTAAATTTACTTTAAAAATTGCAACAATTATATCAAGTTTTGGACTATTTTTTATTACAGTTACAAGAATATTTTTTCATCATTTATAAGGTAAGTTGGTGCAACTGGGCCCATGGGGCAACTGGGCCATCCCCTCCCAGATTTTTCCTTTACATATTAGGTGGGAATTCTACTCTGTTGTGGCAACACTGGTAAGCAGAAGTCAACAAAATAACGGCCATTTTGTAATTGCTTTGAAAAATTATTTTTAAATGGGAATTTTTTCTTCTGTTTCTAGATATACAAGCATTGAACCTAGTTACCCAGTCACAGATTCTGTTGTTTCTTATGATAAATAGACCTGGGTGGTCCACTTATCCCATTTATCAGGGGAACTGGGCCCACTTGAATTTAAAAATATATACAATATTTATATATATTATACATATATATATAATAAAAATCAATATCATAGCTTAAACATACTCCCTAAGACTTACTAAAATGCATGTAATGCAAAGAGTGCATGCATGTTAGTATAATTTTAATGTGTTTAAAGTATAGTATATAAAAAAGTTAAAAATCTAAGGCCCAGTTATCACAACTTACCTTAGTTTATTTATATATAATTTTATATTTTGTACATACATAAAAATGTTAAAAATTATAACGAAATAATTAAAATATAAATTACATATAAATAAAATTTCTGGGGTATTTATTGGTTGTACGGGGAAAAAAAAGTCCATCTTTAAAAGTGCCTTTAAGTTTTCAAGAAAGGTCACCTGTTCTTCCATTCCTCAAGACCCTACATAGAAAAGATGGAGAGCTCAACTGTACAGCCATCCAAAAGAACCATTTTTCACAATGAATAAATTCAGAAACTGTCGAGGCGGCTATTCCTGTTTTTCACACTTAGCGTATCATTTTTCACCCATGTACACTCTTTTCTAACTTGTACCTCTATGTGAAATCATTAGTTACGGAGATATACGCAGACAGAAATTTGAAGGAAGTTTCCGTACATGATTTTATTTTACGAAGAGCATGCTGTTTTACTAACAAATATAGATTGTTTGCAAAGGAAATATCTATGAATAAACATCATGTTTCATTATTCTAAATAAAGGAATCGATATAACGTGATTAATATTTAACGGTAAGCATTAATTATTTTCCTTTGTTCAATCTATATGAATACTGAAATTTTACGTTTGTTTGTAAATCAATGGTGGAATGACGACATTCAGTAGAACTTTATTTGTAAGACTAAATTTCTCAGGACATAATTAAACACATACGAAATAAATTTCATTAAAATAAGGCCATGGGTTACTAAGAGATTTTAATAATATATCATAGATAATTTTAATACTAAAGGAAAACTAAAGGAGAGAAAAGCAAGACTAAAGGAAAAATAATTACAAGATAAAAAGTACTTTTTATATACCATGTTTTTAAATTTTCTGTTAAATCATATGAACTTAACAATTCTATGTATTAATAAATACTTAAAATTTTTTTCATGAATTATCCCATCAACTTGAAAGAAAATGAAGTTAATTGGAAGTTAACTTGCTTTTAATTCTTTGTTCCCGTCCCAGCCGATAAATGGCTGCACCAGTCTACAAAACAAAATTAACTGAAAATGAATTAAATTCTGCTTAAAGATGGTTAAACGTATTAAAATAATGCATTGTCATCGTGTTCTGATCTTTTCTAAAAGTTTAAAATGTCTAGCTAGTCGGAAAGTTAGTCAAAAATCGATTGCAAGATTTGTACCGAACAAACATACACACACACACAAACAAATAAGAAAGCGAGTTAATAAAAACATGGTAATGACGGGATCACCTTAAAATATCATTCGTGCCTAAGGTAGGTTGCTATAAGAATTTTCTACTTACTATAAAACTTTTGCTTTCCGAAAAATGGTGAAGAAACCTGTAGCAAAAGAAAAGGAAATATTGAAGCTTTCCATACATAAAATAATCAAAACTATTGTTGTTGTTACCGTTCGTTGGAGAACTCAGAAATTTTCTTCTCGAAATAATGAATAATAATTGCGATTCTTAAAGGAATGAGCTTGATTAAGCAGAAATTAAATTTAATCACATAAAAATATTTTTATGTTTTGTGCAATGTTTTAACATGATTTAAAGATTAATTAAAAACTATGAATGGCTAGAGAAACGCGATTAACGCATGGCCTAGTATATGTAGTTAAAGTGCCGTTTACGTGTGTTAAAAAGTAAAATAATTGAATTGACAAGATAACTTTTTTTTACTCTTTAAAATAAATGTTTTGAAGAATACTCTATTTTTTTCGAGAATGCCTCTCTTTAAAAACATAATTTGCAAAAAATTCTCCAAAAGACCGATTTCCAGTGAATTGAGTTTTTAATTTAGGTAAAATATAATGACAAGGTTTAATAAATACTCTAAATAAAAATATATGCTCAAAGCTTCTAAGATGACATATTTATCGTCCTTGTAAGTTTTTTAGATGGCATAAGAAACTTTTAGAAATTGATTAATCTGTAGATAAATTATTCTTGATTTAGTGGTTGCCTAATGCAGTGATTGCATTTATAGCTTGAATTTCGGAGATCTAAATATTTTAACGCAGTTTTACGTTCCTTAATAACGGTTCTGCGGAGAGAAAAAAGTTGTCCGGCGTCGAGTTATAATTTTGGCAGCGCGCCAAACCCAGTAAGAGTAAACAGTTAAACAGGGAAGTACCAAAATGTGTCAAAAAAAAGAGTAGTTTCGTTAGAAGAGACTATCTGAAAATTTTTTTCATTAATATATTAAAATTAAAAACTAATTTAACCCATTTTTTCTCAACTTTTTAGCTTTTTTATTTTGATTACGTTGAAAAAAAGGTAATTTAAAGAATTCTTTCTTATGTATCTAATTCAATAATAGCTTATCTCATTTATTTCTTAAGTTATATGAAAAACTGTTAACCAATTTATACTTTTTTACGGTTTGTGATAATAATGTTCAAAAATTAACACTGATTATAAAATAAAATTTGAACACTCACATTACCCAGAGAGAGTTTCCTGTAATGTGAGAAAGATGACAAATAGTGTCTTTTAAAGTTGGGCTAGAGGTCGCGAATCTTCCACTTTTCTTCGCGACCCTACACCGGAAAGATAAAGAGATGAAGCCGACCGTAATTTTAGGGATCCATTTTTTACGAAGAATAAATTCAGAATCGGTAGTGACACTCCATTCCTGTTTTTCATACTTTGCGTATCATTTTTCACCCTGATGTATGCACACACTTTGCTAGCTTGCTGCTATCTGTAAAATCATTAGTTTAAGAAGATATATGAGGGAACAGCGGAGGTATGAAATTGAAACACACTCTTTTACTTAGATTTATTTATTTAATATATGGAGCTTGAATTCTAAAAATCTAGAAAAACGGTCACGGTTTAAAAATTGAACACGACAGAATAAATAAATGCGCAGTCGGAACTCCTTTATTTTTCTTGAACTTGGGATATGAACGTAAATTACTTTTTTATTCATGGATGTTCAACTTTTCCATAAAAAGAACTTAAAGTTAATAAAAAAAGTAGCGGTTCATTTTAGCGTTGAATGTAAAATCTTTAAAAGCAAATTACTTATGAATTTATAAGACTTGCTGCATAGTGTAAATAAGAAATGGAGATTTTCTTGTAATAAACATAACTTTTTTCATTATAATTTTGCTAATCAGTCCATTCAACGTGTTTAAAAGTTCAATTTTTCGCTGCATCTCCACAAAGCTTAGTATGTTATGAACAAATAAGCTTTCACTACCTATTTATTTGTACCCCTCTGGAAGTCTTAATCTCTCTTTGTGCATACAGACCCCATGATGAATAACAGTTTTGTTTTAGGGTAATATATTTAAAATTAGGCTTAATTTTTTCGCAACATAGAACCAAATAAAACATATCTATCAATCAGAAGCTAATGGTAATTTTTCTTTGAAAAACCAAGTTTATTGTAGCATTTATATACATACAGAACAGTATGATATTACGTTTGTACATATAAGTATAATGTGCAATAAAAACACGTTTTTCTTGTGTATTTTTATTAGACTTTAACATCAAATTTATATATCTTATCTCAGGACAACTACTTTGTTACTTAAATTAAGCCTGTATGGCATTGTAAAAAAATTAAAATGTGGACTTTTAATAAAATGTATACGTTGCGAAAAATATTTATTTCTCTAAATATTATAACATCATCTCAAAATAAATTCGTTTTATTTAACTCCTACAATAACCAGTTTCTTGCATGCATCTTTAAGTGTATAGATGCGGATTTTTTCATGGATAAGAGAAACTGAAGACAAGTCTCTCAAATGTAGTGTTTTTACACCCTAAACATTAAAAAATTTCGAAAGATAATGTTTTGGGCAACAGTTATTACTGTTGGAGAAACCATTAAAACCCGAATTACTAAATAACAACCTTCTTTATTTTTACAGTTATTTAGCTGTATGAATTTATTTCTTATTTTGCGGTTCAAATTTTTAAATATTTGCTCCATTTTTTTATTTCTTAATTCATTTAGACTATTTTTCTATTTCTTTGTAAAATCTCTTCAAAAAATAATATTATGTTCTACGCAATTTATTCAGGTGAAACATTTTTAACCAATTCTTTATCTCCTCTTGTTTAGTAATGCATTTAAGAAAATTGGATTTGTATTATTTACTCACTGATGTATTTTTTACATAAGACACACCAAAAAGGGCATTTCTTTTTCATTGCAGGAACCAGTAAAGAAGCAAAATTCTGGGTCTTCGAAAGTGAACGAAATGACATGCGAATCTCATATCCATTTATTCTTCTACTGTACTTTAATTTATTGCAAATCAGTGGTAAATATTTTGTGATAATTTTCCATGGGTTGCATAAAGAAATCGAGAAATACCAAATAACTGCTGTTATATAACTAGCAAAATTAGTATAGTGCGTTGTTGCTTCTAATGCCCCTTGGCTGGAAGTTTCAAATCAGGTCCATATACGATTCGGGTTGAAGTGATCAGTTCCGGTCTAAATAGCACCACAAGGGTCGGAATCCATCTTAGCTAGTTGCTACCTGAATTTTGAACGAGCACATCCCCCCAGGTGGGACATCTGGGGGGGAACGTACCCACAACCCTCCCTCTCGAAACTTTGTAGTAGGACTTTCCGGTCTACCGATTCAACGTGCCCATATCCGGTTTAGACACGGAGGTATTTAAGACCCTTTGAGGGGCGCCGTTTGCACAGTGCAAACGCATAAATCTAGACTTGTTTTTTACTTGCATTGAATGTAATCCAGTTATATGAGCAGAAAAATGGTTAGTACTGCCATCTGTTATCAGTTTAAAGAAATAAAAACATTTTACTACCTTAAATTGGAAAAATTTTCAAGATTCTTTAGGTTAAAAAAATCGGGAAAAAACTGCACCGTCCAAACGGTAGAGCTTGTTGTCCCTGAAAGGGTTAATGGCACGAGTCTGGATTCGATCCCAGCAACCTCAGCGCCGAAAGCCAGCACGATATCACTATATACTTCGATCCTAATACAGTTCATAAAGTGTGTATATTATAAACATCCATATGAAACACTTTCATGTAAAGGTTTCATATAAATTCTTCAATAATCAACTCCTAAATTTGTTTCAAATTAAACACGTTTCCATGTAACTACATTTAAGAAAAAAATACATTCCAGTATAATAAGATTAATGTCAAAAAATTTCAAAATCCTCTAACCTTAAGCTTCATTATGTTACAGCATATTTAATCGTTTTTAAGGGGTATCTTCTCAGGAAATGAGATAATTTTCAAATAGTTTGCATCCATTTCTGGGTAGAAATAAAAAGAAATAACCACTCGTTCATTCAACTATGCTAATTAAGTGAATTTTTTTTTCAATTTCAAGGTTTCTCTGCTTTTGACAAGTGATCCATCTTCGTAGAAGTGCTGGTGTTCTTTAAACAGAAAATATATCGTCATAACGAAGACACAGTTTTGAATTTTCGATTAAATTTCTGAAAGTTGAATACTTCAAACTAAAAAGCTTATATTTCCCACTAACTAAATTATCAACCAATTGACGAAATATGTCGCCTTTTCCGTTTGGATGTAAAAATAATTACATTTAATTCCTAAATTTGCAAAAATATTGTTCATATAACAAATTTTAATAAAGTACTTACAGATAAAGCGACAAATCTCTGAATAGAACGGATTAATTAAATACTTCTGAATATAGAGGGATTGATTAAATAAATACGAGTCTAGGTCGAAAAAAGTCGAGGTGAATTGGTCTGGAAGCACGTTATTGGAAAAAAAATGGTATCCCTTCACGCAATGAGCAAGTGTAAGTGTTTTCGATGTCACACGTCAAGCAATAACACCTAATTTGTAAAATATGTGTGTTACTGCTTCCTTCAACAAAGAATAGGGGTGCATATAAAGCTGAGGATTGTTATCCACATTCTGACTGCTGAAAGTAAGCTATCCATATATATGAGACGTTGAAAGGCAAAGTAGTGTAAGTCACATTTTCAACTTTTTTTAATTTGAGGGCAAATATGTAACCTCTATGTTCAATTTATAGTGGAATTATAAATAGTTATTATTTGCAATATTGTAATAACTGTTATGAGTTATAATTTGTTCATCTTATGGTAGACATTTTTGTAGTTTTTGCAGTTAAACTCTTTGTCTTACACCACTTGACATACTGACTTACACCACTTTGCCTTTCACCTCCCCATATATATATATATATATATATATATATATATATATATATATATATATATATATGAGGCGGTGAAAGTAGTGATGCGACATCGATAACAAAACATCGATGTTTTGAAACATCGATATTCAATATTAAAACATCGATGCTAATAAAATATCTCATAAAAAACCATCGATGTTTTTAAACATCGATGTTTTAGAACATCCATTTTTTAAAACTGGTTTCTCTCTAACATTAATGTTATTTCCGTTAGTCATGGGGGGGAGGGGTGATTTAATTTTACTCTCTGATTGGCCAGACATAAATGACAAAAACTTGGTTGCTTTGGGCTACATTGATGACTCAAAATTCTCGTTGTAAATACCGCCATGTTTTGAATTCAAATGTCCAGATAAATTCGTCGTATTGCCAGAAGTTTTAAGGGACTTAAGGCAAATATTGCATTTCGCCAATTTGTCAGAGGTTTTGTAAAAATATTTCCAAACGGTACTTTTGGGAGGCATCTTACTAATAATATTAACGTCAACTTATATAAAACCAGAACGAAATAAAAACTTAAATGGATGCACTCGTGTATATACTACACTGCTGGCCACCCAAATTGCAACACCAAGAAAGACAAGAGATATCACAACAAAATATATTTTGTAGATAACATGTTGACCAAGTATCAAATGATTAAATTTATAGACTTTTGTGAAGTGTGGTTCCTGCCCAAATCAGTAAACAGAGTAGCCGCCATTGTTGGTGATCACCGCAGCCACACGCCTCGGCATTGATTCAAAGAGACTTTGGATGAGTTCTTGGGGTACAGCAGACCAAGCAGCTTCCACACGTTGCCAAAGTTGATCTGCTGTGGCAGCTGGGGATGGAATCTGGGTCAATCGTAGAGCAACCATGGACCACATGTTTTCTATCGGCGAAAGATCCGGAGAGCGAGGCGGCCAGGGAAGCAATTCAATCTGGCGATTGACGAAGAACCGTTGGACAATGCGTGCCACGTGTGGTCGCGCATTATCCTGTTGAAATATGGCTGTGGGCATGCCCTGAAGGTAAGGAAGGACAACTGGATCCAACACCTCGGAGATGTAGCGCTGGCTGTTTAAAGTACCGGCAATGCGTACTAGAGGTGTGCGAGAGTGATATCCAATACAGCCCTATACCATAATACCGGGTGCAGGACCAGTGTGGCGGTGCATAACGCAGCTGTTCAGCATCCTCTCTTCACGGTGTCTCCAGACTCGAATGCGACCATCGTGGTGTTGCAGACAGAAGCGTGACTCGTCAGTAAAGACAATTTCATTCCATTCTGCCGTCCACATCATTCTGTCATCGCACCATTGGCGGCGGAGACATCTGTGGTTCTGCGTCAAGGGTAGACATAGCAATGGACGTCTTGCGGACAGACCACTCTGCTGTAAACGGCGTCGAATGGTACGCGCAGACACTGGATGATGCGTTACAGACTGCATGTGCTGTGCTATGGTTCGTGATGTGACTGAGCGATCCGTCACTGCCATGCGCACAATTTACCTGTCATCACGTGAAGTGGTGCACTGAGGTGGATGCGATCGAACACGCCGGTCCGTCGTACCTTCCTGCATCCAACGATCACATATCCGCATTACAGTTGTTTGGTTTCGTCCAACACGACTACCGATTTCCCTGAAAGATAATCCACAATCTCGGTAGGCCACTATCCTTCCTCTGTCGAACTCGGATACTTGATCAAAAGATGATCGCTGTTTTCGACGAGGCATAATTGATCGTTTTTTTGAAAAAACCACAAGAAAAACACAATTGCCGAACTTGAAATTGTCGAAATCTCCAAGCCTTAAATAGCGCTTTGAAGTGGCGCCACAGGCGCGCGTGATGTGTGTCTGCGCTGAAATTCTAATCATTTGCATATCTCACCTCCGCTAATGCATGTTGTAAATTTCATGTTATTTGCATGTTTCCTTCAGGCTGTTGCATTTACAGTGGCCAGTAGTGTAATTTAGCAATATTCCGAACTGATTTACCACTACCATGATGGAAAATAATCAATTTTCGAATGCTGTTTGCTGTTTCTTTACGACTACGAGCCATTTTTAAATAATGAGTAGAATATTAAGTTGTAGGCGGCAAGCAAAAATTAAAGCCATACGATATTTTAAATGCCACCACAATTCAAAAATAAAAATAAAGCGCCAGACGATAATTTTAATTATGAATTTATCCGGAAATATTTCAGTGTATGATGACTTTTGTGCGATAAAGTTTTTGTTACTTTTTGATTACTGGTTTCTTAAAAATAAAGTTTTACTATGTTTTCAAAATATTTCATGTAGTTTTGTTAAGAATAGATTATAGATCTTATTATTAAATACCCATTCTGAAATATTCATTTTAATTAATGGATAGACCCCCGACTGATTGAAAATTGTAAGAGTACAAACACTTTTGGAAGCCACTGTATATATATATATATATATATATATATATATATATATATATATATATATATATATATATATATATATATATATATATATATATATATATATATATATATATATAATATGTGTGTGTGTGTATGTATGTATATAAATATATCTATATAAATAAAGCAAAGTGTCTATATGTATGTATGTATGTATGTATATATCGTATACAAATCTACATTTCTTGACTAATCTGGTTGAAACTGGTTATACTTGTGTTTTGAAGCCCTAGGATAATTCTAAGATAAGTTTGGAAGCTTTAAAATAATTATAATAATTTTTATATAATAAAAAAACCAACAATTTTGAAGGGTGAGAACAATAAATGGAAGCTGTTACATTTCTGGGAATCACCCCTATGTGTCTCGCTAACTTGCGATTGTTTACTTTCTGAAATTTGGTAATTTGGTATATTACATATTGTGTTTGTACTTCAGAATGCTTAGTTTACTGTAATTTATATTGTTCTAAATTTTATAATTCACGATGTACTTTTAAAAGCATAAAAATGGCTGAAAAGAATAGAAAAGCATAGAATGATGCAGACATCATCAGGATGGGAACATAAAGTCAAAACGCAAGTTAACTTCCAATTCTCGAGCTAAAGGATTGATTACGCATTTGATACATCTTTATTACGCATTTGATCATTTTCTTTCAAGCTGATGGGATAATTCATCAAAAAAATTTAAAAAAGTATTTATCAATACACAGAATTGCCAAGTTTATATGATTCAACAGAAAATTTAAAAACATGGTATATTAAAAGTTTTTTTTATCTTGTAAATATTTTAAACTTTCAGTTAGACTTTTTTCCTTTCAAATTTAATATATTATAAATACCTTTTTTTAAATACCATAACCGCGATTTTTACATCGCTTTATAATTTGTTGATACGAATATTTCTCTTCGGAAAGAGCAGTTACGTAACCATCGAGCCATCTATAAATTTTAAGTACCATTTTTCAAAATAAATCTTTTACTTTACATTCCAATCAAAACCAATGAGTAGCAGACGATTATTCTGAAGTTGTCAAAATGAAAATGACAAAAATAAAATACAAAATCGTTTCCATAAAGTGCGAATGACCTGTATATCTCACAATCTCAAATTCAATAGTTCATAAAAAAAATCGTCTAAATATTGTCTTAGATTTGAGTATTTTTACGAATTTCGTCATATAGTATTTTATTAAAATATTAATTTATTTGTTTGGTTTTGTTAAAAAGTTTTACCGCATTATTTTGGTGCCTATTTCATTTCGGCGCCTGAGGCGGTCACCTTGCTGCCTCACCTATCGAATAGTGATGCGACATCGATAACAAAACATCGATGTTTTGAAACATCGATATTCAATATTAAAACATCGATGCTAATAAAATATCGCCCAAAAACCATCGATGTTTTTAAACATCGATGTTTTAGAACATCCATTTTTTAAAACTGGTTTAGTAATCTCTAACATTAAGGTTATTTCCGTTAGTCATGGGGGGAGGAGTGATTTAATTTTACTCTCTGATTGGCCAGACATAAATGACAAAAACTTGGTTGCTTTGGGCTACATTGATGACTCAAAATTCTCGTTGTAAATACCGCCATGTTTTGCCTTCAAATGTCCAGATAAATTCGTCGTATTGCCAGAAGTTTTAAGGGACTTAAGGAAAATATTGCATATCGCCAATTTGTCAGAGGTGTTGTAAAAATATTTCCAAACGGTACTTTTGGGAGGCATCTTACTAATAATATTAACGTCAACTTATATAAAACCAGAACGAAACAAAAACTTAAATGGATGCACTCGTGTATATACTACACTGCTGGCCACCCAAATTGCAACACCAAGAAAGACAAGATATATCACAACAAAATATATTTTGTAGATAACATGTTGACCAAGTATCAAATGATTAAATTTATAGACTTCTGTGAAGTGTGGTTCCTGCCAAAATCAGTAGCCAGAGTAGCCGCCATTGTTGGAGATCACCGCTGCCACACGCCTCGGCATTGATTCAAAGAGACTTTGGATGAGTTCTTGGGGTACAGCAGACCAAGCAGCTTCCACACGTTGCCAAAGTTGATCTGCTGTGGCAGCTGGGGATGGAATCTGGGTCAATCGTAGAGCAACCATGGACCACATGTTTTCTATCGGCGAAAGATCCGGAGAGCGAGACGGGAAGCAATTCAATCTGGCGATTGACGAAGAACCGTTGGACAATGCGTGCCACGTGTGATCGCGCATTATCCTGTTGAAATATGGCTGTGGGCAAGCCCTGAAGGTAAGGAAGGACAACTGGATCCAACACCTCGGAGATGTAGCACTGGCTGTTTAAAGTACCGGCAATGCGTACTAGAGGTGTGCGAGAGTGATATCCATTACCGCCCAATACCATAATACCCGGTGCAGGACCAGTGTGGCGGTGCATAACGCAGCTGTTCAGCATCCTCTCTTCACGGTGTCTCCAGACTCGAATGCGACCATCGTGGTGTTGCAGACAGAAGCGTGACTCGTCAGTAAAGACAATTTCATTCCATTCTGCCGCCCACATCATTCTGTCATCGCGCCATTGGCGGCGGAGACGTCTGTGGTTCTGCGTCAAGGGTAGACATAGCAATGGACGTCTTGCGGACAGACCACTCTGCTGTAAACGGCGTCGAATGGTACGCGCAGACACTGGATAATGCGTTACAGACTGCATGTGCTGTGCTATGGTTCGTGATGTGACTGAGCGATCCGTCACTGCCATGCGCACAATTTGCCTGTCATCACGTGAAGTGGTGCACTGAGGTGGATGCGATCGAACACGCCGGTCCGTCGTACCCTCCTGCATCCAACGATCACATATCCGCATTACAGTTGTTTGGTTTCGTCCAACACGACTACCGATTTCCCTGAAAGATAATCCACAATCTCGGTAGGCCACTATTCTTCCTCTGTCGAACTCGAATACTTGATCAAAAGATGATCGCTGTTTTCGACGAGGTATAATTGATCGTTTTTTTGAAAAAAACACAAGAAAAACACAATTGCCGAACTTGAAATCGTCGAAATCTCCAAGCCTTAAATAGCGCTTTGAAGTGGCGCCACAGGCGCGCGTGTTATGCGTCTGCGCTGAAATTCTAATCATTTGCATATCTGACCTCCGCTAATGCATGTTGTAAATTTCATGTTATTTGCATGTTTCTTTCAGGGTGTTGCATTTACAGTGGCCGGTAGTGTATTTGTAAAATAAAACCCCATGGAAGGTTCTGGAGTGTCAGGAACATTCCAAGCGCTCTAATTGGTTCATTGATTGTTAATTGTCCTTTGTCTGTTTGCTAAGGAATCATTCCCCCTTTTGTATTCGTCCTTTTCAGAATTCAGACTTACATTTACTGAGTGTGAAAATTAAGTTACGTGGTAAATTTTTTTTATTACGGTACTTTTTCATTAAAAAAAAACATCGAGACAACGTAAAACATCGAGCACAAAACATCGATGTTAAAAAAACATCGGCTTCAATAAATCCATGTTTAAAACATCGATGTTTTGAAAACATCGACATCGATGTCTCATCCCTAGGTGAAAGGCAAAGTAGTGTCAGTCAGTAAGTCAAGTGGTGTAAGTCAAAGAGTTTAATTGCAAAAAAAAATATAAATTCCACCATAAATTGAACAAATTATAATTTGTTCAATTTATGGTTATAATTATAATTTGTATAAGACATGTAGATATCAGTTTAAAACGTTTTTAATCGTTTCTAATGGTGATAATCTAAATAATTTGGCGGAATTCAAAGATGCGATACACCGACATGTCTGTAACATTCCTCCTGATATGCTAAGCGATACTATTGAGAATGCTGTAATATGATTTAACTTGCTTTCAGAAAATGGTGGACGCCACATTGAACATGCTTTCTAACACGTTTCAGAAACGATTAAACACGTTTTAAACCGATGTCTTCATGTCTTATTTCGTTTAACAATATTATATACAGCACCATTTCCCCCTGGTGGTGAGTTTTGAACTTTTTATTTTAGCGGAAAAGAAATTCCCATGACCTCCTTTAAACTATTACCAAGTTTGATAACATTTGGTTCAGTAGTTTTCCTTTTATGACCATTTCAAAGTGGAACTTTAATTATAACCACCCTGTATATATATATATATATATATATATATATATATATATATATATATATATATATATATATATAATGTGTGTGTGTTCATTAGCGTGTGAAATGTACACAGGGATTATTGCCTTTTACATGTCTCGTGCAATCAAACGCTGGATCAACACACAGAAAATTAATATCAAACTTGCATGTCTTTTGTCCTTGATTCCACATCAAATATATTATTGATACAGTTTGGTACTGAAGTACTTCATCCGGTTTAAGCATTAAGGAAAGGATTAAGTGAATTAAATTCCTATTGAGGTTGAAATATTGTTTCTCCTTTAGAGTTAGACAACAACCGGCAAATGTGCCGAGTAATTAATCTCATTTGCCTTGATGAATGAAAGCTGCTTACCAGTAATGGTTCTGGCAGGAACCCAAAGAATTCGGAAATAATGGAATTAACTGTCTTGTGTCGCTGTTGCATATAGACCGTTTAATCTTGTTTTCCACTTAACTAAGTCTTTTAAGTGGTCGGCCAAATTCACATAATAATCATAGGCAACACATGATTTTACATAATACTTTTAACTTATCAAAACTTTTGAATATAAATGAATTATTTTAACATTTTGATTTTACACGTATGATACCTATTTTGAGATCGAAATAAAATATTCAGTGATATATATATATATATATATATATATATATACACTGCTGGTCACTGTAAATGCAACACTCTGAAGGAAACATCCAAATAACATAAAATTGACAACATGCATTAGCGGAGGTGAGATATGCAAATGATTAGAATTTCAGCGCAGACTCACATCACGCGCGCCTGTGGCGCCACTTCAAAGCGCTATTTAAGGCTTGGAGATTTCGACGATTTCAAGTTCGGCAATCGTGTTTTTCTTGTGGTTTTTTCAAAAAAACGATCAATTATGCCTCGTCGAAAACAGCGATCATCTTTTGATCAAGTATCCGAGTTCGACAGAAGAAGGATAGTGGCCTACCGAGATTGTGGATTATCTTTCAGGGAAATCGGTAGTCGTGTTGGACGAAACCAAACAACTGTAATGCGGATATGTGATCGTTGGATGCAGGAGGGTACGACGGACTGGTGTGTTCGATCGCATCCACCTCAGCGCACCACTTCACGTGATGACAGGCAAATTGTGCGCATGGTAGTGACGGATCGCTCAGTCACATCACGAACCATAGCACAGCACATGCAGTCTGTAACGCATCATCCAGGGTCTGCGCGTACCATTCGACGCCGTTTACAGCAGAGTGGTCTGTCCGCAAGACGTCCATTGCTTTGTCTACCCTTGACGCAGAACCCCAGACGTCTCCGCCGACAATGGTGCGATGTCAGAAGGATGTGGACGGCAGAACGGAATGAAATTGTCTTTACTGACGAGTCACGCGTCTGTCTGCAACACCATGATGGTCGCATTCGAGTCTGGAGACACCGTGAAGAGAGGATGCTGAACAGCTGCGTTATGCACCGCCACACTGGTCCTGCACCGGGTATTATGGTATTGGGCGGTAATGGATATCACTCTCGCACACCTCTAGTACGCATTGCCGGTACTTTAAACAGCCAGTGCTACATCTCCGAGGTGTTGGAGCCAGTTGTCCTTCCTTACCTCCAGGGCTTGCCCACAGCCATATTTAAACAGGATAATGCGTGACCACACGTGGCACGCATTGTCCAACAGTTCTTCGTCAATCGCCAGATTGAATTGCTTCCCTGACCGCCTCGCTCTCCGGATCTTTCGCCGATAGAAAACATGTGGCCCATGGTTGCTCTACGATTGACCCAGATTCCATCCCCAGCTGCCACAGCAGATCAACTTTGGCAACGTGTGGAAGCAGCTTGGTCTGTTGTACCCCAAGAACTCATCCAAAGTCTCTTTGAATCAATGCCGAGGCGTGTGGCAGCGGTGATCTCCAACAATGGCGGCTACTCTGGCTACTGATTTGGGCAGGAACCACACTTCACAGAAGTCTATAAATTTAATCATTTGATCAACATCTAATCACTTGGTCAACATGTTATCTACAAAATAAATTTTGTTGTGATATCTCTTGTCTTTCTTGGTGTTGCAATTTGGGTGGCCAGCAGTGTATATATATTACGTTTTCCACTTTCATTTAAAGAACAAAGGAGTTCATTTCGGCATATACTATACAATCCCTGTAAATTTGGAGATAATACCTCTTCATTATATAAGTTTTGCAATACCAGAGAACCAGGCTCAACCAATCTTTCCACTTTTTCAGTGTCACATGACAGGCCGTCTATGAAAGTTATATAAGGTTCTGTGGTCAGGTAGATGTACGCTTTCTGGATTCTATAACTGTCTAAGACGCTTCGTTGAAGCGTCTTAGACAGTTATAGAATCCAGAAAGATTTGCTTTGTTGAAGCTTAGAAGACTTTTCGTTGTCAGCTTAAATAAAAAATGTCCGAGACTGAATAGATCCACCGTCTTTTGTCTACCCGGCCTATGATAAGCAATTTCGATGTGACATGTTAGGTCCTTAATTCATTAATTTGATTATCTTCTTGGGTCTGACCTGGCATGTTACACATATATATATATATATATATATATATATACACACACATATATATATATATATATATATATATATACACATATATATATATATATATATATATATATATATATATATATATATGAGTGTGTGTGTGTGTGTAATAGCCTCTTTTTTTAACCTATTATAAAAACCCAATTTTCAAACTCTGGTATCCTGAAAAACATGGGCTTCAGCAGAAAATTCTATTTTTCATTAATTCAAAATTTTCAGGTGGTTTCATGTTCTGCTTTAATTTTCAAGGTCTGTACTTGAAAAATTGAAAAATAATTTAAATTTCGGTTATAAAACTATACCATTCATTATCGTCGTAAATTAAGAAACTCATGTTTTACAAGAAATTTATAAATGTATTAAAGACATTTTATGGGATATATTTTGAACGAAAAAAAGTCATCAAAACCGTGTAATATTTCATAGCATCAGTATAATTTAATTTTAAGAAAATAAACGGTTATCTTTATGAAAGCTGTATTTTCTATGACTGGTAAATTTTAAATGAATTATCGTTAATACGAAGATTATTATTCTTCTAAAAGTATTATTTTACTTCGTTTTTACTGTGAACTGAATACTATTAATAGCACCTTTTATAAGCTTATGGATGAAGTTTTAAACAAACAGAAAATATGAAAGGGTTATGATAATAATTTTTTTTAAAGAGTTTTCAATACTTATAACAACGATCCTCTTTTAGAATTAATAGCCTGTAATTTTACTGAAAATAGATCATTCATGTGCTCTTTTTTTTGTGTTTATGTATACTATGCGTAATAAAGATAAATTTATATCCTATGATCTCTGATATCATAACACATAACATTTTAATACTTCGGACAATAGATAAATAGTACTTTTGTGCAATCAAAATATTGATTTAATATTATTCAATTATCGTAAAGGAATCTTTTATGCGTGTATGGAGTTTCAAGCTCTATGATAAATATTTTACTCAAATCTCAATTAGTGGGATTTGATGTGAATGGTCTCTTTGATTTCGTGAAACAAAATTTTTAAATAAACTAGCTGCTGTGCGACCAGCATGGTCGCTTTTAGTTTTATATTTTCTTTTGAAAAACAACTCAACTGAAAGTAACATATGTAAGGAATGTTACCATTGCCTGTCATAATAAATATACGTTGTTAATATATCTACACTTTATCATTATATTAAATAAGAAATTGTTGGGGGAAAATATTTTCACGTAAAAATATTGAGTAATAATTCAGCGAGTACTAAAATGTAGTATGGATTACATCACTCTTTGTATGTACTGTTGATCACAATTCAGATATCTACACTTAATCATACAAATAATAAACTGTTGGGAAAAATTTCTTCACTTATAAAATGGAGTAAAATTTCAGCAAGTACTGAAAAAAGTGTACAAAAGTAACTATTACTGGCTCTCGATTGCTATGCCGGCGACGGTTAAGCCTAACTTCTTGATTATTTATGTTCTCTCTTAATGAATGATTTCTTCTTCGCTTGCTTTCTTGAGACTGTTTCCAATTTTCTCTTGATCGTGCAGCTCGCTTTCGAGCTTTCCTGATTTCAGTGCGTAAATCCATGTTGACACGCGGTTGCAAATTGCGGACGGCAGCTAATGTTTACATCTGGTAGTAGCAGCCGTTGCTATTCGGAGTGTAGAAATATCCTCTATTTTTGTTCCGCATACCTTCGCGTTATATATATATATATAGATAATCTGATTATTTTTAGCATTTGTTTTATACAGACGCTAATAAAGAATCCAATGATGTCAAATGCATATATTTCATTCAGATTACTATTTACTCCACAGGGAAAAAAATTTCACAACACATTACATGAAAGTTTATAAGTATTTGATATATATATATATATATATATATATTTGAAAAATGAATCTTTAAAATAGACAAACTTCGAACGATAGTATGTATATTATGTATCTTGAGTAATCTATTTCTGATGGGCGAAACAAAGCGCATTTATTTTAGATATATCTTTCCTCAAATGACACATTTATTTTAAAATTTTCTTAAGGATATATTGTAAGTGAATATATTATGTGTATATAATATATGTGTGATAAATGATACATTAAAATATAAGAGCATTAGATTTACTTTCTAATTTTAAAAGTTGCTGTTTAATTACAAATTCAATAGTCTGTAAATTTGACTTCTAGCTATATTTATAATGTAGATGTAATTTGAAGAAGAAATAGAAATGCCTCTTATAAAGGAGCCATTAAAATACGTTTTCTAGGACTTAATAAATAGTCTATGTATGAGCTTTGATGAGTAATGTTGAAATGCAAAATAAACCTGCATAAATAAAGCTCATTTGTCGGAATCAATAGCATATAAACTTCCTGAAAGAGAAACGTATGATATACGCATAAGAAGGGATGGGCATATCAGTTCGAATGATTACTGCATAATACCGATTCCGAACGGCTACAAACATCCATGGAATCAGCGGGACTCGAACACATAGGATCTGTACCAAAATCCAGTGCCGTAGTCATTCAGCCATCACCTGGCTAAAATGCCTTTAGGATGTTAAGAACTAATAGTTACGGGAAGAAAGAAAAACCTCATCGTCAAGGAAATCATGTTAAAAATAAATAAGTTTACACTTCGTAGGTGTAAATGCCAACTTAAGTTGGATTGTTCATTGCCTGTGAGGAGCATTTGAGGATTGAAATACACATAATAGGATTCTGTCGCATCACATCTTTAAACTGAGGATCGGGATTCTTATTTCGGAACCCAGATGCTCGAAGCACGATTGTAGTTGTTTGCAGAATATATATATATATATATATATATATATATATATATATATATATATATATATATATATATATATATATATATATAAACAAATGTTACGGCTAAAGTCTGAGGTCTAGCCAATTCTCGAAATAGGCGGCCGCTGCTAGCATTGACCAGGTCATATAGGCAACGCCCAAAATAACCGAAGATTTATAACTTCTTCAGGCTTTTGCCGTCCAATTCGTGACGCGCTCGACAGTCAGTAACAAGTTTCAGTGTCGACCAAGAAAAATTTACCTTTAAACTTTGATTTTGACTACTTTGACTAAAAAATAGGGAAATTCACAATGGCAATAATATGAGTTAATACCGGTAGGATCAAGTCCTGAAGCTGCATGATCCCTCTCCTCAAATCTTCTAGTTATCCTGAAGTGACCATTGATTGTCGGATCATCGTGAATTGGTTGACTAAAGCCTGATGTAATCATAAATCTTCGATTCTTCCGGGCTTTGGCCAAGTGGCTTAGCCAATGCTAGAAGTGGACAGACTTTAGTCGTGACAAATGTTTATATATATATATATATATGAATTATTTGATCTACATTAATAAAAGGAAGTGTTTGTGCGTGTGTGTGTGGCTTCAGAATCTATCGCACTTACAGTCATGAACTTCGGCCCACAGGTAGTGCAGACGATGAGTACGTGCACCTTGAAGCCCGAATTTTAAATTTTATTACCGTTAATTTTTAAATAATAGAAAACCAACAATTTTTTAAGGATGAATCCAGAAATGGAAGAGCCTCACAGTCGTTTACCAACGGTGAATCCAGAAATGTAAGAGCCTCACAACTCTCAAGACAGGCATGTTCGGCTTACTCAACAGCGAGAAGCAAAAACGATAGAAAAATAAATACAATCAAAAAGTTTCAAGTCATATATTAAGCCGGAATAATAAATGAAAATAATAATATTTTAAATCAGATTTTATTCTAAATAATTTATATTTTAAGACATTTCGAAGATTTACCGTTTATTTTTTGAAGAATTACCGGTCTCAGATTGTAAACAAACGTTCTTTGTTGCCATTTTCATTTTAGAAGTTCATTCCAGAACACAATTTGACATTTTTCGTTTTCAGATTTTAGTGCTTTATTATAAATGTATATATATTTTTCATTTATACTGTTATTTATTCTAGGTTATTTAAGCTGTGTTTAGTTTTTATTTATACTGTGTTTCCTTTTCTTTAATTTTGTCCTTTTGATTTTAATCTCAGTTTTAAGGTAAACTTTTTCAATAATTTATTTTGTTTTTGTAATTCTATAATTTAAAACATACTTCTCATTTCATTTTCTGTAATTTTGCAGTTTTGATTTTAATCTCAGTTTTATTTTAGGGTCTTTCTTTCACATCTTTTACTATGCCAATTTATACTGCGTTTAGTTTTTAAATTGATTTTTGTTAACACAGAAACATTCTTAAAATCCCGGGTAACGCCGGCTCGCCGGGGGAGAGGGGGAGTATTTTTCTTCTGCTTGCGACTGTTTGTAGGACATGGGAAACGTAACCACAAAATTTAAATACCTTTATTAGTTGTTTTTTAGTGTTTCCATTCTCTGACAATGATTGCTGAAGGCAGCGAGTCCCTAAACCGACCGGCTAGACGGGCGAAGCCTCGCTAGTATTCAATATCAGAAAGAGATGTATAGCCTTAAACGAATTTCAGGTAGACCTGCTCTATGATTTAAGATTGAATTACGGATAAATAAAATATAACAAAATCCAGATTGAGTATACCTGCATTTCCAATTCTTGTCCTTTGTATCCCCCCTAACTCCCATAGAATGGTATTTGCTAACGGAAAATAGATGTACGGAAAAAATGTATCAATTTCCAAGCATGCATCTTAAAAGTCCTATCTTATGTAAACATATGTCTGATGTTTGGTACCATATATTTGAAATTCATCCTATCAGTTATTTCAGTTTTATTCAATTTCTATTCACGTTTCTATTTTCACTTCACATGAAAAAACTCTATGGCAATTTTAAGAGAAAGAACTGACATTCATCGTGTTCTATCCCATGTGAGTTATTTTAATAAAAACAAGAAAACACCATTGCAATTTATTGCAATACATACCATTAGAAAAACCTGAATTTAGCTTTGCTTACACACACACATACACATGTATATATATATATATATATATATATATATATATATATATATATATATATATATATATATATATATATATATATATATATATTGTGACATTACGATAGGTGGTTAAAGCTAATCTCTGAGGCTTTATTTAAAATTACTACTATTGAATTCATGACCAAGAAAGACAGAGTCCTAATTATAATAATAAGGCCAATTTTCAAACAAAAACTTAACGAGGAAATTTATTTACAAAAGATTAAACATTAAACAATTACAACATATTAAATTAATTTAAGTGCAGATTCACAGCGTACGCTCCGAGACCCATGGTCTCAAAAGGGAGCTTCTAAAGAAACACGTCTGAAATCGATTTTACATGGCAATCTCCCCAAAAAACACAAAGTCTCTTACTATATCACGCTTCAGGTCTACCCGGGGGGCGTGGCGTCTTCTCAGAATTTGCTGGATTTTCCGAGGGGGAACGAAGTATTCCGCGCTCGATGACAGCCTTGGACTCGATGGCGTTTTTATGGGATCGTATCGCTTCTATGAAGTCAGCTTGCTCTGACTGACGACCCTGATAGACATCTTTATGAGAGAAAGGCGCCCGACTCCAGATTTTTGCCGGCACAAATGAAGACGAGGGGTTTACAAGCAAAACCAAGTAATGTTGACTTCGGCGGTGAAACCGTAAGTGATAGCCCTTTTATCTCCCACAGAATTTTATAATGCAGGGATACGCATGGCTTGCGTTTTTTAAATCTTGCAGCTGTGGAAGGCTCGTCGCAGATTCGTGGGAACCGCACAAAACACGTGACGTTACAGCTTATATATATATATATATATATATATATATATATACGAGGGTTGTAGATAAAGTAGTGGCAACATAGGCCAGAAAGTCGTAAAACATCAGGCATTCGCAAACAGGATATCGGAGGAGTGAGATGGAGCTGTTGTTGATGTGTAGAGTACATAAAACCGTCGATCCAGTAGAAGGGGTGGTTGCTGCGTGATGTTGAAGTGGGCAGTGTCGTTTCTACCGCTGTAAATCATATTTACAAAAGTGATCACAGGTCGGGTGTTGGAATACCCTCCGTACTCACCTGACAGGAGTCCTTGTGACTACGACCTCTTTCCTAGGTTGAAACAAACCCTTCGAGGCATCCGATTTTCCAACTGCGATTCGAGCAGTAGGGCGCTCCGTCGCTGACATCAACACACACCTTGCCAACGGTATCCTACGGCTTCCTGACATCTGGCAAAAGGTACAAGACTTTACTGGTGATTATATTGAAGGTATGTAATGTAATTTTGCTAGTACGTGTATTAAAAAATTTTTTTCCGGGTATGTTGCCATTACTTTATTTACAACCCTCGTATTATATATATATATATATATATATATATATATATATATATATATATATATATATATATATATATACAGTATGCCCACTAAAGTCCCTTCCCACCCTCTTAACTTCGGAACGGCTGCTGCTATATTCATAAAAGTGATGTCTAGGTATAGTAAAGTAGCCATGCGCTACTGCATGAAACCACCTACCGCGCCACCTGGTGGATAAACTGCGGAGTTAGCATTCCTATCTCGAAAACGGAACGAGATAGGGACAAAAAGTGATTTACAAAGTTATAGAAAATCACCGATTTAGTACGAAAAGATACCTTGGGGAAATTAATGAGAAGACTACAACGGTTAAAACGTACATTTGTTTTTTCGTGATTTCCTACACTGTGACGTGCCAAAAGGATCTGAGAAAGAAAAAAAACTAATTTTAACAATATACCTTTATTTGAGATGTTCAAACTTCTCACCGTCAGCTGCAATACACATTTGGATCCTCGTTTGAATCTCACGTTGTACACGTTGGAGCATAGAGCGTGATAAGTTGGCACAAGGGTCCATAATGCATCGTTTAAGGTCCTGCAATGTTTGTGGAGGGGTAACATACACCTGCTGTTTCAGGTATCCCCACATGAAAAGGTCCAGTGGAGTCAGATGAGGTGAACGTGGAGGCCACTCTTCAAAACCGCCATACCCAATTATTTGGTCTCCGAATTCCTTGACGAGGTACTACTTCACTGGATATCTCTGCTTTGGAATACTCAGCCATGACCACGAGCATCAACATACTACAACCCTAAGAAGATGTCTCTTTTACAGCTATCTCAGGTGAACAGACATGACGTTTCTTACGTATTTGCATACTGCAAAAATTTCGAACACCAAACGCAAGTTGCGTTGAGTTGATGGACACTATTTTACAAGATCTACGTATTGTCTACTCTGTTTATAAAGACAATCAGTACAAGGATGAAACCCTCGAGGTTTGAACCGCGGTCCTTTTGATTCTGGATCAAAAGCGATATATCACTGTGCACATTGCGGTGTCGTGTTTTGCCCGAAAGATAATAATTTCTCCTTTCGTTCAAGTTTCGTGACGTCACAGTGTAGGAAATCACAAAAAGAAAATGCGCGTTTTAACCGTTCTATTCTTTGCATTAATTTCCACAAGTTATCTTTTCGTACTAAATCGATGATTTACTACAACTTTGTAAATCACTTTTTTCCCTATCTCGTTCCGTTTTCCAGATAAGAATGCTAACTCCGCAATTTTTCACCAGATGGCGCGGTAGGGGGTTTCATTCAGTAGCGCATGGCTACTTTACTATACCTAGACACCACTTTTATGAATATAGCAGCGGCCGTTCTGAAGTTAAGAGGGTGGGAAGGGACTTTAGTGGGCATACAATATATATATATATATATATATATATATATATATATATATATATATATATATATATATATACAGTTGGCTCTCTGTTTAACGACGCTCTACTTAACGACGATCTCTATTTAAAGACGATATTTCCCAGTCTCGACCTCTCCGACGTTATGGGAAATGTTATTATTTCACAAAGTCTATTTAAGGGCGATGTCTACTTAAGGACGATTTTTCACGGTCCCTTGAAAGTCGTTAAACAGTATCGAATTTATGACGAACTACAGATGGACAACAGCGAAGATTTGTCTTTTGGGTTTATTGTAACGGTAAACAAAACAGATGTATAACATAAATAGAAAAATGTTTCCCCAGATAGGGATTCCAACGGTGGGTTACATGACCCTTTTTTACGAGGGCGAGGAGCGAACTGAGAAGCGGAAACTTCTCCCTCTCTACGGGCATCGCAACGCCCCCTCGATACAATTTTCTACACACCCCACCGTAAACAAAATGTTCACATCTAATTACACAATATGTAGGATATATAAACTACTTAATAAATGTCACTAACACTCAAAATACAATACAAATAATCAAATTTACATCAATACAAGAACAAATATTATTTTAAACTTACTAACAAAAAGATACCTAAATTTAAATACACAGTTCTTCAAAACAAATTTAAAATTTTCATAATCTAAGAAAAGGTATTAAAGTATATACAAAAAATTTAATCATTTAATTCAAGAGGATGTATAAGTTGTATGGGACGTTTATACTGGCCACTTGAAGTACGAACAAGATCTTACGTGTCCAGCACGACCTACGAATACTTCATCGATGATAGTAATTTAGATTTCGCTGACCCTTCCAACAAGACCACATCACCTTCTTTTAAATTATCTTTAGGAGAAGGGACTATAAAATTATGCGC
Source organism: Dolomedes plantarius (assembly GCA_907164885.2). NCBI lineage: Eukaryota > Metazoa > Arthropoda > Arachnida > Araneae > Dolomedidae > Dolomedes > Dolomedes plantarius. The sequence continues at coordinate 73,867,388 of OU015495.1, forward strand.
ATTTCTTATTTGAAGCAGATAATTTTCCTTCCACTTACGCCAAATTTGCTTCAAAAGTCTAGATTGGTACAATTTTCTGCGATTTAAATTTTCCTTTGTCGATAACTCATTGTTGAAAAGATCAGCAAAATGCACAGGATATCTATAATTTTGACCAGGAAACAAAAATTGAGCCGGAGTAAGACACTGTGGCTCATTTAAATCATTACTTAAGTAGGTAAGTGGCCGATTATTTAAAACACATTCGATTTCTGTGAGGATAGTCATCATTTCTTCAAAAGATAATAAAGCCTTGCCTAGGATCTTTTTCAAAGGATCCTTAACACTTTTCATGAGCCTCTCATAAAATCCACCCCACCATGGGGCACTAGGCACAATAAATTTCCATGTTACGCCGTTAATAGCAACAAAATCCTTCAAATTTTTGTCTTTAATGATTTTTGAAAATTGTCCTAAAATGTCATTTGTGTTTTTGAATGTTTTAGCATTAGCCGAAATTATGACTTCACAATTTCCCCTTCAAACTAGAAATGGCCTTAAAGACAAAATAAAACTTCTAGTTGACATGTCGGAAATGAGTTCAATATGAACTGCTCGTGTCACTCCACAGGTAAACAAAGCAATGTAGGCCTTACGAATGTCCTTACCTGATTTCAGATAACCAGGTCCTGTGAAATCGACCCCTGTAACTGAAAATGGCGGCATTTCCAAAATCCTGTCCTTTGGCAGCTGAACAGTTACATGTCTCGCAGGTTTCAAAGTATACTTCCGACAAATCAAACATTTATTCAAAATTTTCCTTATCTCTTGCCTACCCTTCACAATCCAAAATTTTGTACGAATTTTTGCCAAAGTAGACACCCCACCGCGTAAAATTTTGCTATGTTCTCTAATAATCAATAATTCTACAAATTTTGATTTAGGCAAAATAATAGGATGAATTTCATTCTCAGATAATTCTCCCTGCTCAATCCTCCCCTTTAAACGAATCGACTCATTGAACTCTCTAATCATCTCCTGATACCTAATATCAACACCTGAGTCACAATCCTGCACCCCTAAACTCTCCAACTCCCAAAACCTTTTCAATTCTGCCGAAATTGACTCTTCTTGATTGAGGACCAGATTGACAGATGTAAGTTCGTCAGCCTCACCACATCTCCCATGAAGCGACCACCCTAGACAAGTTTCAATTGCCACTAACGAAGAATTCAACCTTTTGACACCTCTAGTTAAATTCCAGTAGTAGTCCGATCCTATCAATAGCGAAATAGACTTGTCTGATGACTCATCTGAACATGTCAACACAAATCCCTTAGACTTTATTTCTTCCGACACCTCTTTACTGGGAAGTTTCACAACAGCGTTTGATATTTCCTCGACCTCTAGCGCTTCAACGATAAACTCCTCTCCGTTCAACACATTTTTAAAAACTATCTATACTCTGCGACAAATTTCAGTACTAGGAGCCTTAGCACCAAACGAATAAATTTTCAAATTTTCGGAACCCAAAACCTTTAAACCTAATCTCTCCGACACACTTTTTCGAATAAAACTACGTTGTGCACCGTTATCAAACAAAACTAAGGCTAATCCCGATATTTTCCGACCCACTATTTCTGCTTTAACGCACTGCAACAAAACCCTACTCAAATCATTTACAACATGGTTTATTGACACGTCATTCTCAACCTCCACTCTCGGCTTCTTGTCATTTTCGAGTTTAAAGCAAATGGCTTTGGCGTGGCGACCCTTACAAAAACTAAATGTTGGCCCCTTGCATCTTTTTACGAAACAGTTACTCTTACAACACACCAGACAACGTTTTTCACGGACTAGCTTATTTCTCCTTTCCTGGAGAGTCAAAATATCACACTCTGAGCTCCCATGCTGTGAGTCATTGCAAAAAAGACACCTGCTAGAACTCGCGCTCTTCTATACATGGGTGTTAAGTTCCAAAGCTGACTTATCTGTGCGATTCGGCTAAGAGTTAGCCCCCCCCTCTGAGTAGCAATGGGGAGAATTGAGGGGTGGAGTGACCTTGGATTCGCTGAGCCTTCTCCCTAGCGCTTTGTACAAGAAGCTCATTAACTCTTGAAGATCATGACATTTCTCTGCATTGACTTTAGCAAATTCTAACGTTATATCATGTGGGAGATTTTTCAAGATTATGTTTGTCAAAAGAGTAGCGTATGTTTCGGAATCTATTCCCAGACTTTGCAAACACCGAATCTGTGTTTGACAATCTAAATACAAGTTACGCAAAGCCTGAACGTTAGAAGAATTTTTGATTGGTTTAATATTAAGCAAATTTGAAATGTGCGAGTTTATTAAAATATCCCTTCGGCCAAAAGTTTCAGAAATCAACTTGATTGCTTGCGCGCAATTTTCTTTATTAATTGAAAACCCCTTTATGCTGCAGAGAGCCTTCCCGCCTAACATGGACTTTAAATAGCAAAATTTATCAACTTCATTTAAATTTGGGTTATTGTGGATTGAATTTTCAAATTGATTCTAGAATTCAAGAAATTCGGACGGCTCTCCATACAATTTTGCAATTGATAATTTGAGAAGTTTGGCAGTAATTTCTACACGAGTTTTCGATGGTAACGAATTTTCGGTGGTTCTATGTTCAGTGGTAGAATTTAAGTTTAACGATTTAATTTTATTTTGCAATTTAATTTTTGCAGAAATTACCTTTTCACAATATTCATCTACCATTAAAACTTCAACCCTTATTTCATCCTCATCATTAATTAGTTTATCTATGTCATCATTTAACATACTCAAAATTTCACTTTTACTAATTAACTGTTCACACAAAGACTCACAGACATCAGGATTCAGATCCGGTTCTAACAAATAATTATCAATTTTGTCAATTATCTTTGTTAATTGTTCTCTACGAACATTACATTTGGTTTTGAGCTTTATCAATTTCGACATTTTGACAATCGCTAACACAAAACAACAAATAATACAATATCAAACCTCAACTACAACAATTTCTAACACAATTACTACAACAATTTCTAACAATTAAACGAAACCAAACTAACGAAAACAGAATTGCAAAGTCAACAAAAAACCTAACGACAATCAAATCAAATGTCACAATAAACCAATTCAACAAAAACTTTAAATTTCTCACCCAAAACGACGACTTGAACACTCTTCCAAAACGAACCGATAAGCACAAAAAAGTCCAATTACGACAGTCCCGATTCTACACAAAGGCACAATGTCCACTTTAACGAAACGAATTTTTAAGTTGGAACGACAACAAATGTTCTTGACACTATTTAGAAGTAGAAGGCGACTTGTACAGAGGCTGTTCGCACATTTTTTAGACGATTTTGGTAAGCGGTAATAAAAAATCGTTTGCTGCAAAAGAAATAATTGCAATTGTACTATATTTTTAAAAGTCAAAATTATCGTCTGCGGCTTGAAAGTTTTGTTTTTATTCAAAATGGCGTTTTTAACAAAGCAGTGGTTCGAAGGCTACATTTATGCTCTTTCCGAAGAGAAATATGCATACTCCATTATACAAAAACGATGTGAGAGTCATGGTTTTGTGATATATCTAAAGCGTCGATAAGTAATATCGTCAACAAGAAAGGAACAAAAAACGTCAAATTGGAGCCTTAAGTGGGACAAAAATTCCAAACAAGTATCCAAGGAAAAAACGGACATCTTCGACTATTGCAAAGGTACATTGTTTAATGTTACAAGAAAATCCCCCTAGTCAAAGGACAGTTGCAAAAAAATTAAAATGCTCGGTCTCCACTGTAAACACAATGATAAACGTTGATTTATTAAATCTTAAGAAAGCTAAAAAACGCAATGGGCATCGTCTTCTTCCAAATCATATCGCTGAACTGAGGACACGCTGCAGAATTCTATATGAGAAACACTTATCCAAAGAAAAATGGAAGACAATTGTCACAATAGATGAATCATGGGTGTATTTAAATGATTGCAACAAAAAAAAGCCATTTATTATCATATAAGTGGAGAAAAAAATTTAAGTACATAGTTCAAAGAATCGAAAGAAAGTTTTTCTAAGGGATTCATGATTGTTGCTGGTTTTTCTTATAATGGCAAGTTAAAAATAAAGAAAGTGGAAAAAATGTCAAGATTAACTCCAAATACTATCAGGAACATATTTTATCTCCAATTTTTCTGAATGAAATACCATCGCTTTACCCACAGTGCCATCAATCTGTGAGACTCCATCAGGACAAAGCTAGCAGTCACACATCAAAATCCACTATAAATTTCCTAAAAGAAATTGAACAAAAAACTGGTATCAAGGCCATACCCTTCACTGATATCCCTACTAAATCTTCCCGATGTATCACCTATGGATTTTTGTGCTTTCGGACTTTTAAAATCTGCAATAACCAAACGTCGTCCCAAAACCCTTACAGGACTCTGGAAAGCTGTTCAGGAGGAATGGGATAGAATACCTCTTCTGACACTTCAAAAGGCATTATTATCTTGGAACTATCATTCGACACCTGGGCGGTGTCGAATGATAGTTCAGAATAAGGGATGTCAAATAGAACATTTAAAACACAAGAATTTTATATAATTTAGTTTTGTGAATACCATATACATCGTCTAAAAAATGTGTGAACAGCCTCTGTATAGTAGACTACAAATTTCCCGCATATGCACCACTATCGAATTTATGACGAACTACAGATGGACGACAACGGAGATTTGTCTTTTTGGTTTATTGCAACGGTAAACAAAATAGATGTATAACATAAATAGAAAAATGTTTCCCCAGATAGGGATTCCAACGGTGGGTTACATGACCCTTTTTTACGAGGGCGAGGAGCGAACTGAGAAGCGGAAACTTCTCCCTCTCTACGGGCGTCGCAGCGCCCCCTCGATACAATTTTCTACAAACGGAGAGCCAATTGTTTATATTTATATATATATATATACACTGCTGGCCACCCAAATTGCAACACCAAGAAATACAAGAGATATCACAACAAAATTTATTTTGTAGATAACATGTTGACCAAGTATCAAATGATTAAATTTATAGACGTCTGTGAAGTGTGGTTCCTGCAAAAATCAGTAGCCAGAGTAGCCGCCATTGTTGGATATCACAGCTGCCACACGCCTCGACATTGATTCAAAGAGACTTTGGATGAGTTCTTGGGGTACAGCAGACCAAGCAGCTTCCACACGTTGCCAAAGTTGATCTGCTGTGGCAGCTGGGGATGGAATCTGGGTCAATCGTAGAGCAACCATGGACCACATGTTTTCTATCGCGAAAGATCAGGAGAGCGAGGCGGCTAGGAAAGCAATTCAATCTGTCGATTGACGAAGAACCGTTGGAATGTTGTAAATTTCATGTTATTTGCATGTTTCCTTCAGGGTGTTGCATTTACAGTGGCCAGCAGTGTATATATATATATATATATATATACATATACAGAGAGAGACAGAGAGATGTAGATAAGCAAATAGACAAAAATACAGTGGAATATACAGTGAAACTTTTCTAGCCGGCCACCCCTATTCGATTTTCACCCCTTAAAAACGGCCAATTTTTGTTTCGGATCCATTACTGGCCACCAAAGAGGATGTCACCCCTATTCGACGGCCATCCCTCTAATCAGCCGCTCTTTATTTTCGGAACATTGACTGGCCGCCATTGAGAAGTGTCCCTGTATCTAGATATGGATGTGTAAGCGATAACTCTGTTTAGTAATATGAGTGCTGCATTAATGAAAATTACAGTATTTTTATCTAGATAGTCTTGCTTAAAAGCATTTTTTTCTAAACTAAAGGAAAGGCGATTAACATCACATAACACAGCCTCACAAAATGTGTTCCCCTCGAAGAATCCCTTCATGTATCTTTTTTAGCGAAAGCCTTTTTCTTGGGAAGTAGAACACGAGAAAATTGATTTGATGACTTCCAATTTTCCTTTTTGTAACGTGTAAGTAACTCCTTTGATAGCGATTTTTATGTCATTACTTTTCATGAGTTATAGCTCTGTCTTAGGTATTCAGTATCTGATACATTTTGGAAGCGTTCCAGGATATATTTCATGCGGTACTGATTTCCATTCTTCGCGAGAGTTTTGTAGTAGGTTAGTGTTATTTCCGGGATTTTATTATAAGCAAAGCAAAGTGTTTTTTAAAGCGAAATATTTAAGTCCACTTTCGTAATTTATGTAAGTAAGTATATCCTTCAAGTTACTGTGATATACAATTATAAATCTCTTACAGCAAAGTTTTAAAATTTCTAACATAAGCAGTTTTTTTCCTCGCTTATTTTTCAATAAAAATTGCTGGGTATTATAACTAACGGAAGCAATAACTAATAATTACAAGATAAAAAGAACTTTTTATTTACCACGTTTTTAAATTTTCTGTTGAATCATATAAACTTGACTATTTTCCTCTTCTTTTCTCTCTTAATTTCACAAACCTTCCCTTAATTATTCTTTTTCACTTTCTTTTATTTATTTTTAATCACTTTTTAGTCGTTTCTACTATTTACAGACTTTATAAACTGCTAACTTTTAAATTTTTTTAAAGTTTTTCGCACAATATTTTTGTAAACAAACAAAATTCACATGTATTCTGTTTTCAAAATCGTCAAACGTAATTACGCAGAAAGTGCAAGCATTGAATTCGATGAAAGCGCCACCTTGCGGATTTTTTTGGCTAAAAATATTAAAAGCATGCACTGTCATCGTGTTCTGAGCTTTTCTAAAAGTTTAAAATTCTAGCTAGTCGGGAAGTTAGTTAAAAATCGATTGCAAGATTTGTACTGGACAAACAAGAAAGTGAATGGATAAAAACATGGTAAAAAGGGAAGAACGTTTATTAAATTATTTCTTATTTCCGAGAAACAGAATTAACTCCATCTAGATTTTAATGGTAAAAGACAAAAAAAGAGTTTTGTACATAAACAAATGCATTTTGTGACAAAACAAGTGTTCACGTTTGATTTTTATTTTCCCCTTTTATCTATATATTTTAATTTCTCGTATTTTATGTTATTTTTGTTCTGAAAGTTTGCGTCCATGTTTCAGTACTAGCGTCACTGGCTGCTAAATTATTTAAACGAATGAAATTCAAGTGAAGAAGTGCAGATGAGCTTGTGACATTTACTATTATTTACAGGTCAAGCGTCTTTGGAATTTCAGTCTGTTAGTTTGTTATTTCTCCCATGAATTTTGCTCTATTAATCAGCGGTAGTAGAGAAAGAAAAATACAACGAGTATGTGTGCCATAGTGAACTAGCCTTGTGTTTTTGATGTTGTACAAAGATTGAATTATCAACGAGACAGTGTAAGTAAATTTCTGACAGAATAGTTTATTATAATTTATTTATTTTACTTCAAAAAGTATTGCAGTTTTTATAATAAAGAACGACGACATCAACAATTTTCTGTTTCAAATTAACATTGTGCAGATATTAAATATTAGATTACAACCACTCGATTTCAGTTTAGAAATTATTATATCACATAATATTTCCACTCGATATGTTAGGGTGAGTTAGGAAATCTTCGACTAAACAGCCAGTGTATAATTCAGTTATACATAAACTATTAAATCAGTGGCAAAATATCTACTTCTACAATCAAGTGCGTCTTTTATCTGTGGCTGCTAAAAACAACCAATTACGCACACGTTTTTGATTGCCTTAAAATTATTTCTATTTCTCGGGTCTGACGGTTTGCTAGTATAAAGTTAAAAGAATTAAAATATAAATTTAAAGACAATATCGCAGAAGTATAGAAATATTAAACTCCTATAGACTTTAAAAATATTAAAAATGATCTTTTATCATAGAACTGAGCTCCATAAACCTTAAACGAGTAATGTTATAGGAGGATGCACCTATTACTATAAAAATTGCTTTAAAAAGGAATTGCTTTTAAAAGGAATGTTTTTGTTCTCTTTAATAAGTGTCTTATACACTCTAGATTTAATAATAAAGTAATGTAAGAAAAAGTAACAACATTTTAAAGCAATAAAAATTAGGAAAACTACATTAAAAGAAATATTACTTGTGTAGAAATCCTAATTTCGTTTTATGAGAGCAGGACCGTCAAGCAAAGTAAAAATATTAATTAAGCCTCTTATACAAACGGCTATGGGAAGAATGCTATTTGATTGCTTTTCGAACCACATATTTAAAATTCCAATTTTTTGCTTCCCTGATAGTCCAGGTATATAAAGTCAAATCATAATCTAAGATTTTCCCCCTGAAATAACATTTCGGAAATAACATTTCAAATTCTTATTTTATGCTTATATAAACTGAGCTAAAACTTCATCGTTTTATATACAGGTGGCGATATGTTCTCTGGTGAATTTTCTATCAAATTTGCAAGCAACAGAACTTTAAATATAAATTGCTTCGAGTTGCCAAATAATTCCTGTACTAAAAAAAAATTAAATATTTTCGTTTCAAAATGTGCTGATCTCAAACACGATACTCTATCCCCTTTGATATCGCTTTGTAAGATTGTGAACAATCACAAATGTAGTCCCCTTAAGCATTAATGAAATCTTAAAAACCATTTCGCTTCAACTGTCATGTTTACTCTCCTGTAAGGTTTTCAAGAAGATCAAAGCTCATCATTTTAAAGATATCTTTATTTTATGTCAGCAATGCCCAGTATTAAGATAGATAAATATATGTTGACATCGGGAAATTTGCCAATTAAATAGATTAAATTATATATATATATATATATATGACAAGAAGCTTATTATTTTCCGGCTTATGACGTGTTGCTTATACACGTTAATCCCTCTCAACTTTTCCCTAATATAATTATTATTGATATAGCAGTCAGTGGATAAAGGCCTGTGGTAAAGAACTACAATTACGGTGACTGCCTGGGTTGAAAATGTCATTTTTTGACTATTTTGGTCAATTACATTTTTTGCAAGAATTGTGTAATTCAATCTTTTCTCTTTTCAAAACCATTTTCATTTTCATTCTAGATCAATTAGAAGCAGAGTTATAGCTATTTAAAAAGCATCTTCTGCTACAAAATTGAAGTGGCAAACAACTTTAAATGCGTTTTTCTCTGAATTATGTATTTTTAGCACAAATCTCTATGGTTATCATGATATGTCACATAATAATGTATATAATTTGATAAAATTTTGAGGAAATGTTTTAGATGTTATTGTTAATGAAATGACGCACAATAATTGGTGTATAGTAAATAGTTTTTTATTTGGGCTGTTTTTATAAGGAAAGGAATGACGAATCGGGGTAAATTTTCATATTGGAACATAAATTTCTTGTATTATTTTTGCATTTTAAAATTTCTCTTAGATTGTAGGTCATTTTGAAGATAACTGTCATATGTATCGTGTGTGAGAAGGAAATTAAAAAAGTAGCATTATGATTTTGTGCAAAGTGATAGACGTTTTAACTAAATTTCATTAAAAATTGCTTCAAATCGACCAATTTTTAAATATTATGCTATTTAGAGGTAAGTTTCTGTTCCTTTTTTTAATTTTTAAGTGCTATTTTACCATAAAAGACCAAAAAATCCTTTAAAATATTATTTTTTTCAAAAATTGACTCCAAACGTAGGCAGTCACCTTAAAATACACCTCAAAATTTTTTTCCGAATGTTAAACTACTTCAATTCAATCCATGCTAATTATCTGCCAAGCCATCATCTCAAACCTCGCGATGCTTGGCCAGCCACGATCGAAATCAATCCCTCTCTAATTTAAAAACCCTTTGTTTCAAACTTTCTAATGCCATTGCGCATGCGCTCATGACATCTGCGCAGAAGATGATGTAGGGGCGGGATTAAATTTGATACTATACTTAGATTCTCCCTATTGTTCTTCCAACCACGGGAATTAAGTTCAATTCTAAAAGAGGGGATTCCCCTCCTGCAGTGCATCTCGCAATACGACAAATGGTGATATTTAACGTTACAACTTGGATTATTCTGAAGCCCCGCTGTAAATTAATTAATTATTATTCCTTTTCTAATTAATTTTTAACACACACACACATATATATATATACTATATATATATATATATATATATATATATATATATATATATATATATATATATATATATATATATATATATATATATATATATATGTATAATGGTTACAACGGATGATGACCTAGGTTGCCTATGGTCTATCAGATAGAGGGATTTAAAGAGTCTGAGCATGGTAGTCGTCGTTGTTTTCAGCAAAATGAGTGTCTGTCAAATGGTTGCAGGCACACTGGAGATTAAGATCCGACTCCAGGAAATAAGGGGCGGTTTCATCTCGACGAATTTTTATTTCTTGGAGCTTCCGGGGAACATCATACGTTCTTTATATTGAATTACACATATTCATATCTGTGCATTAATCAGGGCACAATAGCTTATTCCGGAGTTCGCTGGAACACACTAACAGGAAAAAAAGGACGCAGCGAAAAAGCTGCGACTTCATAGGATGGATGCGAACAGACAAAAAAGCGCGAAAGACCTAGACCACGCCCGGAGTATGGGTGCATTGAACTTCTAATTGTTCGATCATGACACCTGACTTAATACGCCATGAGGTGATGATTTCATCAGACTTTGTCGAACTTTCTTCGTTATGTAACTCTGGCTGCACGAGGCTTTAGGAGAAAAACTAATAGGTTATTTTGGTTATTCCCAGGTCAAAATCAAGATGAGGGGAGTTGTTATATTGCGATAATATAAAAGAATTTTTAATAGGCTTTTCCTTTAATGGTTTTAAACAGTTATCGTTTCATATATATATATATATATATATATATATATATATATATATATATATATATATATATATATATATATATATATATAGGGTAAAGTGGGGTAAGTGAGAACGCGGGCTTAAACCCTAAAAAATTTAACTTTAACTTTAAAAAAATTTCAAGTGTACTTTGTAGGAAAATTTTTGCTCTACTGTTAAGTTCAGTTTTTATTTACAGAAAAAAATTGTAAAATCGAAAATTTTTATACCTCCCAAACCCTTGCATTTTAACTAAGTTCGAGTACTAGCCAAAAGTAAATCATAACTAATCAACCACAACAAATAGAGTTATTTTGAAAATATCCTCTTATTCAATAAGAAACGAAGAATACAGAAAAAATATTTATAAATCCTTTTCTTTTGAAATATTTCATCAGTACTGTAGGATTTTCACTTGCCCCATTAAAATTTTGCGTCACAGCAAGTCAAAACAGCAGTTTTCACTTGCTCCATATACTGAAAAAAAACCTACCTTTGTGTTCTAACAGCCATATAAATATTTTTTTCTTCCAAACAAATGTTTCCTAGCTAGAGAAACTTAAAAGCCAATCACCTTTAGCCATTTTTCTTTAATATTGAATTTCTAATTCGGTTGTCACTATTTCTGAGTAGCATTTTGTACTTAAATAATGACTTATTAGTGTTCCTAGAAGAACCGAGGCTTGGAAGGTTCGGTGAACTAATTTTTCCCATGTCTTTTTGGTCCTACAATATTAAGTAGGGCCTAGGCAAAGGAAAAAAAACTATATTTTGAACTTTTAACATACATTTGTTACTCTAAACAAATAATAAAAATATACTTATTTCGTTAATATTCTGATGTTGCTGACACTGCTTACTTGAACAACAAATACCTCCACAACGAAAGAATGTAAAAAGATAAAATAAATAGCGTTTTGTTCAGCATGAAATATATATTACAGTGGTACCTCGACTTACGAGTGTCTCGACTTAGGAGTTTTTCGAGATACAAGTATTCTCTCGGTAGATTTTTTGCTTCGAGTTACGAGCTAAAATCCGGGTTACAAGCAAGCTTCAGATATCCCAGCGCTAGTTTGAGCAGCGAATGCCATGTTACATACTCATAAAATGAGAACATAAGAAGTATATAATATTAACAACCTTAACGATTCGTTCGATTAGTCACGCTCCTGGTGCGTGACTAATCGAACCGACTGACAGTTCTCACTTTCCCGTATCTTGTTGTCATTTGTGCAACTTCCCGACATCCACATCTTTGACCTTTGACCTACCTCCCCGTCGCCATTCATGCCTTTTCGATCCGGTCCCCGTTCCCTCTTTGACCCCCCCCCCGCAACTTGAGGGACGTCGGCCTCGTCCCTTTGACTCAGGTTAAAAAGACCGCTTGACCGCCACGATCGCGAGGAGAATAGTGGGGTTATCTGCGAGGACACGTTTACACAACCATGTATCCCCCTCTTTCCCCCTATTCTACTCTCCTCTTTCGCGAATGTGTAATGCCGGTATGAGAAAACATTCTTCGGATTCTCAAGTTTCATGTACACACAAGCGAATCAGCTCCCCCCGTCCAACCGCGACATATTAGTCATGCTCCAGGAGCGTGACTAATCGACCCGACCGACCGTTCTCTTTTTCCTCCGATCGCAACTTCCTGACGTCATTATCCATTTGACCTTTGACCCCTCCCCGTCATCTGTTTTACGAAAAGCCTCATTCGGGGAGTCCCCGTTTGACCTGCCCCCCTCCAACGTGGGGAGAAGGTCCCTCATCCCTTTGATCATTCGTAGAAAACACGCCTTCCTGAGCGAGCGCCTGAGTGGCGAGACCCATAAATCACTGTTTCCCCCTATAAATCGCTCCCCTTTCGTGAATGTGTTCGCAGGGTCCGAAAGAAGAATCTGGACATTACAGCCACAGTGAACGATGCAACAATCACCCAGCTTCGGTGTCTCACTCGTTCACTTTAACAGAGTAGCTGGTAATAAAAGCGAAAGTGAGGAAAGCAGGTCAAAAAGATCAAAAATCAACGAGTAAGATTTAATTTTACAGTTCAGCCTTTCTTTTGTTCTTCCATCAGCATCTTCAAGTCTGATCTCCAAGGTAAATGTTGTACATTACACTTGTAAGGTATACATAAGATACGATTCACAAGAATCGAACTTTTGAGTGAATGAATTAAAGAAGCTGATTGAGATATGCTAATTTCGGCATACGCGCTTGGTATAAATACCAAGCAGCTTGATTAAGTGAGAAGGTTGTTAAAGTTGATAGATAAGCGAGAGGGAGCTACGAGGTAAGCAGCTCCAGATGCTATCCTGCGCTAGTGCTTAGGGGGCCCAAAGTTTACGTGGCAGAACTGCTGGTTTGACTCTCTTGGTTGTGAGCATTTAAAAAGTGTAATTTTTATTGAATGCTAATATATATTCCGTACAAGTAGTACGTATGCTTATTGCTGTAAAAGCAAATTCTATATGTGCAACAAATTCAATAAACACTGTTTCATGTATAAACTGTGTTTGTATCAAATTCATTTAGAGTGCCACTTCAAATTACATATACCCAAGTCTAGGTAGAAGTAGCATAAAACTCTACAGTGGCGCCCGAAAGTTTATATATACCCTGGCTGTTATCGTTACATTTATAACGAACAACATAATTGAAGTTAAGCTGTGTACTGTGTACTTATATTGATAAAATTGTTGCAAGTACTTATATACTATTTGAAAGCTGGAATAATGCGGTAATTCCAATGCAAATTTCTGAAAATACAGTGCCGATACGAATGCTAGTGGTTTAGAAAATAAATCTTCTGATACTTGTATTAATGTTATACCTGATATTTTAGATGATATTCACACATCTGTTAATGAAGGAAATTTAGTAGATGACGAAGTATGTGTTACGGAAGTTAGTGAACATTTATTATTTGACTACAGTAAAAATGCTTTGAACGATATTAGGAACTCGCTAGGTAATGATGATATTACTTCAAGTTTCCAGCCGAATGAGGATGCTTTAGACCAGGTTGATAATATGGTCTTAAATAAAGTGCATGAAAACCAGACTGAGATCAGGAGGAAAATTTGACACAGAGTTATAATGTAAGTAGTTCAGCTGATGTTTCGGAAGTAGAAGAAGTAGTTAGCATTGAAACGCACGAATACGAAAATCTTAATATTCTTAAAACTGAAGCAGTGTTAAAGAATTTAAATGATAACGATTCTGATGTCGAAAGTTTCAAAGATACTTTTTCGTCAAAAGGGGATAAAACTAAGGTTAAAGGTGATAAAAAACGAGATAAAGCGCCTTCAGGTTCCAGCATTAAAACTGCTAATACTGAAGTAATTAAGGTGGTAAACAAGAAGTCGTATAAGCACAAATACAAAAAACAGAGTCAGGTTGTTGAAGAACATGACACAAGCAGCGAACTAAATTGTAAACGTATCATAAAGAGCGAGATAAAGCCAGTAACTAAACGCGTTGGTGTGGCGTATAAGTTCGAAAAAATAGAATCTGTATTAAAATCTAATGCCTAACCCATTTTTAATCCATTTTTTACCCATTAAAATTTTTAACCCATTAATGCCCAACATTCAATTCTTTAATTTTATTTACCTAATTATGTTTGTACAGGTGCAAAAGGAACTGAAAAATAATTTAAAAAAACTCCTGCATTAAAATTTAAATTTTTATTCAAAATAATGTTACCGTCCTATAAAAAGGACGCTAGGCACGGGAGGGTACAGGTTTTACACAAACACTTCAACCCTTAGATTTTCTAAAACTATTCATTTTACTGTCGTTTATAGATAAATAACGCATGAAACAAATGGAACTCTGCAAAAAAATGCATAATAAAATAAACACAAGGAATTTAAATTGTATTTTAATCATTTAAAAGAAATCAAAACAATTTTAAAAGCTGAAAATGTAAAAAATAATAGCTTAAAAGGCACAAATTTAATAAATTATGTCTTATGATAAATTTTGCACACTTTTATATTTAAATTTACATATAAAAAGGGCTTATTAAAATACCAAATAATGAAAAATGCTATTCTTTTTTTTTACACAATTTATATACAAGCTATTTTGTGCGAAAGATTTCAAAGCATTTATCATGCAATCCAACTAAACATTTATTGCCTTTTCTTGTGGAATTTACGCCACAGTAGGCGCATCTTATCTGTTTTGTATTCACAACAATTAAATGATCTTTTCCGTCATACCGGACATCACCAGACATTCTTTTTGAAAGTTTTTTTGGGTTTCCCTGCAGCCAGACTGTTATTTGGCACTATACTTAGAAAAATATGTCTGACAGATTTCTCTTCTAAATTGGAGGAGATCCATTCTGCAACTGTCATTAGAAGGGCATAATCCGTACAGAAGCCACGCATTTTGGATTGATGCTTCTAAGCTAAACAAAAACAGTGGCCACCACCATTTTTTAGACCGTATGGAACACCGGTATTGTGCAAGATTTTGATCCATTTGATCGGTTCCTTCAATAAATTTATTATATTGAGACACAATATACGGTTGGTCAATCTACTCAAATTTTTTATCAATATTCGACCAGCGTTTGCCTTGAGCTACAGGTTTAATACCATAATGGTTAGACGCTAAAGTAACGATACTATTCTCATTCCACCGAACCATTTTCAAATTTTTGCTGTTCTGGAAATCAAAATTTCCCCTACTCTTCTTTTTAACAGATTTAACATGTCCAAGTGGACATTTTTCAGTTCTATTAACCCGTACAGTGCCAGTCATTGGTAACTTCATTAGATGGTGGGTCCAAATAAATATCCGCTTCATGGATCATCATTATCCGCTTCATCATTATCAGATAACTCTGCCATTAAAGCTAATGCCTCTCCACAGTCAAACTTAAAATAAAAACAAAAATATAAATAAGAGCTTTAAAACTTATCGATTGCTCATTTCAGTATATTTAAATCAAATATAATTTGGATTAAAAGACAAAATTCTTAAAATTTATTAAATTATAGACATTTAAAATACACATATTTTTTAAAAATCCAGACAGTTACTTATGTACTTCGTAATTTTTCTTTATTTTTTAAAATCACTAAATACAGAACACATCCTTTGATTAAAATTTTTGTATTTAAGAGTTAAGTGTTAATACGTTCATTACATTATCAAGAGGCTAATATTTCTCTTAAATAAGAATTTTTTTAATCATTCCTTAGACAACAGAACATTTATTTTAAAATTATTTTCATAAATAAGGAATACTCAATAATCTTTATTTATAAAAATAATTTATTACATCATTTTTCTGAAAATAAATAGCATCTCCCTTTCTCTATGGTAATAAAACATCATAAATTGAGAAAAATAAACGCATTCGTAGAACGGAACAGGTCAGAAAAACATGTACCCATCCGTGCCTAGCGTCCTATATATAGAACGCTACGCAAAAGAAAATATAACAGTGTTAAAAAATAATTTTAACAATTTTAAAAGATACGTATTTAAGAAAAGAGTATTGACTGTGATAAAAGCATAAAATATTTTCGTAACATTGAAAAACAATAAAATAAACTTACTTTTTGCGTGACGCCCTTTGAAAGGCTAAATAACGAGTAACTCTGACTTTAGACCTTCAAATCAGTAATAGAACATTAATGTAGTGCTGCTAACTGTTGGATAATAACAAATACAACACTCTATCATGATATTCTGCTATTTGGATCGGAAAAAAAAATTCTGTGATTTAGAGCTTATTATGTAAGCGTTCTTTTAAAAGGACGCTAGGCACTAATGGGTTAAACAATGTTCGTCGTTTATAAGTACAATTTCCTTATTTAAAAAATGTAATAAAAAATTGCGGTGTTTTGGGGGAGCCCGGAACGAATTAATGGCATTTCCATTCATTTCAATGGTGAAAATTGATTCGAGATACGAGTATTTCGAGTTACGAGCTCCGTCATGGAACGAATTAAACTCGTGAGTCGAGGTACCACTATTCACTTGACCTACTCATTTTGCTATAAGTAACTATGATTTATTGGGACCCACGTTCTCAATTCCCCCAAGTGCGGGAGCAAGTGAGAATGCAAAACACAAAAAAATTAAATATTCACGGCAAAAAAAGTTGTGAATAGATTTTTTAAAAAATAAAATTATAAATGTAGAACGTAAGCAAAAGTATTTATGCAAATTTTCATACAAATACAACAAATTGGTAAAAACGTATTTAGATTCAAAGTGGAACTATATGATTTTGCGTTCTCACTTACCCCACTTCACCCTAAACACACACACACGATTTGACACAGCTATACAAATATAATCACTTAAAACAGGCTCATATAATGTGTCTCTACTTAGTATAGAGAAAGGAGAAGAAATTCGCTCAAGCAGGCAACGAGGATATTATCAAGCCGCCCCAGAACCTGCAAAATCCTCCCCTTCATCTCAGTTTCGGATGAAAAAAGACGAAGGGGAAGACGTCATAAACATGCCAAGACTAGGTGGTTGTATTGATAGCACGTCAGGGGAAGGCACGGGTCCACCCCTGGGTACAAGCAAGATACCCCACTCTAATGAAGAGACCAGGTGGGAATTTTCTCTGTCGCCTAGTAAGGGAAAGTTCACCAGAGCTCCAACCCTTCAACCATCGCGGTTGGCGATGTTTCTTCGATATTTGAAATCAAACGGGACTGGGGCGAAATGTCCGGCGATGATCTGAGATGTACAAGTGTACGGGAAGAGGAAAGTGATACCGAGACGAGAAATATGTATGTATCTGAAGTAATAAAAGGGATCTCTTTGGAGGAAAATGATCGCGGTTATGTTGTATACAGTGAGAGGAAAGGAGAAACTGCTCTTGACAGTGAATATGAGCCACGTAGCGTTAACGCTACAGATTTGAAAATGCCAGTAAATTTTAATGACGAGCCTCATAAATGTTTTCAATATCTTAAAGTAGTAGAAAAACAGATTCAAGAGTGCAGAAAAGTGATTGGGATCTTACAAAGCTCTTCAGATTTTGTATACCCAATTTCCGTGTGTGAAAGTGAAGATGGATCCATGTTATTATGTGTGATCGAAAGGAGCCGAGTGTGCACATCAATTAATTTTCATGAAGGGCAGTATAATATTTCAAAGATTATGCTTGGCCTTTGCAATACCCTTAGTGTGTCTTCGATAATTAAGTGGTGTAGTCAAAGACGAATTGGGCATCTAAACTGAGTGGTGTAACTGAGTGCTACTTAAAACGTGCTCTTTAAAGTGCTACTGAACACGTTAAACCGTAGTCTAGTGGCTCCGAATAGACTCTCAGAAAAATCCATGACCAACTGTAAATGATGTATATATATATATATATATATATTTTGTTTGCTTTGTTGTTGTGTTATCGTCTGTATTATTATGTTGAATCATGCAACTGATCACGTTAAACCGTAATCCACTGGCTCAGACTGGAATCAGAAAGAGCCATGACTGACTATAAATAGTTTATAGATTTGTTTGTTTGTTGTTTTGGTCGTGTTTGGTGTTTTTATATTCCAAGTTTATTAATTGTGTCAAACCTGATGACCGTTATATTGAACATACTGCTGCCGAGGACGTCAGCCTTTTGCAGGAAGGCCGAAATGTGGGATTGTATTAACCCATGACGCCCGCTTAAAGTTATGTTACCACGCAGAAGACAGTACCAACAGCGGGTAAGAAGAATGAACCAGGGAGATAGAGACAGTTTCGATCAGTCATGACATTGCCTGGAAGCAGACACTCTGCGAAGATATACTCAATGTAACACATTCCGGATTGGTTGAGGCCTGACGTAGCCTCACGTTTGATGATATACAGTCTGTAATTTCTTATCTGTCCATAATTTTAATGTTTATATAATATGTAACCCAGTTGGTGTGACTCTACTTATTTGGAATGCTACGTTATTCAACATATATATGTAGAATAAAATCTCATTATATATATATATATATATATATATATATATATATATATATATATATATATATATATATATTTATTTATTTATTTATTTATTTATTAAGAGAGAAAATCATTTTATTCTCTTCCAGAAATAAAATTATTCTCTTTAGAGGATAAATGAACCGTTAACTCTTTTATCCCTATTTCAAATTTATTAACTTCTTCGTCTCAACTAATCTTTCTTGAGATTCTCTTTCCTCAATTTATAAATGCCCCCTCATGCGAAAGGACACATCTGTCGATGGTGCAGCTCTTATCTCGACTAGATGGTGTGACCAAGCATAGTATTCTGCCATAAAATGACAAGTGAAAAAAGAAATATGCATAGTGGAAAGGGTAAGCGAAAACAAACTCTTGCTGATGAATAATTATTTTAATAAAGTGCGATTGAAAATTTTTCCGTTCCATATTTTCTCTGACAATTTGTGTTGTCAATACTTTCTGACATGTTTATTTTTCAACGTTTGGGTTCTTAAAAATGTATAACGATATTAAATTATTGACAGCACTGGATGTATTTACTTGTTTCCTCAGCGATATTCATATTTGGATTAAACCAAGAATCAGGAAATGGCAAAACGACAATTCTGGCGTAATCTAGAAGTGAAATTAAAACAAGATTCTCAGTATAGTAGTTTTAAATATTCAACGAGAACAATAAAATATTTCCTTCTATTTAATTATATTCCATGTAATGTTAAAAGGGGTTTTAATCTATTTTAAAAACTCCATTCTACTTATGAAAGCAAGTCTAATTATTTTTAAACATTAACTTGGCTTTTAGACTGAACTTCAAAAGCTTTCAAGGTAATTTAATTTAAACTGAAAGTACATTAAAGAATGTTTAAATTACGCATATAACATGCAGGGTGTGTATGAAGCATATTTAAACAGTAGTGATTAATTTACTTGATTAATAAGGAATAATATAATTGTAGTTGCATTAACCTTTTTCTATTCCCTTGTCGAAACATTTGTTTCTTATATTCAGGTAAATAGTAAAGATATCAACATCAATTTTTTAATACTTCAATTGATTTGTATACTCCAACACTAAACACTAAATTTTCATGAAATTTACTTTCCAAAAAGGAAATTTAGAAACGTTTGAACTTTTTGCCAGGGAAGATGCTCACACATTATAACAAGATTAATAGTTTTTCTATCAATTTAAAATTGGATGGCATTATTCATATTTTAAAATGCGATCAAGCACGTTTCTAGACTTAATGCCTAGAGATGTGATAGTTGATTCAGAGATTTTAAATTACTCTACCTGTTTACACAAGATATTGAGGGAGAAGTTAATTTATAAATCATTTCATATAAAATTACATATTTCACGATCTATATGCTACAAAAAAGATAAAGGAATATAAAATTATATTCCTTTTGAATTTTAATGTTTAATAAAGAAAGTTACTTTGAACTGTTGGCTAATACTCTACCTTAAACTTAAGTTCTTATGATTAATTTAAATTATTTACTATGATTGGTTTTATTTCAATTTTTCGAAAAAAACTAGAAAGTAAATTTAGAAAAAAAATTATCATTTTATTTTCTTTTTAAGGGCGCAGTCCATTTAGCTAGCAGAGGGAAATGACTTTCAAATGAGAGAGAATGTTACATCCAATTATTCTTTGTCGGATCGTTTAAAAATTCAATTTGCAACCTGTAACTTAAATAAGAATGTTTACTCATATTTAGTTGTCAAAATCCCAATAATTTCAACCATTAGATGTACACAATCATCCTAAGCAAATATTCACTATTAAATCACAAGTAATTCATCATGAAATTGGTTGTTTCATCACAAGAAATCTGAAAGCATTTATAAAAAAAGAATAAATTGATCCCCCATAAAGCATTTCCATAAATACAGTATTTATTAGAATTTTAAATTGCAAATTTCGCACTATTAAACTACGCTGCATATTAAAGTATCGTTTCAAAAGCTATCCGAATTGACATACCGGGTGGTCATAAAGACACTTTGCCGATATATGGATCTCTAGCGGCTGTTCCGTTCAACCAATCGAGATGATATTTCAGACATAGTTATTCAGAGGTATGAGCTCGGGATTCTGTGAATGGCAACAAAGTGGCGCTCATGGTTACGGTTATAGGTACAGAAACTCGAAATTTTCAAATAGCAACTCCCACATTTTCCTCTCGAATAATGCTCAGCGTATGCGAAAACCTTAGAGAGTGTTGGAACGGTACGTGTATCACAAAAAACGGATGCGTTATGCACGCACAAAAAACGGCTCTGTGAACGGCCAACAAAAACACGATCGGGGCAAACGGAGGAAATTTGCATATGACAGAGGCTAGAAACCAATCAAAGAACGCCATTCGTCAGATATTCAGTGTAGAAAACTGTTGGTATATATATATAAATGCTACAAAGTGTTTTTAACTTTTCACACCAGATGGTGCTAAGTGTCTGTATTTGTCCTTTTGTATGTAAATGTATATTTTCTGTAAATAAAACTCAGTTGGAATGTAGTCCTTGAACGTGTGAGACACAACATTTGGCAGCAGAGCTTCGTGGTTGTTTTTCTCCTCTAAGAGCCAGTCGCATCGACATCCGGTCGCCGATGAATTCAAAATGCAACTGTGAGATTTCCTAAAGCGAAAGTTTAAACGATAGCGAAGAAAATGGATAACATGAAAAGCATTCCGTTGTTGAATAGTGGAAATTATTTACTCTGGTCTATGAAAATCAAGGCAATTTTAACTTTAAAAAGATTAATAGATGTTATCTATGAAGATAGACCACAGGATTTAAAATTACTAGAAGATTGGAAAACAAAGAATGATGACGCTGTAGCCTATATTTTGCTATCACTTTCAGATGAACAGAGTCTCCAATTTGCAGAAGAAACCAATGCCAAAAATTTATGGGGAAAAATAAAAAGGGTTTTCACAGGAAAAAATGAAGACCGGAAGATAGATGCTGGAAATGAGCTAAAGAATATAGAAATGCAAGAAAACGAAAATGTATCTGACTACATAGCCAGAGCAAGGGGACTTTCTATGAAGTGTAGCGCACTTGGTTTGAACATTTCAGAACGTGAACTGGTTTACTACACAGTTCGTGGACTTAACCATAAATTCGGGAAAATAAGAGAAATATTGAAGACGCAAAGAGAAAAAGAAATTGATGAAATATTAGAAATTTTACGCGAAGAAGAGAATACCCATTTAAAAATGAACTCAAATTCCATATCCAGAAAAGGAGAAGCTTTCCATGTTAAAAACAGTAATAGAAACGTAAAACTTTGCTGGATCTGCAACAAATCCAATCACATAGCCAGAAATTGTTTTTTCAGGAATAAAATAGGAAACAGGAGTGGAAATGCACCCGACAACGTGATAAGAACATTACCTAACGACAAAACCAAAAACAAGCAAAAAATGAGATTCGCGAACGCAGCATTTGAAAACGAAAATCAGAACTTTGCCCTTATGACAGACCCAGAACATTCCGACGCTACTTGTGAGGATATTTGGATTTTGGATTCTGGAAGCAGCTCACATATGTGCAAGGACCTTAAATTTTTTGAAAACTTTAATTCCGATGTTGGTCATATTAACTTAGCAGGTAAGAATTCTGTTTTAAAATCTATTGGCGAAGGAAAAGTTAAAGCTAAGACATTTGTAAACAATATTGAAAATACATTAACTATTGATAATGTGATTTATGTACCTGATTTAAGATGTAATTTGTTATCCATGACTAAATTAATGGAAAGAGGTTATAGTATTCAATCATATGATAATTATGTTTTGGTTTTAAGCAAAACTGGTCAAATTGTTTTAAAAGCTGAGAAAGTAAATAATCGCTTAGAAATTATAATGAAACCTTGTATTGATAATAATTCATCTGAATTATTAGAGTGTAACTTTGTTAAAAATGTAGAAAATTATGAATTATGGCATAAAAGACTTTGTCACTTGAATCCTCAATATATGTCTAAAATGAAAGATATAATTGATATAAATGTTAAAGAATCTGAAATTTTAAATTGTGAATCATGTAATATCAGTAAATTAACTCGTAAAAAACATTGCAAAATTAATATTGATCAAAGTAATTCTGTTTTGGAATTAATTCATGCTGACTTAGCTGGTCCTATAAATATTGATTCATTGGGTGGTTCTAAATATTTTTTAATGCTTGTAGATGATTATTCTGGTATGTATTTTTCTTATTTTATAAAACATAAGTATGAAGTATTTGATGTGTTTAAAAATTTTAAAGAAAGGTATGAAAACCTAACAAGCCGAAAAATCAAACTCTTAAGAACCGATAATGGATTAGAATTTGTGAATAAGGAAATGACTAAATTCTTACTGAAATTTGGCATATCTCATGAAAAAACAGTACCGTACAACCCAGAATCAAACGGAAAAGCCGAGAGGGCTATAGGAGTTTTAGTAGAACGCGCAAGAACCTTACTATATGAGAGTAAACTACCTCAAAAATTTTGGGCGGAAGCCATATCCTGCAGTACTCATGTATCGAATATTACACCGCGCAAATATAAAAATAAACTTCCGATGGAAATATGGACAGGTAAAGAACCCAAAATAAATTATTTAAAAACTTTTGGCTGTGTAGCTTATTATCATATTCCTAAACAATTTCGCAATAAATTTGATGTTCCAGGGAAACGCGGAATTTTTGTCGGTTATTCCAGAGATAGAATAGCATATAGGATTTATGACATCGCAAAAAATACAGTGATTGAGGAACGATCAGTTAAATTTGACGAAAAATTAAAAGGCAGCGAATTCATAACGAAAAATTCGGAATCCTATTTATGGAATGTTGAAAATCTGAGTCAGTTCAATTTTTCAAATTTAGAAGCAGAAACAGAAATTAACCCGCGTGAAAATAATTAAAGTGAAATTAATGACACAAAATCATTACAAAATGAAACCGCAAACGATCAAAGAGTGGAAAACTCAAATCATGAGTTATCACCTAAATTAAGGCGTTCCGAACGTATAAAAAATAAGTCAACGGCGAATTTGGCCTTAAGTAACTCTACTCGGGAGGAAAATAATTCAATACCTGAAAATTATGAGCAAGCAATGAATAGCATTAAACATAATAAGTGGAAAATCGCGATGCAAAAAGAATTAGAGTCAATGAATAAGCATGATGTCTTTGAAATAATTGAAAGACCTAAAAATGTAAAAATAATCAAAAGTAAGTGGATTTATTCAGTTAAAACAATTAATGACGAGGAAATTTATAAAGCAAGACTCGTAGCGGCAGGTTTTAATTTAATTAAAAATAAAGACTATTCAGAGTTTTTTTCGCCTGTTGTTAATATAGAATCATTTAGATTATTGATATCATTAGCTGCAAAATTAAATTTATCTGTAAGATTTTTTGATGTCAAGACAGCTTACTTGTATGGCGATATTGAAGAAACTGTTTACATGGAAATCCCACCAGGTTATGAAGAACAATTTGGTAAGAACAATGTATGTAAATTAAAGCGTAGCTTATATGGTTTACCACAATCTGGTAGAAATTGGCATATTAAACTTAAAAATGAACTGAAAAGGATTGGCCTCAACCAGCTTGCATCTGACAATTGTGTTTTTATTACAAGTAATGAAACTGATTTTTTCGCAATTTGTATTTATGTAGATGATTTGGCAATATTTTCAAATAATTCTAAATTATGTGAAGAGATAATACTTAAGCTTAGAAAAACTTTTGAATTAAATGAAACTACAGAAAATTCCAAATTTCTAGGTATAGAAGTTCTACAAAATGAAAATGGTATTAGTTTATCGCAAACGCATTACATTGAATCTCTGATAAATAAATATGGATTGGAAAACTGTAAGAAAGCTAATACACCAATAACTAAAGGTGAGGATAGATGTTTTAATCCCACGGATGATTTAGTCAATCAGACTGAATATCAGGAAATAATAGGTGAGATTTTATATTTGGCTAATAGAACTCGCCCAGATCTCGCTTTTGTCACTAGCTATTTATCACAATTTAATAAACGACCGGAAAAAAGGCATTATACATTAGCTAAAAGAGTTTTGAAGTATTTAAACGCAACAAAAAATAAAGTTTTGTTTTATGACAGAGAAAATGGATTTTTAAATTGTTGCGCAGATGCCAGTTGGGGAAATGCTGAGGGATGCAAATCATTTTCAGGTTCTGTTATAATAATTGGTAATTCACTTCTTACGTGGAAAAGTAGAAAACAAAAATGTGTTGGACTATCCACATGTGAAGCAGAACTGCTAGCTATCGCCGATGTTGCAAGAGAATTAACTTGGACTCTAAACATGTTAACTGAATTAAAATGTGAAAATTTTGTTAAGAGACCTGTAGTCTTATATAGTGATAGTCAATCAGCCATCGATTGGTTAAATAGTGGTAAGTCATCAAATAAAACTAGACAT
Source organism: Dolomedes plantarius (assembly GCA_907164885.2). Classification (NCBI taxonomy): domain Eukaryota; kingdom Metazoa; phylum Arthropoda; class Arachnida; order Araneae; family Dolomedidae; genus Dolomedes; species Dolomedes plantarius. The sequence continues at coordinate 73,892,630 of OU015495.1, forward strand.
GTGAATCTGAAATTCCATTTTGTCAAAGATCTCATTGAAAATGATACTATAAAGACTAAATATGTGAATACTAATGAGATGATTTCTGATTTCTTAACCAAGGCTGTAACATTTGATAAATTGTTATTCTCATTGAAGAATATATGTTTAATGTAAATGTGCTGTTAATGTTCTGAAAAGATAAAACCCCTTTTCGCAGGGGGAGAGTGTTGGTATATATATATAAATGCTACAAAGTGTTTTTAACTTTTCACACCAGATGGTGCTAAGTGTCTGTATTTGTCCTTTTGTATGTAAATGTATATTTTCTGTAAATAAAACTCAGTTGGAATGTAGTCCTTGAACGTGTGAGACACAACAAAAACCAATAAACAGCTATCTGATCGTGTTTTTGTTAGCCATTCGCAGAGTTGTTTTTTTGTGCGTGCATAAAGCGTCCGTTTTTTGTGATACACATACCGCTCCAACGCTTTGTAGTGTTTTCGCATGCGCTGAGCATTTTGCGACGGGAAAAAGTGGGCGTTGCCTTTTGAAAATTTTCAGTTTCTATACTTATAACCGTAACCCTGAGAGTCACTGTGTTGCCGTTCTCCGAATCCTGAGCTCATACCTCTGAATAATTATATCTGAAATCTCACCTCGATAGGTTGAACGGAACGGCCGCTAGAGGTCCATATATCGGCTAAGTTTCTTTATGACCACCCTGTATTAAAGATTATCTAATTTTCTATTATTTTTGTGAGACAGGTAGAAATATTCAGTTTTAAAATGTTATTTATTAATAATGAACATATTACTTGACACAACATATTATAGGTTGACAGCATAACATCATGATATTATTTTTATGTATATTTGCGTACAATGAACAAATTTCCGTACAACAAATAATAACACTGCATTATGTAGCTCAGTAATTATTAATGTTCAGATAAGTAGATACACAAAAACTTCTACAATGATCTCGATATTTCAGAAGTATGAAATTTGGACTAGTGTAAAGAAACATTTATTAAAACTGCATAGTAAAAAATACATTTTATTAAAACTGCAAAAAAGGAATCATATTCCTGTTGTAACATAAAAACATACTCTGAAACTCATTTATAAATTTTTTTTTTAATCTGTGATTACTTGATGCTCAGTATCTGGTACTAAATCTCATTGCAAAAGCTTAAGCTTTATTTTGAAGCACCGTCCAAAAAAAACGAGGAATACGTGCTTAACTGTTTAATCAGATACTCCCAAATAAGAATTTATGTCATATGCTTAAGATGTATGCCTAAGACATATGACATTAAATTATCGACATTAATGGATGTAATTATTCTCTTTGCACTATCCATAGAAAGGAAAGGAAAACACAATTACTTCCATTAACGTCGATAACTTAATATTACATACTTCAATATTTCTACGAAAAAATCTTAATCAGCAGTTTTCCCCGAAACCTTTGTCCAAGAATAGGGAGAAATATTCCTGATTTTTCTCTACTATTGTACGAATGTATGTGACATTTTTTAAATATATTTAAATTATGAGGGAATATGTTAAATAATATTTCAAACGACTGATATATTTACATCTGAAAAAAATATTATTACACAAGAGAGAAATAATTTTGCTCTTTTAAAATAGCTTAAATTTCGTCACATTAGCCAAACTTAAAATCCAGCATTAGCTTAGCATTTATTGAATCAAGTAAGCCTGAAAAATGTATAATTAATTTTAATGTTACATAATATAAGTACATATTTATCAGAGTATTTCATAATGCATGCTTTTAGAAAACTATTTCTTAATATTCACATAGTGTGTAAAATAAATTTATCTATTTTTTTTAATAATAGGTACGTAACACTGTTGTATGTATTTAAAGTAGATTATCTGAAACAGTATTAAATATAAATCCCCACCCCAGAGGTCCCAGTCATTTGAAAAAAAAGAATCAATATAATGCAATAAAAAAAAAGATTTCACATCAATCATTTCAATTTAGTATTTAAATAAATTGGATTTCATAAGATCAATCATTATGCCATTCTTACATTTTCTTTGTTCTTTAAACAACATTTCTCCCTGAAATATTAAATTTACTAAATATTTAAGCAGTTAATCTGAAAGTAGTTTATAATTGCATTTAAGGCTAATAAAAAGTACAAATTTTAGAGGAAACATTTTCATGGACGTTGTTATTTTCTAAGGACATCTGTGTTAAGTAAAGCCGTGAACTTTTATATAATTTTCTCTCATTCCTCCATATAAACATAAATGTGTTCCCTAAGTTTTTTCTCTCTACTTTTAAAATGTTTAATATTGCACTACATTCATAACTACATAGACCAGTGATTCTCAACCACTGTGCCGCGGCACTTTAGTGTGCCACGAGATTCTTGAAGTGTGCCACCACTCCTAATACCCATACATAAGCGACATCAGACAAGTAGTTCAATCAGTCCTACCTTCCTAGCGGGGACTGGCTGAACCAACGCGCATGACTATTACAGTTCTGGAATGGTAACTGGCAGAATTCAACTATCCTGGTAGCATTCGACTACTGGTAACATTTGACTACAGTTCTGGACTTTAATTCACAAAATAATGCTTCCAGGTCGTGAGACGATAAGCGCGTAAAACTGAAGACCGGCCGCTACGTAACAAAACCTGTATATGCAGCCGAGGGTTGATTTCCCATGTTCGGTGAACAATGTCATGTATGAGAGCATGGGCGCCGGACGGACAGTACAGATCTGCCGACCAAATGGGGCAACCCGGGACCCTTCTGGATCACGAAATGAGAGTAGCATTATCATATTTAATCCCTAGCATAAATGAAATTATCAAAAAACAAAAAGATCAAATTTCGCATGAAATGAAATTTGTAGTTAAATTAACATTTTGTTTACTTTTTAATGCAATTGTATTTTATGTTTCAATAAAAATTATTTCGTATGCTATTTTTACAAAATATATTATAGGTACATCAATCAATTATCCAAGTAAAATTCTTTTAAATTTATCTTTTTGTTAGTGTGCCGCCAAATTTTTAAACTATTAAAAGAGTACCGTGACGAAAAAAAGGTTGAGAATCACTGTCTATGTCATAGACTATTAAGTCTTCTCATAAAATGCTAAATTTCGAAATCTAAAATATGCCTTTTTGGTTTTTGCTGATGACTACATTTTTTAATAAAAGCATTAATTACACCCCTCATCAAATCTAACTAAACAATAGATGCAAGAATTGGTAGAGTAAGAGACAGTGTGAGAGAAACAAGATACTAATTAAACATATTTTATAAAAAAAACTGCAAAAAATTATTTATTGGTAAGTCTACAACCAGAGAACACTAGTTTGGATCTCTTTATTCAAAGCTCATCACAGATATGTTTCGAATGCATGAAACATATTGAAGATACTAGTAGGCTAATAAATGCTTTTACAGTGAAGGTCTTTACGCATTGCACTGATATTATCTACGTAGGTTCTGGTTAAGTGATATCGTTTGCAAGAGCATTAGCGTTCTTGAGATGGGTATATGCAGAGATGATGACGCCCTGGTGAGGTAAGGCATTATGCTTAATCGATATACCGAAAGAAATTTCTAGAAAATGTTTTTATTTGAAGTAAAATAAACTGGAACAAAGTTCATCTTTGTTTTGATTGACAGTTCCGTGACCATATTTTTGAATTTCTTTCAATGGTTTGCAGTGTCACATACTCCAAACTCAAGGAGTAGAGATACTACTGCAAGCCAAGAATACTAAGCCTAGTGAATAGCGGCTTTCCAGATCTCAGCCCAAAAGATGATTGTGTTACATAAGACAGACTTGTGGATACTTGAAATTCGTCTTCAAAAATCAACTAAAGGGTTATCCATTCTCCGAGGAATCAGTTAAACAGTTTTAAGCCCTCCTATGTATCATAGTTTAGTACCAAGAGAGATCCAGTTCATGACAAAAAAATTCCCTCACTTACATAATTGTAAGACTCACTTACACAAAATGAAAATAAACACGTCTGTACAAAGAGTATATACAGTTTTTTTGTACTTTTAAATTGTTGCAGTAATAAATTTATGAGCGTGTTTACTATTCATTTAGGACTATATTTGACTGCCACCTGGAAAATACTTTCTGATATGGGTTAAAATCTAGCTTATCTTTAGGTTTTGCACACTAGTGTATTTATAGTCTGAGGATAAGATATATTCAAAATAACGTTGATGAAACTGAAACGTACGATGAAATTAAAAATAAATAAGGAAAAAAATAAAAAATCGGTTCGAGATTTTAATAATTCAACATGCAATAATTTTAATTCATTATTTTGTCTTCTGTGTTAAACGTCACCAAGGTGTCGTGGTCTTTATTACTTGTTTTATGTGGACATTGTCCAATAACAAAAAGACATAAATGGAAAACTGTCAAAGTGATTACAATAGAGTAATACTACTTACCATATCACTGGGAGGCGTTAAAGAAATTCGTGATATTTTTATTTTTCTGACTATTATACGTTTAAGAGACATATCTACTAGTAAGAATTAAACATAACATGCAAGTCCTTAATCTCCTGTACCATTAGATGCCCCTTGATGCATTACATAAAGTTATAAAGTAAGCGTAATTTAATACATTTCAGTCTTCGTTTTAAATTAAACTGCACATGTAAAATATTCTCTTTTTTCCGATTACCTTCAAAATTTATTCAACTATGGTGGAAGGAAGATGAAGCAGAAATGAACCCGTAAAATATTTCGATTATCTCAGCATTATTTTGCTTAGATTCGCTGTTTCATCAATGTTGGATTTTTAAAAAAACTTTCAAAAAACGTTTTTCACAGTTGACTAATTAATTGATTAAATTTCCGAAGGAATGACAAATAATTAGGTATACAAGCCTAGACTTCAATAAATTCCTACCCATAAACTTGTTAATTAAAATTTTCAGCTAAGCATAGCTGGGCTCTAAAGCCTCCTTTACAAGTAAAAATAAGTGAAACTCAGATTATTTTTTCAAAGCCTTTGAGTATAAACTTGAACTCAAAGATATAAAGAATGTAAGTACGTAACTTTTTTAAGAATTCCACCGTAACAATTCCCTATTATGCCTTCAGAATTTTCAATTTACTTTGTCACAATTACAAATGATCTTTTATTCATCTCGCCTTAAAACTTTTGTTAATGTTTAAAAAGATAAAAAAACCTGATGCGAAACTGTCTTCATGTACTTCCAGTTAGTGATAAATAAACCTTCCAAACAATACAGGAGATTTTAAGGGTTCACAACCGACAAGCTCCAATAAGCTTCATCAAAAGTGTCGCAATATATTAGGCGATCTCGCTGAACCAGCGTGAAAAAGCCAGCTTTCAAAATGTCAGAATTTAATGAGGAATAAAAAAAAGTAAAATAAATTACTTTGCGATGCGCCATCGTTAAATTGTGAAAATCGCAGGTGGATTATTTTTAAACTAAATTATAGAGCTTTTGTCAACTTTGACTGAAAAAATATTTGATTAGGGAAGTAAACATATGAATTAATTCAAAATTTTTCTTGCATTTCCCAATGCATTAACATTTCATAAAGAATAAAATTTCATATTCTAATAAAAATATTATGAAGCAACAACTCTATGTGCAACAGACACAAAACAATATCTGAATCATCAAATCAAAAAATTTACTATATACGTACTTCAAATTAAGGTAATTTTTTGCTATTTATTTTTTGATTGGCTAATCCAACCTTATGTAAAAGATAATGTAAATATCAAGTGATATTATGTAATTTCTCCCTTTAATTTTCCTAATAATCAAATTTGAAAATTATGAATGATAAATCTATAACTTCAGTAGAGAGAAAGTTCAAATTCATAAACGTTTCGTCTCATTTCTTCGACCAATTTTCATCTTTCTGTTTCGTTGAATAAAGGCAAAATATAGAATAATGGATATATATAAAATGAAATAAATCTATCTTAAAGTGTTTTCCTAGTAAAACTTTATAGTTCTAAATACAATTTTGTTTCATTAATATGATGCCCCAGTTTATTAACAATCTTTCGTAATCGACGTTTAAATAAAGACCACAGCAAGGGAAGGTTCATAATCTCTCTATCCCTCTCTCTCTCTATCTATCTATCTATATTATATATATATATATATATATATATATATATATATATATATATATATATATATAAGTTCTGCATCAAAACCAACTAGTCTAATAAAGCTATCATCGATATATATTAGTGTATGGGAATAATAAATGAATTTACTCTATAGGCGTAAAACACTTCAGTCTAATATATTTTGCACTGATATATTTTTTCACTGATTCAACATACCATGTAAATTAAATTTGGTAGAAATAAAATACTTTCAGCCTTCATATTATAATTTAACTGTCTCTTAACAGAAAATGTTTGGCGAGATTCAACGCAAAATTTGTAATTTCCTTTTTCATTTGAAACATTCTTTTGAGAATTACACACCTAGATTAAAAATAATTTAATTAGAAACTTACATTATACTATGTTTCATTTGTATAGAAACAAATAAGCTAATTCTTTACAATTCTTAACATTATCATATCTATATATATAAAACAGTTCCGTAACTGACTCATTCATTCATTCATTCATTCACTGACTGACTGACATACAACGCACAGACCAAACCGCTGGACCTAAAGGGCTGAAATTTTGTATGGCGATTCTTCTAATAGTGTAGGGGTGCACTAAGAAAGATTTAAAAAAATTCTTCTTAGATTTTTTTAAATTAAATTTTTAAGCTGTTTTTTAAACTTTTTTTACGTTTGCATTTAAAATAATACATTGAGGGTTATAAAATTTATATGACGAGAAAGATCATAAAAATTCCTTCAAAATGAAATTTTTTTCGAATTTTTAACTCCATTTCCTGATTTTTGGTGAATTTTTAAAGATTAATTTTTAGAATTTAATTTATTAAATGCTGATCACGTGATTTCTTTTTCTGGTACTTTAAATAAATTTATCGTCACGTGCCAAAAAAAAAAAAGACAAAAAAATATTTTTTTCTTGCTAATGCGGCAGACGATTGGAACTTTATTTTGTCTATAAAAATATCCCTTACGATTTTTTTATAAATATGTTCTTTTTACATCAATTGTATACATTGATCGTCTTATTTATTATAAATATATATATATATATATATATATATATTAATTTTTTTTGGAATTAATTGCATACATTGACCGTTGTATTTAATTTCAATGTACTCCGTAGCGAAGCCCGGGTTTTCAGCTAGTATATATATATATATATATATATATATATATACCGGGTGCGACATAAATTCGTGCAAAGATCAAAACTTTATAATAGAAGAAGTGATGCTCGGAAAATTTTTCTGTTTGCTCCAATAAGTTCAGAGGGACATTGGATTTTTTTCCATGTAAAATAAAGTTTCTAAAAGTAGTCGAAATAGGGTGCTCACACGTCATACTGAGACGTTTTATGCAAATCAGGCAAACCCAAACAGAAAATCCAACAGATCGCAATAACATTAGACTGTGCATTTATTTTAAAGTAACAAATGTACAACATTAACTACCAGCACAAGGTAATAGGCAAGAGAGGCGCGTCACTAAGCCCATTACAGCGGATTCTAGCATCGATGACAGCGATTGTCTGTCGAATGACATTTTTCAGTTTCACCAAACTGGTTGGGTAGCCTCGGTACACATGAGACTTTAAGTATCCCCGAACTAAAAATTTGCCGGGGTCAAGTCTGGTGATCGTGAGGGCCACTGAACCTTACAACCGTGACTTATAGAAAGAACTCGGTCTTCAATGAAATATTCCAACAGGAACATTTGATATCACGTGAAATGTGGGGCGGGGCACCATCCTGCATGAAGGTGACAACAGGTAAAGTATGTCTTTGCTGCAATACAGGCTTAACGTGGTCAAGCAAAAGCGCCCTCTTTCGGTTATTCTTGGAAACTTTTTTTTACATGGAAAAAATCCATTGTCTCTCTGGTTCTAATCGCGTAAACAGAAAATTTATTAATAATGTGTTAAACTATACGAGCATTATTTCTTTTATTACGAATTTTTGAACTTTGCACGAATTTATGGCGCACCCGGTATATATATATATATATATATATATATATATATATATATATATATATATATATATATATATATATATACACATACACACTGAAGTGCCACTGAATTTGGGATAGGAAAGCCTATGCAAATTGTGTAGCGCTGCGCATCATGTATGCGCAAGTGAGGGCGCTGTGGTAACTGCATATATAGCGCGTACTGTGGTTCTGAATTAGTTGTTGTAATTACCAGTATGGGTAAACTGCCTGATTTAGACTCCTTCGATCGCGGACAAATCGTAGGTGCGTGACGCATGGGCCATTCAATTTCCGAAATCGTCAGACAGCTAGGATTTTCAAGGTTGACAGTGTCAAGAGTATACCAAGAATACATGGATGGTGAAAAAAACTAGCGATCGGGCAAACTGCAAAGGACAATTAGCCTTGACAGTGCGTGGTGAGAAACGGCTCAGGCGTATTGTACGTAGCCAGCGAAGCCAAACATTAGCTCAAATTACCACCCAGTTTAATGACGGTGCCAGTCGTACAGTCAGTAAACGGACTGTGCAACGCTCGCTTCACCGTATGGGATTCGGGAGTCGTTGACCTACGAGAGTACCACTGCTCTATACTCGCCATCGGGATGCACGTCTTGCCTGGGCAAGAGAGCACAGAGACTGGAGTGTAGAGGACTGGAAACGAGTAGCATGGAGTGATGAGTCTCGATTCCGACTATTTAACGCCGATGGGAGGCTGAGAATATGGCGTCAGGCTCATGAAGCCATGGATCCTGCATGCCTGGCTGGAACTGTACGAGGGCATGGTGGCTCAATCATGGTCTGGGGTGTTTTTTTTGTGGCACAGTTGGGGATCTTTGGTGCGTGTACCAACCTCCCTCAATGCAATTCGGTACGTAGAGTTGCTGGGTGATCATCTCCATCCGTTTATGCTGTTCTGTTATCCGCACGGTAATGGAGTTTTCCAGCAAGACAACTGTACCTCTCACAAGTTCCGGTTGTATACTGGCTGGTTGGATGAGCATAACTCTGACTTCTCTGTCATGAATTGGCAACCTAGAAGCCCAGACTTAAATCCTATTGAGCATCTTTGGGATGTTTTGGAACAAGGCGTGAAAGGCCATCACACAGCACCAAAGAACCTTACTGAATTATGGACAGCTTTAGCCAATATTTGGCAAGCCATTCCCGTGGAACGTTTCCAGAAACTTCTTGAATCTGTGCCTCGTCGTGTGGCAGCTGTTATCAAGGCCAGAGGACGCCCATCTCGTTACTAGGTAGGTATCCCTAATACAGTGGCACTTCAGTGTGTATATATATATATATATATATATATATATATATATATATATTATATATATATATATATGTATATATATATAATTATATTTATAGTTTAGCACATTATTAATAAACAATTTTTTAAACACGTCTTTTTAAAGGAAATTTATGTATCCGTGTTTAGCCATTAAATGCACTGCATTATAAACATTTGCGCGAAATTATAAAGACAACTTTGAAAAATATTCTACTGAACTGCTGAAACTTCGAATTTTAATTAAACCATAATGTTTCCACATATCTTAAACACTGACGTTTAATGAGTTGTTCATGTCGGTTATAAATGGTTTTAGAGTAGCTGTACAGTCATGTAAAGATATTAACACACTGTTAGAAGATAACTGAATGGCCTGTTCTAGATAAGCTGAGTGATTTATGACTTGCTTACATTCCTGACAGACGTGATGGATAATTACTGCCCGCAAAACTGTGCTCAAACCATCAACTTGAACTATATCGATTAACTCTTATTCATTAATTAGATTTATATTCTGAAAATAGATAGAGACTTTCAGATATAAAAATGATAATTTTTGTTACTTGATTTCTATATGAAATATCTCATATTAAAGTTTTATTTGTTAAAGTGAATACTTTCTCACATACGATTAATATCCAGATCTGGAGAGAGGAGACAGTCCATATGTAATGTTTTTTCAGATTAAAGAAAAGTTTTCCCTTACTTCCGGTCAGTGAGAGTAATTTACGCTAAGGAACATATACTCTGAATATTCAGGCATATTTTACGAAATTATTTTTCAGAATGGCAACATGAAATTTGATTGTTCGCAATAGATACGAATGAAGACCTGTTTGATTGCGTCAGTCCTTACGACGATATCTACTACCTCCAAAATGCTGTCCGGCGAGATGATACTAGTCATATAAATCTGTAAATAAGTGTCAAATTTGACAATGGCTCTGTGTGTAACTCTAGTCGTGTTGGATACTACTAAGTATGTAAAGAACAGCGCCAACAGCTTGTCCGACATATCTACTGGATATGTTTCAAAACAATACAATCACTTTCAAACTTTGGGACACCTTGTGAGCAGTTTCCGAAGCTTCTGTGCGCCATTTGTCTCCGTTGGCCAGTGTATTGTTCAAACCTGTTGTCAAGCTGTTGACTCAAACTTCGGAAACATTGTACGCTGAAGACTAACACCTTATACAACCAACTACCACAGTTAATTATTTTTTATTTTCAACATGTTGGTTAGATTGTGGAGCAATAAAACTTTTGTGTAGTGATATTTCCGAGAGATATAAGAACCTAACCTAAATATCGAAAGGTGACGGGGTTACTTTGTGACACATTGACATTGCCCCAAAATAACTCACAAATTCAACCCACCTCCTCCAGAAGCTCGATGTTGCAATTTTCCGTCCTCTAAAATACCACTGGAGAGAAATAAGTATTGTCTATCTGGAAAAAACTACCCGAAGGAGCAGAATGTGCCGAAAGACTAATTTCATCTTCTCAAAGAACTGATGGCTGATTTGGGCATCCGATGTCTCTTTGATATCAAAGATATAGATAAAGCTATCCAATATTTGTAATAGGTATATATAATTGTGTATCAAGCTTTTGATTAGCGTTTGACTGTTTAACTTTGTGCCAAGTAATTTTTTTTATTTCAAGGCGATAACACAGATGTAACAAAGTAATCGGCGAGGCAACTTTGTGACAAATTTCAACTTCAATTTATCAATGGTAATTAAAGATCCGGGTTAGCGCAATACAATACTACGCAAGGAAAATGGTGTAGCAATGTTTTGCAATTGTTCGTTTTGCGCTGCTTTTAAAACTGATTGGCTGACTCAGGAATTAACATAACATCCGTTACAAAGTAACCCCATCTCACGGTACCTCTCTCTCTCTCTCTCTCACACACACACACACACACACATGCAGTGTAACCTCCATCTATCGCTTAAGAAGAAACTTATTGCCCCGAATGGTAAATGCGGAAGAACGATAGATGAGGAAACATAACAAACAAATAATATCACCGGGACTGGATGAAATAGACGACACATAGCGAAAACGATGATTCCTGAAAAGATCGATCAAGGTTTCACTGTGTGTATGTATATATTTTATATATAAAGAGAGATATACATTTGGGCGGGAAAAAAAGAATAATTTTATTCTGATTTAAGTCGATACATACCCATCTTATTCTCTTTAAAACAGGAAAATTCACTCTACTACATTTCTTTCCTAGAAACATATTGATATTTATATCGCATTATGGTAATGTTTGTTTCAGATGAATAAATATACGACAAAAAGGAGAGAATATTAAGCATGTTGTCATTACCGTCTAAAATAGTTTTCAGAATCCTCATTTCCATAAAGAGACACTGTAACTGGTGCTTGTTTAGGCCGAATTGCTGGAATGCAGAATGTCTTACGTCTGTCGAGAGAGAATTAGTAATAAAAATGAATGATTGCATTATTATAATATTTTCAACATATAGTACTTCAAAGAAAATTTTATTGATAAATGTAAGTAAATTTTTAACTGCTCTTATATTTTCTATGATCTTCATCTAGACACTTAGTACATGGATATCGCATTTAATAGATTTATGCTTATATCACAAGTAAACACAGTCATTATTAACTTGCTATTCATTTTTACATACTCGGAGTCTTAAGTAGATAAAATAGTTCTTATGGACGTATGGTCCATTACAGCTTTAAAAATTCCATAAACTTCCTATATCTTTAATGATTTGTAACTAATTTTCTAAAGATAATTTCTTCTTATTCATTCATAAATATGAAAGAAAGTTATTATATAAGGTATCACACGATGCAGCTTAGCAGGTTAGTGTTTTGTAGATCATTAACACAGACAAAAGGCCAATTTAATACTTTTGATTGTATTTTGGTAAACGTATTAGTGAGAACAATCGATGGTTCCGAAATGTATGTATAACATACAACTTTTCTTATAATAAAAGTGAGAAAATTTTAAATTTTTAAAAGTCTTAGTTTATTGAAGCATAATAAGAGAATAGGAGTAGACCTAAATAAAATTTTACGTACCTCATTAAGTCCGGGAAACGCCTAAAGAAAAAAAAGGTATAAGTAACTATTGATATGTTTGATGTGTTACTTTTAATAATAATAATAATAATCATTCATATATATATATATATATATATATATATATATATATATATATATATATATATATATATACACGCACACAGGGTGAGCCAAAATTTCGTAAAAACTTTTAAAAATCATAAAAAAGGAAGGAATTATGAAAAAGGAGTGCAGCTTGCAAAAAAGGGATCACAAGGAAGTCATATTTTTAGCAGCAAAATAAAAATTAAAATAGTCACTGGTAGAGTCACTTGTCCAGCTTTGCGAGCACTGCTACTCTCCGTGGACGATTCCGCCGCCATATTATTCTTAACGGTTTGCATCGCAGTAATGCAGCCCCCCGCCAACGAGGGTCTTCCACTTTGTGGCCGATCCTCCAATTTTTCGTGTATCACGGTCTTTCATTGCAAGATTGATTCGTATAATTCTGCTGAATCCCTTGCATACCAGCGCCATCTACCTGTGACATTTTAAACTTTTTTTGGTTGCTATATATATATCTATATCTATAAAGGAAGAAGTCCTGACTTATATATATATATATATACACGTATCAACGCCCATCAAAAACTATTGGAGATACAGATATCAAATTTTAGGAGCTTATTACTTTTGAGCTGAAGGCGTCATTTAAGAAGCGATTTTTCAAAATTCGTCCCCCAAGGGGGGGAGGGGGGCAAAACGTGTTTTTTACATATTCCTTTATATCTCAAAGAAGAAAATCGATATCCATAAGATTCTAGCTTTAAAATGTAAGAAACATGAATACCTAAAAACCAATTTCAGGATTTTTCAGAATTCGTCTCCCAAGGGGGAGAGGGGGGCTAAACGTGTTCTTACGTGTTTTATCTATATATATACACCCAACAAAAACTATTGGAGATACATATATCAAATTTTAAGAGCTTATTACTTTTGTGCTGAAGGCGTCATTTAAGAAGCGATTTTTCAAAAATCGCCCCCCGAGGGGGGAAGGGGGGGAAAACGTGTTTTTTACATATTCCTTTATATCTCAAAGAAGAAAATCGATATCCATAAGATTCTTGCTTTAAAATGTAAGAAACATGAATACCTAAAAACCAATTTCAGGATTTTTCAAAATTCGTCTCCCAAGAGGGAGAGGGGAGCTAAACGTGTTCTTACGTGTTTTATCTATATATATAAAGGAATCAACACCCAGCAAAAACTATTGGAGATACAGATATCAAATTTTAAGAGCTTATTACTTTTGTGCTGAAGGCGTCATTTAAGAAGCGATTTTTCAAAAATCGCCCCCCAAGGGGGGGAGGGGGGCAAAACGTGTTTTGTACATATTCTTTCGTATCTCAAAGAAGGAAATTGATGTCCATAAGATTCTTACTTTAAAATGTAAGGAACACGAATACCTTAAATCCAATTTCAGGATTTTTTAAAATTTGGCCCCAGGAACGGGGAGGGGGGGCTTAACGTGTTTTTCACGTATTCCTTCATATCTCAAAGAAAGAAACAGATATCCATAAGATTCTTGCTTTAAAATGTAAGGAACACGAATACATTAAAACCAATTTCAGGATTTTCAAAATTCGGCCCCATTGGGGGGGGGGGAGGGGGCAAAACGTATTTTTTACATATTACCTCATATCTCAAAGAAAGAAACAGATATCCATAAGATTCTTGCTTTAAAATGTAAGGAATATGAATACTTAAAAACCAATTTAAGGATTTTTCAAAATTCTGCCCCCAAGGGGGTTAGGGGGGCTAAACGTGTTTTTACGTGTTTTTTACATATTCCGTCATATCTCGAAGAAGGAAACAGATATCCATAAGATTCTTGATTTAAAATGTAAGAAACACGATTAAATGTAACAAACACGATCAATGTCACGATTTTTCGACATTCGCTTTAGATTTTGAAAAAATTGCTAGAAACAATCCAATAATTTATATTTCCTATATATCACCATTTTGAACAGCAAATTGGTGGTAGGAGAAAAGAGAGAGATCAACCTTAATTAAATGAAGTGTGGAAAGTTGTGTGTGTGTGAATTGTATATATTTCGGTTGTTAGTACGTATACATCTAGAGCTCAGGTTAACTCCTTTCATTTTTATTATCCTGGGCAACGTTAGGTAATTCTTTGTTTATGAAACCGGCGATTTTCACAAGGGTTTACGGGGAAGCCCTCAAACTCCTCGAAGGGCCGGGATCCAGTGGGTTATCAAAATTGAAAGAAACATTTTAATGCTGACATTAGCATGGGGGGGGGGGGGTATTATAATATGCTGATGGGATGATGACCAGTGGAGAGGGGTATAGATTGCCATAAAATACAAATATACATATCATACAAGTAAGCTTTATTAAGGGTTCACCCGTGCAACGCCGGGTATATAAAGCTAGTATATATATATATATATATATATATAGACACATATATATATATATATATATATATATATATATGGACTCACAGCTGCATCTTTCCAGACAAATTTCTTTGTTCTTCGTTGTTTAATCAGATTCCATAACCGTCTTGGAAGTTATTTCCATTTTCAGAATATTTGACTGTTGACGAATGTGGGATTTCAGAACATATATGATCATTTTGCTGACTCTGCAGTGGGCGATTGCTCGCTATGGTATGGAGAAAATGAAAAAGCCCACGTGCTAAATGCGGAAGGTAGGGATGGTTCTCAAAAGACAATTATTCTTACGACAGCAACGATAATTAAAGAAAAGCAACATTTTACTCAAAGACCATATATTTTTAACCTCTTAATTTGAAATTTAAAAAGTCCTGTAAGGACAAATTTTGAGTGGGATTATCCACAAAATACAAAGTTTGATTTCAATTAATTTATGCAGCTCATATTCAATTTACTTAAAATCTTGTGACTGGGCACCCATTTAGTTCAGGACTTACCGAGTCATGTGATAGCCTTCTATGAAATCCAAGGCGATCTATTAACAGTGAGGATTTAGATTCTTCTCCTGCATTTATTAGTTTTTACAGTTTTTCTGTATTATGTTGGTCAGAGATATCAGGAAGCCAAAAAACTAACAACTTAGATCCTAATTACCAAGCATTAAAGTAATATTCTACTTCACATTCCCGTAATTAATTTTGGAAGAATTAAAATTTAGTCGGTAAAAACTGTATTATTTATAATAATTTTATTAATTTCTCTTTTTAAATTCATAGTAATAATTTTATTATATTTTATTTTCCAGCAAGTGATGGAAAAGTACTCAGGATCTCTAGAGTCCCTCCATGTTGGAATCTGGTGTTTCCTCGCTGCTGTAGAATGCACACGTAAGTCAAGTTCACAGGGTAAAAATAAAATTGTGCTTCTATAACAGCAAATAATAATCTGTAGATATGTGAATAAACGGATTACTTTAGTTGCAAAGTTAACGTTCTGAGTAATTTGAAAACGTGAAGGTTCATTTCGTGAAAAGAAACCTGTTATCGAACCCACGTCTAATCGGCACCATACTAGAAAGCAATAGTTTTACATGTCAATAAGGATGCCCAGATTTATTAATCAATGTCTCATGAACACGCTTCTGTTAATTCCATACTTTATATCGATAATCTGAGATACCACTTAAGGCGCCTAAGGAGTCTTAATTTAGTAACAATCACATAATTTTATCACTGTGCATTTACTTCTCATTTAATCCTTTTATTTCTCCTTACCTACCATTTCTATAATTCTTAAAATCAGAATTTTAGTGTATATACCATAATTTTTTTTAAATCACAAAAATTGATGTTCTTAATTAAAACATTAGGATTAAAATTTCATAGCGTACAGGATTGCATCAAAACTATTGCTTCCTGAAAGACAAATAATACTGATAACGGTATATCAAAAACTGTTGTATATTGAACTTTCCCTACAATTTAAAATTATTCTAAAAATTTAAACATTTTTAATTTAACCTAAATTTCGATATTTTAAAAAATTTCAATTGTTTTTTTCAAAATAAATGTTTATACTAAATACAGTTTCTCAAAACATTACTCAATTTAATTTATACGTTATTTT
This sequence comes from Dolomedes plantarius, assembly GCA_907164885.2. Classification (NCBI taxonomy): domain Eukaryota; kingdom Metazoa; phylum Arthropoda; class Arachnida; order Araneae; family Dolomedidae; genus Dolomedes; species Dolomedes plantarius. The sequence goes on from OU015495.1 coordinate 73,909,248, forward strand.
ACACAGCACGTATATCTAGATGGAGTTCACTGTGAATTATTCTGATTTTATTTACAAATAGGATTTATACTATTCATGTTGATAGTGAAATAGGGATCATCTTCGTAGCTCTACAGCAGCTGACCATTCGCCTTTTAAGGAAGCTGTCATTTTGTCCGAATCTAGTTCAGCACAAGCCTTATCGAACAATAGAGGGCACAACTGCTACGGTGTTCAAGAGAGTAGAAAACTGGGGGACTTAATACACCGGATCTGCTTAAAATTGCTCACCCTTCCAAATTACCTCAAAAAAATTAGCCACAAACTTCTTTGGAAACATTGATAATGAACTTTTATTGGAACTCTCCGATTATGACCCAGCCGCAGCCGAAAATAGGAAACGGCCTCGTGCAGTTCTTTTCCGTTAATTCCATGTTTTCTTTTAATTTACAAAAAAAAAGAAAAAAAAATTCAAAAATCAATAAGTGCTTGCACTATAAGAAAAAACATTTAAAAATCTTAAAACTAATACGTAGCCTAGCTACGGTAAAAAATATTTTTTGTTGTGTATCTTAATCTTCTTAGCTACTATCCCTAAACTTTCTCCTAGTTGAATGACAGAGGCTCCTCTGATCATTTCAGTGTTGTTAAAGCTCGTGGATCTAACGGACCCTCTCTATCCTACAATCACTTTCCTTACTACTTCTTTCTCCACTTATGGCCATTAGCATTCGTCCTTTCCCCAATCAATAGCAATATCGACTCCCGAGGGCGTGGCCCATATGCGCTCGAGCAACATACTTCATGTTGAGCTCATGTTGAGCTGCAATGGATCCCTGCACATTGTGGCTTATGTGGAAATGAGGCAGCGGACCTTCTAGACAGAATGATCCAGAGGTTTTGCAGTCACCTAACAGGCCCTTGACTTAGCATTTTTCCAAACATTTTTTAAAAATGATCTTCTCTCATTTTTCAAGACCATCCACACCATATACTGACCTTAAAGTATTTATTTTCATTATTTATTTTACTGCGACCACTCGAAAAAATGTTATTATCACGGTGTTTGTTTTTACACGTTTGACTAAGGGTATGTAATTGTGCGATCCAATGCTTGGTCTATTATTGCGACAAATATGAAACAAGCTCCTCTTTGAACCTTATTTCGGCATTCTTCTAAATATCTACCCCGACAATGTGAGGAAATGTAAGTACCAGTAATTTTGCTCCATGACATAATGCAACGAGAATTTTTTGCTGCACAGGATGTCAATGTCTAATGTTATGCAAAAAATGCTGTTAAATCGAAGTCTTATGAATCCTCTATAGAAAAGCCCTTGGCTGTTCTCTGTAAACATTCTTCTTTTATTCCCGACTCCCCGCGTTTTGCTGCGGTCGCATGTTTCAGACTGTTGACCATCCACGACTGTCTCTGGGCACATCTTTTCCGGATCTGCCAAGCTGATTCTCCCTACCGTGCCTTCTGCCATTCGGGTCAATCTATCACTTGCATTACATCTTGATGTGTGCCCTCAACTTTTGAATTTCATGTTCCTTGTTTTGAAGTGTTGGAGAGCCCGTGGTCTAATGGCCTAGTGGCAAAATATCCCACATTTATAAAATAAATTATAATAAATATTTCATAACATTGGACAGTGACATGTTGTGTATTAAAAAATTCTTGTTGAATCATGTCGTAAGCCAAAACCACTGGACGTATATTTTCTCACATTGCTGGGGTAGATATTTAGAAAAATGCCTAATGAAATTTCAAAGAGGATGTAGTTTTATATTTGCCGCAACAATAGACCAAGCATTGGAAAAGAAAATTATATACCTTTAGTCAAACGTGTAATAACATACACCGTGATAAAAAAAATTCGAGTGGTAGAAATAAAATAAATAATGAAAATAAATACTATTTGGGTCAATATATGGTGTCGATGGTCTCAATAAAATGAGAGTAGAATGTGAAGAAAAGTTATAATTAAAAATACTTTCTGATCGGAGTTGTTCAGTTAGTACACTGCCAGACTCGAGGATTCCATGTGCAATCTCAAACCTCTCACTGGTAAGTTATAGTTATAAAGTAAACTATATCTGTTTCAATCGAATAACAATTATGGTAACCCACGCAAAAGAAACATCACGTAATTTTTACTCGGGTCAGGTCGACGTCTTCATAAAGTGTTTAGTTAAAAAATGTTGCTTAATACAAGAGAAAAAGGTGTAAAAGAGTAATTCAAAATATAAAATGCAAGGATAATAACCTTAGTGGAGCAAAATCTCGTGAAAGTTCCTCGACTCCAGACAGAGACTCTAATTGTACTAAATATTCTGGAAAAATAGGCCTAAAAGTTTAAATTAAAATTCATTAGTAAAATGTCTTAAAACTTATTTCGAAATGAAAAAAGTAATTAAGTCAAAATTAGGGAAATTACTGTTGCAATAAAAAATATTTTTCACTCAAAAATATTAGATTCTAACATTACAATGGTAATTTAACTACAAAAATTTCGAATTTAAGTTAATACTAGTTGGTACCCGTCAAAACATGACGGCTAGATAGTAAATAAATGTACTAATACACAAATTATACTCAACACACCATTGCGAAATGTTGAAAGTCATAATAATGCGCAGAAACAAATTAGTGTTTAAGCGGCCTCCTGCTTAGTGAGTATCTAAAGCCAGATTTAAAAATGTCACTGAGCATGCGCAGAAAGCAAAAATTTTAATTGTAAATTATCACTAATTAACCAGCGCGAAATAAAAAAATTCCATCAGGTTTAATCTTGTATTTCATAAACATAATTATCATAAAAATAAAAATGGCAGAGAGAAATCTAGAGAGACTCCTCGGCATTAAAACATGTCACTGAGCACGCGCAGAAACAATGAGTTTCTAAAACCAGATTGAAACATACCACTGAGCATGCGCAGAAATAAAATTTTAGCTGTAAATTATAGCTCATTAATGGAAATTGCGGTTACAAAAATCAAATTTGACAAATCTACAGATTACAATCTTTCGTTTAAGACCAAAATGAAGTAAATTGATGCAGTAGTTTTCTCTCACGGACTGCCCAAAAAGTCGGCTTAGCAACTTAAATATATAGATTAAAATAAATCTTCATGCGTTATATACCACTGAACATATAACATACCTTATGCAATATATGGAAATGCACCTGTGTGTTTATATATGAAACAAAAAAAAATATTCTTCAAAGTTTTTGAATATATATTTATCTTATCCCTCTGTACATTAATGAAATACCATTTGCTCTACATTTTAAAAACAGAAAAATAAAATGCTACTTTAAAGAACTCCATTTCACTTTTATTTAACAACTTTATTTCATACAGAAATTAATTTCCCTGCCAGGTTTCGATATCGATTCTCACTCTCGAATGCGGTTGGTTCAATTTTTAAACCCATCAATTTTGCCTTCTAAGGCTTCCATTTTAAATAAGTCACCTGCCTGGGTCTATAGTTTTTGCCAAATATATCTTGGAATTCAAGGTCATTTTGACTTCAATTCTTTATAATTACCCTAATAAAAAGATGAATCATCGAACATTCTCTGTTAAATCATATATACAGTATGCCCACTAAAGTCCCTTCCCACCCTCTTAACTTCGGAACGGCTGCTGCTATATTCATAAAAGTGGTGTCTAGGTATAGTAAAGTAGCCATGCGCTACTGAATGAAACCCCCTACCGCGCTACCTGGTGGAAAACTGCGGAGTTAGCATTCCTATCTCGAAAACGGAACGAGATATAGAAAAAAAGAGATTTACAAAGTTGTAGAGAATCATCGATTTAGTAAGCAAAGACACCTTGTGGACAATAATAAGAAGAATAGAACGGTTAAAATGCGCATTTGTTTTTTCGTGATTTCCGACACTGTGACGTGGCAAAACGATCTGAGAAAGAAACAAAAACAACTAGTTATAACAATATACCTTTATTTGAGATGTTCAAACTTCTCACCGTCAGCTGCAATGCACATTTGGAACCTCTTTTGAATGTCATGTTGCACACGTTGGAGCATAGAGCGTGACACGTTGGTACAAGCGTCCGCAATGCGTCGTTTAAGGTCCTGCAATGTTTGTGGAGGGGTCGAATACACCTGCTGTTTCAGGTATCCCCACAGGTAAAAGTACAGAGGAGTCAGATCAGGCGAACGTGGAGGCTACTCTTCGGAACCGCCATACCCAATAATTTGGTTCCTGAGTCAGCTTGTTATTGTAAATTGCACACCAAACGTTAATAGCATACCGCATTTGATGTCGAACGTCGGTAAAACATCGCTCGGCATTCCCGTCCACTAAAACCTGTTGAGGCGTTGGCCGGTATGGAAGAGCGCCCAATTCGCTTAGGATTTTCCAAACTGCATTTCGGATATGCGAGCGCGTATGCTAATACCTCATTCGATTGAACTTGCCGTCCTGGCTGGTCTGCCAGATCGAGGTCGACTAGTAACGCAGCCTGTCTTCCGTAAACGTTTGAAGACCCCAGACCATTAAACGTGAGAAGGATGCGGGCCTGCATTGAAACTTTTTCGGTACAACCTTGGTGCTGATCGTGCCTTGCGTCCACATTCACCGTACAGTAAAACCATCTCACAATACTCAGCTTTGGAATACTCAGCCATGACCAAGAGCATCAACATACTACAACCCCAAGAAGATGTCTCTTTTATAGCTGCTTCAAGTGAACAGGCGTGACATTTCTTACGTATTTGCATACTGCAAAAATTTCGAACACCAAGCACAAGTTGCGTTGAGTTGATGCGACACTATTTTACACGATTTACATATTGTCTACTGTGTTTATAAAGACAATCAGTACAAGGATGCAACCCTCGGGGTTTGAACCGCGGTCCTTTTGATTAGGATCACGAGCGATATATCACTGTGCACAGTGCGGTGTCGTGTTTTGTCCAAAAGATAATCATTTCTCCTTCCGTGCAAGTTTCGTGACGTCACAGTGTAGGAAATCACGAAAAAACAAATGTGCGTTTTAACCGTTCTATTATTGGCATTAATGTCCACAAGGTATTTTTTCTTACTAAATTGATGATGCCCTACAACTTTTTAAATAACTTTTTTTCCCTATCCCGTTCCGTTTTCGATATAGGAATGCTAACTCCGCAGTTTTCCACCAGGTGGCGTGGTAGGTGATTTCATTCAGTAGCGCATGGCTACTTTACTATACCTAGACACCACTTTTATGAATATAGCAGCAGCCGTTCCGAAGTTAAGAGGGTGGGAAGGGACTTTAGTGGGCATACTGTGTGTGTGTATATATATATATATATATATATATATATATATATATATATATATATATATATATATATATATATATATATATATATATACCGAGTGTGTCACAAATCCCTCCAGGGTTTGGAAGGCTTATATATTAAGGGAAACATTTTACCAATACAGCAACAAAGTTGACTTTACTGGGGAAAGAAACATTACAAGTTTTGTTTCACAAATGTTCAATATGTGAACCTTTCGTGATGCGGCAAATATCAAGTCTAAAGTCAAATTGCTGTTTCACTCGCTTTTTCCCGGGATCTGTACTTCCGCACACTCGCTTGACGAATTCACTTTCTCTGGCTTTGCACAAACGCATCTCTACACGAGTAAGTTTTTTCGCCGAAGGGCCTGGACGACCAGTTCGTTTTCCATCAAATGAGCAACCACTTTCCTGAAATTTCCAAAATCACGCATGCATTGTTTTATCCACTGGTGGTTGAAATCCGTGTTTTGTAAGAAATTGTCTTTGAACTGCCACAACAGATTCACTTTTCGCAAATTCTAACACGCAGCAAGCTTTCTGTGAACCTGTAAACGCCATTGTCTTATGTGCAAAATTTTCAAAAGTCTGTGTCTTCGTTATTTGCTACTGCTATCAGATATTATGTAACCGCTACTTGTAACATGTTTTTTATAAGCTTTCCGAACCCCGGAGGGAATTGTGACACACCCGGTGTATATATATATATATATATATATATATATATATATATATATATATAATATATATATATATATATATATATATATATATATATATAGGGATAGATTTGAGGCGGAACGAGCCGGAACGGCGTTCCGCTACCTCTCTTTAGAAAAAAAAAATACGATAATTAAGAACATTTATTTAATCACAAATTACTCTGTTGTTTGTGAGTGAGCCTAACCTACTACTCTTTACACTTCACGTAAAAGAACGATTCGCTGGTCGTAACGATCGATTATGATGTGAGGCTAGGGTAGTTTGTTGAGCGTTACTATTGAGTACAGCGAACTTCGACAATTTCACTGAAGCGGGTGGTGTTGTGGCTTGACCTTGGCCGGCTGACGAGACGGTAGTCTTACTCATTTTTGCGGACTGCACTGACTTATAGAGGGTTTGCAAATGAGGAAATGATTAGCCCCGACCCCTCATTTCGAGAATCGAACTCCCCGAGGCAGCTACCATTCTTCCATGTTGTGTTGTTGAGGTTACTTGCGTTTGATCAGTGTCAAGTCATTTTTGTCATTAATTATAGTGGCAAGGTATTTAGATTCATCAACTTTTTTTGTACTTAGCTTGCAAAATAAAATTTGGAATTAAATAAAATGTTCAAGTTTTTGTATAACCAACGATTTCTTTTTTTCAGGCCAATAATTTGGAATACCCCCCATACACCCCCCCCCCGGAAGGTTACCGTTCCGGCACCCTCTATTTCTAGAAATCTAGCACTATATATATATATATATATATATATATATATATATATATATATATATATATATATATATATAGTCTGTCTTTTTATTCTATCTTGTGGTTTCTTTTTTCTAGTCTTGTGTTTTTATATTTTTTAAATGTTGGGTGAGTGGCCAGACGTATGGATTAAGTTCCAGTCGACCATATGTAACATCAACAACATAAAAAAAAAACAACAAATATTATCTGTGTGTGTTCCTACCTGCCTGACTGCCTGTGAATAGATATATGTCACCGATCGGAGTCGATAGAGAAATAATAATACAGTATCAGATACAATAGCAATAATATAGTAACAAGATACATTTCATCTGTAAATTTTAAAACTCACCTTTCTGGATGCCTGTCCTGATTACTCAATTGAGAAGGATCATCACTTGATTGAGCACCTTGATCTCCCTCCAAATGAGAATCTTGTACCATTTTACGATTTTTTTCTAGGCTAGAGTAAAATGGCAGGCAATATAATAAGTAATATTTAAACTTTTTGTACATACTTTTTGTCACCAATTAATGTCGATCTACTATAGTCAGAGAAAAAAATAAATGCGATAAGCTAATTGGGAAGATCCAGCCCGCTTCGAAGCCTTCGTGAATGGTCACGAGAGAGCGTTGGACGACGCTCGGAGAAGATGGTAATGGTGGATCCCTACCTCTTTGTGTTGTGTGCGCAGTAAATGTATAGATTATTTGTAAGTAGTCATGAATTTGTATCTGTCCGTCACTATGTGTGAAAAGTAGTGTATCTTCAATTATTGTAATCATTTTACAACCCAAATAGGGAAGAACCAACCGTGTCCTGGGAACAGACTCGATAATTTGCCGCATTCGACAAGTATGTTGAATGTTCCTTTAAAGAGAGCAAAAAAGTTTCTGCTTATTGAGCGTTTAATTTTAGGGGTGTAAAACCAAAGTTATTTGTAAAGGAATGATTATAAGTTTGTTTCATTAAAATTATTGTTCTGATTTTTGGTAATGGATAAGCGTAACTTGTGTACTTTTGATTTGCTATTTTTGTATAATTGAAAGCTTTTACAGTGAAATTTTGATTATATTTGAAGAGATTATTTAAAAATTAGTATTGCCTTGTGTTTTAAAGCTTGATTAAGATGAAAATAATTTGGTTAATTTTGCTAGTTTCGATGTTCTGGGGTAAATGGAAATCATAAGTGAATACTTGCTTTGCTTTTATTGTTTAAGTTTTATATTGTGAATGTGTCACGGGATTCTGGTAACTGTGAAGGATATAGATTAGAAGTTATTGAATAAGATAAGCTTTTTTTTCATTTATGAAAATATAGCTTTTTATGCCATTTGAATAGTGTTGATTCATGATTTAATAATTGTTATTTTTGTACATTAAAATGTAAGTGTTAAAACGAAAGTGATAAGACAGTTAGTGTTTCTGGTTGAGATATACATAGTTGTTAAAAGTTTTCGGTGTTAAAGTGTTAAGTAATTACAGTTATAAATATTAGCTTAGTCATTACATGTCTTTCCTGGGAAAATATAGGAAAGATGATCTAATTTCTTTAGCGACGGAATTAAAGGAGGAAGTTCCTCCTAATTCTACAGTAGTTGATATAAAAGAAATTATTGTTGATTCTGCGAACTATGAGGTATGTTTTGTTAAAGGATAAATTGCTACCTTATCATCAGAGCGCACAGAACAAGAGAGAGTCGATGCTGAGGAAAAACGGTTGAGGGAAGCACGTGAACATGAAATTCGGATGTGTGAGCTTGAAGTTAGAGGTACGGCGGCGATATCTCAAAAGGATAGATCTTCCGTAAATTATGTCAGGGAGGATGAGAGGCGAGGAAATACCTTTCTAGAATATTTAAGAATGATTAAAGGGGTTATTATGGACCCTCCGGAAAAAGAATGGTCATTTTTCTGTCACGCTGAGCACATGTTCATATTGTATGAAGTTCCCGATACAATTCAAGGCAAGATTATGCTACATTGTATAAATGGGTACGCAAAAGGGGTTCAAGATAATGTTAAAAGAGGAAGATTTTGACAAATATAGTAAAATTAAATATTTATTTTAAAGAGCACCGAATCACCCTATTACAGTACAAGAAATATTTTGATACACGTTACAAATCCCAAAGTGAAAGTTATTCGCAAAATGCGTCTCGTGTTGAAGTTGCTTTGGAATTATATTTAAAAGCTTGGAATGCTATGGATTTTCAAAATTTTAAAGAATTGCTCTTTTCAGATAAAATTAAAGGACACTTACCTTCCCCTGTTAGGACCAATATCTATTTAAAAGAAACTGAGAACTGGCTTCCTGTAGCTGAATTAGTGGAAGAAATTGATAATTTTATGGTCTCCGTTCCTATGAATTCATCAAGTACTTACATGAATAAACATAATCAAGGTTCTTGGATGAACACAAAGGCTGATGTAGGTAGAATGAGGAATAAATTTAATCCGAATGATTCCAGGACAAGGAATGTAGTATCAGGCGGAAAACCATATTGGGGAGGTGCTAGCAAGTTTCAGAGGGAATAACAGACCCCAAATGCAGAAACGGCAAGGATAATGAAATGTTTTAAATGTCTGGAAGAAGGACATCTAAAGAGATTCTATCCCAAGTGGAACACAGGGAATCATATTGCTGGAAAAACAAACAGTGATATAGAAAAGAAAGGGCTTAATGAAGTGTGCATTAACCTGAGTAATGCCAGATTTGACTGGAAGTTCCGGTGGAGGAAATGGATGGTGAAATCCTGAAGTTAGATTTAGGAATTGTATGCCACAAGTTTCAAGGAATCATTGATAGTGGTACGGAGATAACAGTACTGCGGAAGTCGGGGGTGCCGGAAGAACATTTGTAGTCAAGTAGAAAAATATTCTTAAGACCCGCTATAGGAAACCCTGTGGAAGCGAAACTTGTGTCGGTCCCACTCAGTCTTTGGACGGAAGAGGGGTTTATTCCCTATGTTCGGGTACATGCTGCTGTAGTGGAGGGCTTGCATGAGGAGGCTTTGATTACGCCCAAAGTCTTTAAATTATTTAAACAACAGAAAAGTAGTTATTTATGAGATGCGGTTAACGCCCCGGTAAGAAGAGACGAAGAAATATATGTGTACAAAGTGGATGGAAGGAAATTAGAAGAGCCCGTGGAGAAAAGACCGGATATTAACGACTGAGAAACTCGAATTAGAAGTGCTGACTACTCCTGTTGAAGCAAGTGTTTTGCCAGAAATGAATGAGGTACATACTGAAAGGTAAAATCTCCCGGTGTCACAGGAGCAACAGTTTAGGAAAGTACAGCTGGCTTGTTCTACATTGAAAATGTCTTTTGAAGAAGCCAGACTAAATAAAAATAATTATTGGACTGAATCATATTTGCTCTACCATATGGGTATAGTGGGAGGGCAAAAGTATGTCCAAATATTCCTACCTGCTTGTGGAAGGAGTAAAATTTTGAAACTAGCGCATGAAACTCCCATAGGTGGGCATCTAGCTTCGAAGAAAACCAGAGGCAGTATTGCTATGTTTTTCGGGTGGGAAAGAATGTCGACGGATGTGAAGCAAAAATGCTCTGCTTGTCATGATTGTCAAATGCGCAGAAAAACAAAGATCAAGGACAGAACACCCATCGAAGCAGTAGGAAGACCAGAGTTTCCATTTCAAGTGATTAATGCAGATATTTTAGGAACAATACAATTGAGCTTAAATCTTCCAGAGGCCACCAATATACACTTTGAGTTATGGATCAACATAGTCGGAAGCGATACCCATAAAATCGTTGACCGCGAAAGCAACCTGAGAAGCATTTATTGAAATCCTCGTCAGAACTTGAATGCCTCGGCTTATTGCAATGGACAATGGAACGAACTTTGCGGCAGCATTAACCCAGGTATTTTTCAAACGATTCGGGTGTACTCCTAAATTTTGACTCTCGGTTACCCACAATCAATTGGAGTAGCTGAAAGATGGGTGGGAACAATGAAGTCTATGCTTCACCATGCTATTAATTCCCAATGTAGAGGCTGGGATAAACAACCCCCAATTTTTATTGTGGGTGTACCGAACGCTACAACAGGGGTTGCTCCATTTCTGCTAGTATATGGACAACCACCTGTTGGACCTTTAGCGATATTAAAGTCAAGTTAGGAAGATGAAGTGGTACTACCACAAGAAATTAGAGAATCGGTAGCCGAAAATCTTCAGAAACTACGTAACCGTTTGAAGGAAACTGCAGATTATATTGAAGAAATCGCTCAAAATCAACAGAAAAAGTACGTTCATTATCATAATTTGCGATCAAGACACTGAATTTTCTGTAGAGATGAGGTAGTGGTGTTGATCCCGGATTCTACCAATAAACTTTGATCTAAATAGAAAGGGCCCGGAGAAATACACTGGTTTAAGAAAATAAGAGAATTTGCAGACTTGGTCGATTATTTCTAGAACTACTGTACCGATTTTTAGGAAATTTGATCTGTACATACATTGATACAATACAAAACAAATAACCATTCAATAATTGTAATACAAATGCATGATCGTGCGTAACACTCGTTGGACTCGGAAGGTATGAAACAGCGGTTGCAGAATACACAAAAAATGGGTTAATACATGGGTTAATAGGGGGTATGGTCCTCTCTTACAGATATACAGTTCTCGCAGCGTGATTTCATACTTGAAATAAGGCAGTTTATCATTTCCTGTGGCAATTGGTCCCACTCGTTCAGCAACGATGTTTTCATTCCCTGGATGGTTCTCGGAGGGGAGTTGCGAGTTGCAAATGCCCTCCCCAGAGCATCCCAGACATGCTCTATAGGGTTAAGGTCTGGAGATCTGGCTGGCCAATCGATCCGGAGAATATCCTCACTCTCTAGAAATTCGTCGACCAGAAGAGCTCTATGTGGCCTCGTGTTATCGTCCATTAAAAGGAACTCAGAGCCAACTGCACCCCTGAAAAGGTGAACATTGGGCTCCAAGACCTCACCCCTATACCTCACACCAGTCACAGTGGACATGGAGAGGTGTGCGGCCATCCAACATGATGCCTGCCCAGACCATTAAACCTCCTCCGCCATAATGGTCGATTTCGCGGACATTGGAGGGTAGGTAGCGGTTCCCTGGTTAACTCCATATGAACGTACGGAGAGAATCGGTGTTTAGGCTGAATCGGGACTCATCAGTGAAGGGAACGGTCGCCCATTTATCCATACTCTAATCTCTATGCTCTCTGCACCATGATAAACGGATTTTCCTGTTCGTAGAAGTGAGCGGGACGCAAACAGCAGGTCTTCTTGCAAACAACCCTCTCTCATGAAGTCTTTTGGAAACAGTCACCCTTGATACACGGGTTCCTGTGGCTGAATACAAGTCACGAGAGAGCTGAGAAGTTGTAGCACTCCTGTTACGCCTCGCTATAATCGACAAATTGCGATCTTCTCTGGCCGTCGTGGCTCTTGGACGACCTTGCTCAGGCTTTCTCTCGATGTATCCGGTATCCTGGAACGGTTTCCATAAGTTACACACGACGCTGGACGTTAAATTGAACTCTCTACAAATCTGGACTTGATTGGACTGGGCCTGCTTCTAGCCTCCCCACAATTCGCGACCTCATTCCATCATCTAAACGTTGGTGGTTAATCATTTTTACTGTTACAATTTGAAATTAACCGATTGCTGCAAAATAACACCAAAATTTCACCGAGGTGTGCTAGCGAACGAAATGCGTCTTAACCTACGCGCGCTTATAAATCCAGTTTCTCTACTGGCTCCGTCTACACACACGTGTACGCTTAGGTATTTGACGTACAAGATTTGCATTTTTGTCTAGAAGCAGTGGTTTTACATTCAGTTCAGTTCTTTTCATGAAATTCGATAAAATATGCAAATTCTCTTAATTTATTTCACCAGCGTAATAGAAAGAATATCATCGCATTCGTATGCTGTAAAACTACCCGACGGAAGTGTTCGACATTTGCACCAGAACAAATTACGGAAATATATACAACCGATCAGAGCTGTGAGTGGCATTTACGAAATGGATGAAGAATTCAGAGAAATACAACACGCTCCTTTGGAACAACGGGTGATCAGTGATCAAGAACTGAAGAATACTATCAATTCAAAAACGCTGTCATCGACACAATATAGGGAATTGTTGCATCTTGTTAAAGAATACAGGACGGCTTTTGATGGTGAACTGAAACGATCTAAAGAAGGTTCCCATGTTATCCATTTGAAACCCGGGATTGAACGAAAACAACCACATATTTATAAAGTGCCTGAATCTTTGAGATGTAATATAGAAAAGAAAATAGGGGAGTTGTTAGGAAAAGATTTAACAGAAACTTCTTCGGCGGAAATCGCTTACCCTTTGGTATGTGTCGCTAAGAAAGATGGCCCAATCCAATTGTGTGCAGACTACTTTCGTACTTAGGCTGTGATGAAAATCTCTCTCGTTACCAAGTATCTATCGCACATAAACCTGGAAGTGCCAATACTGTTGCGGAAGCATTGTCTCGCATTAATGAGTAAAACCTCGAGTATTATAGATTTCTTATAAATTTTGTATTGTTATTATTATGTGTACCATTTGTTTTATTATGTGTTTTTGTTTGTTAAGAACTTGTCTAGTGTTAAAGGGATTTCTATCAGTCTTTCATTGTTTAGACGTAAGGTATAAAATTGCATATGCATCTATGTAATATTCGTTTTATTTACATTATGGGCTCTTGGAACAGTCGTCAGAGTGCAGAATAGTTTATTGTTTACTAATTACCCAACATTGAATAGTGTTAATTCTGGGCATTTCATGAACTAAGTGCTGAACTCTTACTAGACTAAGGATAGAACTTGAACTTTAAGATATTTACAGAAGTCACGCAGAGCTACCTTATTAGCGTAGTTTCCATAAGATGGACAAGGTCAATCTCTGGAAACTGGAGGGAAGGTGTGAAGATCCCGCCCGCGACGAAGCCTTCGTGAAAGGTCACGAGATGGCGTGGACGTCGCTCGGAGAAGGTGGTAGTGGCGGATCCCTACCTCTTTGAGTTGTGTGCGCAGTAAATGTATAGATTATTTGTAAATAGTCATGAATTTGTATATGTTCGTCACTATGTGTAATAAAGTAGTGTATTTTCAATTATTGTAATCATTTTAGAAACCAAATAGGAAAGAACCTGCCGTGTCCCGAAACGGAGACGGTACTAATGAAAATTAATAAATTAGTCATAGGAAAATTAAAACATATTATCGAAGAATCATAATTTTAGCGTAACATGGATTCGAGTAACATTTCTGACTTCAAACCTTAACATTAAGATATTTTTTTTTACATTTTGTATAAAAAAATAGTAAAGTTATTTTCTTCACAATTGAAAAGAATTTTTATAAACTTAAAATATAGCAAATCAAACAACATAATTCTATTTTCACAATAACGGATTACTAGTTGGTACCCGTCAAAACATGACGGCTGTATTGTAAATAAATGTACTAATACACAAATTCTACTCAACACATCATTGCCAAATGTTGAATATCAAAATATTAAGAATAGAGAGATACACTTTAAAAAATCACTATTGAACCCAATAAAAATAAATATGGTTTCTCAGTGACAAACCAAAAACTTGGTATTTGTACTCAAATCTGTAACTCCGTACAGCTCGAAATAAACAATTTCCGTCAGGTTTAATTCAACATCTAGCAAACATAATTAAAAATGAAAATGCCTGAGAGATCTACAAAGATTCACCGGAGTAAACAAATTAATGTGTCTATGCGGCCTCGTGCTCAGTGAGTATCTAATGCCAGATTTAAACCTGTCACTGAGTATGCGCAGAAGGAAATTTTTAATTGTAAATTATCGCTAATTAATAGAAATTGCGGTTACAAAAACCAATTTGAGACATCTCTAGATTAAAATCTTCGTTTAAGAGCAAAATTAAGTAAATTACTGCAGTACTTTTCTCTCACGGACTGCCCAAAAAATCAGCTTAGCAACTTAGATGTTTAGATGTTGTTTTCCAAATTAGGACACTTGTGAAAGAAGACATTTGCACATAATCCGCGAGAATCGTCGGTTGCTTAAAATGATGGCACCGGACAGGTGAATCAACGCCACACCTTGGTGCCACCTCAATTTTGACTGAGTACCTTTAATCGTGACATCTGAGAGGGGAGTGTCTCTTCTCCCACTCTATCTGACCGCATACAACTTTCCTGTCTACAGATTTAACCCATTAAGGGCCAACAACCTCCACCGTTTGCACGGTGCAGATATTTTCCTCGATTTTTTAACTTAAAAAATCGAAAAAAAATTTCCAATTAAAGGTTGAAAAATGTTTTTACTTTTCTAAACGGATAACAGATGGCAGCACTAGCCATTTTTCTGCTCATTTAACTGGAATACATTAAATGCAAGTGAACATAAGATTAGATTTAGGCGTTCGCCAAGGTGCCTTTTTTGTCCCCTCGTAAAGTTAAATGTTTTGCACATTCTATATTTTTTGTCAGACCACTCTAAAACTCAGTGACTTTTATTGATTTTACGCCCTGTACTTAACACGGGAAAAAAATACCAGCTCGGTTGCGAATTTTAGAAAAAAAATGCGGATTATACTAGAACCGCCGAGGAGACATTTTTGTCCCATACAGCAAAACTGTGCTTTCACGCGCCAGGCATGCCCATCTCTCCGGCCAGAAATGTTAACGAAAATGGAAAACAAGTTTCTGCAGGAAAAAAGAAACCTAAAGGATTTTTGAAAAAACTAAGTGTAGACTCGGAAGTTGAGTCGCCGGATGGTACAAAATGGAAAATAGTCTCCCCCGATACCACATCTTGTGGAAGACGTGGAGGCCGGAACATACTTACAGGAAACCCTGGGTCATCTCCAAATGCAACACGGTACATTGTATCTGGTCTTGTCACTAGTGCCTGGCGTCTAATGATCGACGGCCGTATGCTAAAACATATACAAAAGTGTACCGTGACAGAAGTTCATAGAGTGTTAGGAAATTATGACTAGTCTTTACCTCTTTGGGAAGTCTAAGCATTCCTTGGTATCCTGTATGTGCGAGGTGCACTTCAATCCAAAGGGATGGAAATCGACCTACTCTGGTCTGAGAAATACGGTGTGCAGTTGTGTAAAAACGCTATGTCCCGTAATCAGTTTATAGAAATTATGCGATTTTTACGATTTGACGTTAAATCCACTAGGTCTCAAAGACTCAAGGAAGACAAGTTTGCTCTTATTTCACAGGTATGGGACGATTTTATATCTAACTGTCAAAGCAACTACCTACCTGGACCCTATATTGCAGTAGATGAGCAGCTCTTTCCATCTAAAACTCGATGCCGCTTCACTCAGTTTATGGCCTCAAAACCTGATAAGTACGGCCAAAAATTTTGGATGGCCGTTGACAATGAAACTAAATACTTGATCAGTGCTTTTCCTTACCTTGGAAAAGATGAGCAGCGTCACTATGATGGCTGTTTTGGTGACTATGTCGTAAAGAAGCTTGTTGCGCCGTACTTAAACAAGGGGAGAAACGTTACATGTAATAATTTCTTTACGTCAATGCACCTAGCTAAGTACCTTGTATCAAAGAAAACTACCTTAGTTGGCACTGTCAACAAGGCTAGAAGAGAAGTTCTCCACTGCGTGAAGAAAGCTCGCGAGAATCTTTACGATTCTACGATTTTAAAAAACAATGACATAACTCTCACTGTGTATCAGCGAAAGACAAACAAAAATGTGGTTATGATGAGTTCGCTACATCCTGACGTGCAAATAGACAGTGATCGCAAGTCTAAACCCGAAAGTGTCACGTTTTATAACAAAACAAAGTCTGGGGTAGACGTTGTTGACGCCATGACTGGCAAGTATTCTGTGAAAAGAGCATCAAGGAGATGGCCCTTTCATACGTTTTGTAACGTTTTGGACTTGGCAGGAATTAATAGTTGGGTGTTGTATAAAGAAGTAACGGAAATGAAGATATCAAGGCGAGATTTTCTTCTCACCTTAGGAGAGGAACTTACCAGAGAAATCATTGATAGAAAGAGTTATGCAGCTGATCACGATGATCCATCTGATATCAGTCAATCCCGTCGAAAATGCGAAGTTCGCGTAACTTGTAACAATGGAAAAAGTGCTTACAAATGTGTAACATGTAAGAAATCAGTGTGTAAAAAGTGTAGTGGTCACATAACGTACACTTGCGTGTCTTACAAGGCCGATGTATCTAGAGAAGACCTGTAGTTTCTTCAAAGTTGGTTTGTCCAAGACTGTATTGGTCTTTATATAGCCTTTTTCAGTTATTTTTCACTTTATTGAATTAGTTGTAAACAATTGTTTAACTAGTAATAACGTTTTTTCAGTATTAAAACTCTGATGTGTCTAAATAATACCATTTTATCCGACCTTTTTTTATCAAAATACCAGTTCTATGGCAGGGGACATTTTTGTCCCCTTGGCGGTTCTAGGTAGGTAGCAAAGTCCGGCGGTTTTAGTGTTAAAATGCCCATATCCGACCCAGAGACGAATATGGACACTTTAATGGCATTCATCCCAAATCGAGCAGAGCACCCTGAGTTCCGAGTCCAATGAGCTACAGCTGTTTGTATGAGGAACTGATCTTAGCCGAAATGACATTTTATGATACCAATATCAGGTTTTATTCCAATTTATAAAATCGTGTTAAGATTCGTTTAACATATTACATTATGAACTTAATTAAACTTCCGCTCCTGACTTTGCGGTGACAAATATTAGTTTATTTACACGTTTACAAAAATTATAGCATAGTTATAATATCGAGAGGTTTTAATAAGTATATATTTTTTGTACGTTTTTTTATGACGGTACATTTTGTTTATAGAACAAAGCTGCTAAATGTTTCGAATGTAACGTGTCAAACATAAAGTGAAAATTACAAGAGTTTTAAACTAACAGAGTTTTATCTAACCTTAATGACTGAAAATTTAAATTAAACTATGTTTTAACCTTTATGATTTTCTACTTCCACTTTTGATTGATGCCACTTGTTACAGAACTAATTCTAAAATTTACTCTTATTTTTATATTTCCCTTTTAATATAAGTTTTGTTAATATTTTAGAACAGAACATGCGGAAACCTCCACAGTAGTTTGTGAATAAATAATTAAAAGAGAAAGAATTTGATCTAACAATCTTTCGTCTTGTAATCGTATTTAAAAATTATTTAAGTAATTGCATCAAATATTTTGTGTTGTTACTCTCTCAGTAATTTTAATACCAGTTATAAAAGTATAAAACAAGAAATGTTTTTATAACAGGAATACATAGCTTCTTAAAATCCACAATAAAAAATTAATGGAGGGCAATTCCTTTCGAACTAATGACACCTAATGATCCTCGACCTGATGAACTATTAATTAGCTCGAAACTAGTTGTTACCCATAAAATTTATTGTAGATTTTAGGAAGCTGTGTTTTCCTGTGTAGTGTTTTCGGCAAGTTTCCTTTAAGTTAGAATATTTTTACAGTTAACAATCTATTTTCGATGAAGCCCATTTTTACTTTCGGAATTTTTTACCGCTAATTATAAGAGGATTAATCTTCTTGCAGGACAATTAAGAGTCTTAAATTAGCTCTTTATAGCTGTGAAAATGTTTTACAGTTCAATTTATGGGTTTTCTATTAGAGTATTGTGTATTTGGTCCTTGGCTTCTTTTATAGCTATATAAATTTAATATTTTATTAGATTCTTAAGAGTTTTTGAAGAATAAGTTGACCACTTATGTCTTGAACAACCTTACATTTATTTCCACATAGACTCCTTTATAGGATTATAACGAGGAGTTAATGCTGTAAATAATGTGCTATGAGTCCTAATATTGACAGTTGAGTATCATTGAAGACAGGCGATTTTAAAAAACAGTAAGTCTTCCATTCCTGTTTTATATCTTGTTAATCTTTTTACTTTGTTCAAACGAATTCGTATGCTTTGCTACAGTGTACTAAAACCTAATATCTGTTGTATATCATTTGGATTTTCGGATCACAAACATTTTATAATTCCCTAAAAGGTCTGTCCAATTCATTATATTCCTTCCTTTCTTCACAATCATTATTAGAAAATATATTTTGTTTTAAATTTAAAAAAACATATTATAAAGGATGAGAAGAGTTATTCACAGCTATACTGGTAAAAAAAAACTCGGTTAGAACAATATTCAACAATCTAAAAGTAAATGTCCTATATACATATTCCTTAAGTGTGTAAAATGTAAAGTGTATATAATGTAAAAGACCAAATATTTCATATATTAAATTGTAGAGATGAATAACAACTTAATTTATAAAAGATATATATAGATTAAAAGGGACAAAATTTTAATCATAATAGGAGAGGAGTAAAATCACTAAAAATTTTATCGTATTGAAAAATATACGCTATGTATTTGAGGCACAGATTCGATTTATATATTCAATCTAAGGTACTATCATAACAATTTTTTTCTTTATCTAGGTTTTAGTAAAAATATACTGAGAGCAAATATCCCAAAAATGGTTAGGAATGTATGTAGCATTATAAAAGTAATACTAATCTATTATAAAAACCTAATCGTTTTAAGGTGATATATAGCTATATGGAGCCCTTTTCCTATTTTCCTGAGCATTATTTTCCAGTGATGTGTGAAATTTTGTATGATGTGTCCTATGATACGTAAAAGTTATCTTCTACTGCCCATTGATCATCGAGAGTAAGGAAGCAACATTTGAGTCTATAATATACATTTAAATTACACTTATTACAAATCAAAAATCAGTCATTTTACTCTGTTTCAGTTAATTTTCATAACCATAAAGATCATTTTTATGCCGCTTGGTAGCAAAAATTTGTAAATAGCAACGATCAAGATAAACAAATCAGGGACATAATTTCAAGAAAACTAAACGTGAACTTCTATTTTAACTAGTACAGCAAAACTAACATTCTGCATCAAGTACAAAAGGACACAAAGAAATTTAAGCGATTAAACCTGCAATACTACATGCAATACCCGATTTACTTTTTTAAAAACTACAGTTTTAAATGTAAATTAAATTTTGAAAAGCACTTACGATGCATTTGTAAATTTTAGTTCATCGTAGGTTTCTTGCTTTCCAGTTTTCTTAGCACTAGGAAAAAATTTTTTTATCAGAGATCAAAATTTTATAGTAGAAAAATTTTCTTAGGAACCCATATTTCACATTTAAATGACAATTATTAACTATGTTAAGCAGATGTTTTAAGTAGTGATGTAACATATGACTGTTATGCCACTGAAATTGTGACAAAAGTTTAATATATATATATATATATCACAGTTTTTGAAATACGGGTTGGGTACTTCTTTTTATCATTACACTACTTGAAAAACATTGACACACATGGGTGTTGAGGTATTTGATGGTCATAAGATTCTTATAGATACATAATTTAAAAAAAAGAAAAAGATACTTTTGTAAGAATTTCAATTTTTTATTAAAATTTTATGAAATAGTTCTTTTTATATTTAGCTTCTACATACTTTAGAAATAAAGTTTCACAATATTGCTTTGTAATCCATATAGGTGAGAAAGCAAACGACGGCCGGGATTTTGTGTTACAGTTTAACTTCCAAATAAATGTATGAGTTTAAAAAAAGTAATTTAAAAGTTTGGCAAAAAAAATTTCTTTTTGATAATAATTAGTTTTTTCTGGATTTTCTTCACCGAAAGCATTTACAAAACAAATGACAGTATATATGAATATATATTAATAATAAACTACTATTACAGTTCGGCTTTATTTTACAAAATACAGGAGGTTATTATTATAGAAGAAACACTGCCAGTTTCTGAAAACTTTTAATCAATAAATTTTAGGCCTACCTTTGGGTTGTAAAACACCATAAAGTCAATTTGAAGTAGAGTGGTATCAGTCCTGTTTATAGAATATTGGAATTTGTGCGTTTCATCTTGCAACATATGGCTTAACTGTTCTGGTAATGTTGGAGGTGTAGAATGTAATCAAAGCTTTCTCTACAATTGTTCCCATTAATTTTCTATATGGTCAAGATAAGGTAATTGAGATGGAAGGATAGATGATGTACCTCATGCTCTCTAAACTACATGCTGACAAATCTCGCACTATTCATGTTATCATCATGGAAATATGGATGGTCATTAGGAATAACGCCTCCACCATAAGATGACTGTAGTACTTCCAATGTCACAGAATTGTAAAGAACAATTAAAGGACAAAGGGAATACTAAGATATTACTCCCCATACAATCTGAGCCTATATTTGATGAGTTTCTGCTGGATTGACCCACGCCCATAATTATCAGCTTTGTGCAGCTCATGCACTGTTATTACCGAGATTGGAGCATTACGTGTCGTTTTTCCCTCGGCTGTTATTTGCTGCACTATATTCTTTCGTTTTTTGTCGTAAAATCCGTACCAAGTTCTACCTTTCCCTTGCTGACATCTACGTATGACTTCCCCAGTTTAGTTTAGAGGCAACACGTTGTTCCTTTCTATTGCATATCAGAACCTTCGACACTGTGCCTAATGAAATTCTGTCATTTTAGATACAAAAGCATTCGGAAGCCTCGCCTTAATTATCATACCTTTCTGCACCTCCGACATTTTGCGCATTGATTCCATAACAGCAAATTCTACGTTGAATGCAGTACTTCTCAGACAGCTGTTGATCGTTTTTCACCGTATCATATACCTCTGCCCACCGATGACGTGTCGTCGTTATTCGTAAACGCTGTACTGTCGCGTCATTTTAAGCTGTGTTAAGTTATTTAAAACATAACATATTTACACATATTTTAACATATTTAAGACTTTAAATATTCATGACATATTCCTTTTGAAGAAAATGAAACTGATATTTAAAAAGCTTACCTTTTAACTAACTCGTTTTTATTTTTGAAAATTTTCCCTCTTGAATCCATCACAACGCACCTAGAATTCCATTTTAAATTTTAGTTATGACTGCAAGCATTCAAATAGTGCTCTTTATTTATTGATTACATTATCAACTAAAGTCTAGGTTACCTAAGAGGCAGCTGAGACTTTCTTCCACAAGCTATGCATCTAAGAAATAGCAAAAAAATGAAAAATATGAAATCAGATTTGATATATTTGTTTTCTGTCATAACGATGGAACTAAATTTATACGTTCCGTAGACGTTTTTGAAAAAGTACATTAAGTGAAAACATACAATTAGCAGCGGTATCTTACTGAATTTCTCAATAGAAAAATTAGATTTCTCTTTGATATTAGTAGCACTTACTTTGTGATACCACATGCCTCAGGATAAATTACATCTTTTATAAGTTTTTGTATATTTTTAACTGCCATAGCAAGGGTTCTGAGCTTTCTGTTTACTGGCTCCCCAAACTTGGTAAGATCTTCAAAGGAAACCTTTAAGCACATTTCCTTCAAGATTGTCTGGCTAATTGTATTGCATTCGTCTTTCTACATAAATGGAAATGCACAAAAGATTTAAAAATACTAAGAAATAAAATCTCAATTTTGAAGTTTTATACTATTCCTGAGCATAAATATATATTTAGTTTAATACTAAATAAAATGCACTCATGCGAATATTTAAATTCAGACTGGTATCCAGTGTAATGTCTCAAGATATTCGTTTTGAGTTCTGTGTACTTTAAATGCGTAACCAGAAAGTTACGTAAGTCATAAACTTGAAATCCTAAGAAAGATTCTAGGATTATGAATATAGAAAAAGAATTGTTTTCAAAATAATTTCTTCCTTGGCACAATATTGAAATTTGTTTGATTTTTACAGTCAATGAATACGGGTTGACCTAACAATTTCCAGGTGATCTATTTAAAGATTAAAATTTCTCCTCATTTACTAAAATCTTCACAATTTACCATAGTTTTCTGAGAGTAATGAAATGAGTTTAAGCAATAAAAGTTGGCAGATAATTTTCATCACAATTATAAATAATATTTCTTTTTATACTTTGAGAGGAAATAAATACAGTTTTTTTTATCTCCTACTGTATGTGAGTTACTAGGCATATTTACTTAGTACTTTCAAAGTACAGGGTGGCCATAATTAAACTTCTCTACTTTAAAATTGTCTACAGTCGAAACTATTGTTCAAAAAGTTAAGAAATTTTGTGTAGGACAAATTGAAGGGATGGGAATGTGCTTTAGAGAATAAAATAATTAGTTCAAAATTTCACCACCACAGGGCGTTTTTGATGAATTACGCATTTACGACTGATACTTTACATAACATGTCACCATCTTTTTATCCGTATGTCGCCCTAAAAGAATAACTCATTAAATTTTACAATCTTTAAAGTGATTTCAAAGTCGATCTGAAACTTGTTCGATAACTAATTTTTCGACAAAAGATTTGAAGAAACGAAGAAGAAACAAATATACAAATTAATTTTTGTCGACGTAGAGCAGAAGCTGTAATAAAACCTAGAAACTTTCATGGAGATTTTGTTTTCAGCGTGCTTGCTATTGCTAATCAGAATATCATCGTTACGATTACCAGATCGAGAATTTTGGAGTTTGAGACATCTAGTCAGTCTTGATAAACAGAGATATACCAGATCTGGAAGACAGCATTTCATTACATGTTCTTAGCGTTTCCCCGGACACACTGCGGTCAACTGTAGAACATGCTATCTTACGATTTCAAATGGTAGTTGAAAATGATGGCTATCCTGTTCAACATGTCTTGTTGTAATAAATTTTTTAACTATAGTAAACGTTGGGTAAATGTGTAATTCGTCAAATATCGCCCTCTGGTGGTGAAATTTTGAACTAATTTTTTTATTCGCTCAACCAAATTCCCATCCCTTCAATATGTCCTACACAAAATTTCATAACTTTCTGAACAGTAGTTTCGACTGTAGACAACTTTAAAGTAAGGAGGTTTAATTATGGACACCCTGTATATTATAAGTACATAGAGGTATTCTATTGAAGATACTACTTAACATCATTTAAAAGTATTATTAATTGGAATTTTAAGTCTAAATATTCGTAATAAGAAAGTGTATTTGTATTTTATTAAGTGATAAGTATTAAAATTTCTTGACTTTATATTGTTAAATTCAAGGAGAAGCAGAACAATACTCTATTTCAATTAATTGTTTAGTGTTGAGACATTATTAATATGAAACATGCCTGTTAAATATAATCTTCTCAACCATAAACTAGTAATTTCAGGTTGCCTTAAACATATTTTTTCCGTTCTTGCTGGAATATTCCCAAATTTCCAAAAATAGTATAGTACTTTTTATTTTTACTATAGTAAAATTAGCATGAAATGATTTATTATTTATTGTATAGTTTTTAGACTCTTTAAGGAAAACTTAAAAATATCACCTGTTGTCTTTGATTTATGGAAACGCATGCCATAGCTTCTCCTATATCATCAATCGTGTGCTCGAATTCTTCCCGAGAAATTGTCGGTCCACCATAACCGCTCTGAAGCTAGAAAAATCATATCTCATTTTTTGCAGGAATTTGTGAGTCTGAAGCAATAGCATAATTACATGCATTTCTACCTATGAAGTTGAGCGGTCAAAAAAGTTCTGTTTTGTGTTAAAGGTCCTTTATATTATTATTAATCTATTATTATTTCCGGATATTCTACCAATTCAGAGTAAAATATTTGCTTGTAGAAATAATGGCATATGCTGAGTCCCAAAGTTGGTCACGATTTAATGTTTAGTAAATAATTTGTGAGTCATTCTTGAAACACTTATATTGTTCGGTGATGTAATTACCGAAATATATGCGTTGTAGTGGATATAGGTTTTCATATCAAAGCAGTTATATTTTCCTCAAAGAAAGGAATTATTAACAGGAATAATGATCGGTCTCTATGAACAGCAACCCCATCAATTATACTCAAAATATCCAATAATTCAAAAGAAAGTTCTTAAGAAGGCACGTCACATTTTATCCAATGTCAAATTAATTGATTAATAGGCTTAGAATAAGGAAAGTAGAAAAAATAAAACTTACAGTTAAAAAATGCCTTTTAATTATAAAAAAAATTAGAAAATTTTTATACACAGTAAACGAAAAAAATTTAGCACAAAAATGATCTTGTATGTGTAAAAAGAAATTCACAATGAAAAATTCTATAAACAGCTTGTAAAAATGGGTAGAAGTTTGTGAGAGGCTTTAGCGAGTAGTCTTAAGGTATTAAGTTAGAGAAGTTCCTCATCCGTTGCTTCTAACTTTTAGACTTTAAACATGATTGATTCTATTTTAACTTTTTTAACTTCATGGTTTAATAAATAAAAACAGAAGTTAATGCTTTTAGAAATTTACCCTTGTAAAATTTAATTATTTTTGTTAGTATGGATGTATTCCTTTACATGAAATTCTTAAACATTCAGTATGGTTTTATCTACTTTTTCTTTTCAGATTAAATAAAATGTCATGATTAAAATAAATATCTATATATTTGAAAAATGCAACAACGTAAAAATTAATTATGTTGAATAACACCGAATATTTATTCTTTTTTCAATGTTTTATTATAGATATTTTTTTTCTTTTAGTTAAACTTTATGACAACAAAAATACTTCTAATGAGTTTTTTATAATAAAATTTTATGTCTAAATGAACATTTTTTTATTTTTTTTATCCCATTTTTGTTAAAAGAGTAATAAAATTGCCCATTTCTTTATACAATTATCAAATATATGTCAGAGGGCAAAATATAACCCTAGCTGATTCATTTTGGAACCTTTCAAGCAGGAACCTTTGCTATCTGGGCAAATGAGCTGACTATTATACCATAGATCCCTGTATTGAATAATTACAAACGATTTCTTAGAGAAAATGGTAACAATCAGTTTGTAAGAGATATACTGAAAATCTTTTTCTCTAATTCCACCTAAATCCTGTAAGATGTCCCCATTACAAACAACCAACAAATTTCGCGGTATCGTCGGACAATATGAAAAGACAAAGTGCTAGCCCCGTTGGATGCCTGCCCCAGAAAATTATCATATATTTGCTGTCACAAATTTATTAAATAATAATGAAACTTCAAACATTCTTAGTTAATAAAAAAATTCTTAAATTATTCAGCTTCTAGTACCCTGATTGTCCCCTTACCTGGAGCCTGAAAGTAATTTTTGGTCCTATACGGAGTTGGATCTATATTTACTAAGGTCTCAATTAATAGTTA
The DNA here is from genome assembly GCA_907164885.2 of Dolomedes plantarius. Classification (NCBI taxonomy): domain Eukaryota; kingdom Metazoa; phylum Arthropoda; class Arachnida; order Araneae; family Dolomedidae; genus Dolomedes; species Dolomedes plantarius. The sequence continues at coordinate 73,935,235 of OU015495.1, forward strand.
AGACAACTGATATAAGATTACTTTTTCCTTACCCTTTAGCTTACGGGGTCCATTTTTCCGATTCGCTCTTTAGAACGGGAAATTTCATAGCCCTTTGTCAGAACGGCCATTAAGGGGGATATATAGGCTGTAACAGCTTGACCGGGTGGCTCACTATTACTTAAATCCACAGTGTAAGGCGAAAAGCACTAAGCATGGATGATTAACATCACACGCATATTTATTAACAGAAAATAACACAACATTTTAAATATAAGTTACAATCACATCTCAGCTTCTGAAGAACAACAACAAAAATCTCGGCTCGCGGAAAAAAACTCCCAACGCCGTTGTAAACAAACAATCTTCGTCTACTGTCCCGCCATCTAGTGGCTAGCTATGGCTTTCAATTTTCAACTCTGGCGTTGTCACAATATATATATATATATATATATATATATATATATATATATATATATATATATATATATATATATATATATATATATTCATTCTTGGACCCGTATTTTTGGGATACATGCTATTCCACCCCGTAAGAAAAATGTTAACTTGAGTTGAGACCTCCTTTTATGTCAAGATGTTAAGCTAAACTGGTACATCTCCAAGACTAGATGAAATTCCCTCTTTTCTTATGAACATAAAAATGCACAAATAAATTTTTTAGGAACATTATTTTTTAAATAAACTTTGACCAACATTCTCCAATGTCTTTTCCCATTAATTTGTTATTCTCCTTTAACTTTTCTTAGAGGTATATATTACCATTATACTTACTTTTTCACCTTCTTCGAATTTTATACGTTTCTCTCGTCCTTCTTTAAATTCCTGTAATTCGTCCACATGGTCTGCTAACTGTAAAAAGTCTTTTTCAGCCAATGATAGCGAAAATTTTATATGACAACAAAGCGAAATGGGCATAAAATTTACAGGGTGTCCATAATTAAACTTCTCTATTTTAAAGTTGTCTACAGTCGAAACTATTCTTCATAAAGTTATGAAATTTTGTGTAGAACATAATGAAGGGATGGGAATTTGAGCGAATAAAAATATTAGTTCAAAATTTCACCAGCAGAGGGCGTTTTTTGATGAATTACACATTTAGCCAACATTTAATATAGTTAAAAAAATTTACTACAACAAGACATGTTCAACATGATGACCATCATTTTCAGCTACCATTTGAAATCGTAAGATAGTATGTTCTATAGTTGACCGCAGTGTGTCTGGGGAAATGCTGAGAACATGTCGTGACATGCTGTCTTTCAGGTCTGGTATAGTTCTTGGTTTATAAAGACAGACTAGATGTTTCACATGCCCCCAAAGCCAAAAGTCAAACAATTATTTTGGTGAAACAATTTTACTATAATTAATAAAATTCCGACGTTCGATCTGGTAATCGTAAGGATGGCATTCTGATTAGCAATAGCAAGCACGCTGAGAACAAAATCTGCATGAAAGTTTCTAGGTTTTATAACAGCTTCTGCTCTACGTGGACAAAAATTAATTTGCATATTTGTTTCTTCGTTCCCTCAAATCTTTTGCCCGAAAATTAGTTATCGAACAAGTTTCTGATTGACTTTGCAATCACTTTAAAGATTGTAAAATTTAATGAGTATGAGTTATTGTGTTAGGGTGATCTATGGATAAAAAGAGGGTGAAATCTTAAGAAAAGAACCAGTCGTAAGTGTGTAATTCATCAAAAATCGCCTCTGGTGGTGAAATTTTGAACTAATTTTTTATTCTCTCAAACAAATTCCCAACCCTTCAATATGTCCTACACAAAATTTCATAACTTTCTGAACAATGGTTTCGACTGTAGACAACTTTAAAGTACGGAAGTTTAATTATGGACACTCTGTATATAAGAAGCTGTATGATTGTAAATACAGAAAGGATGTCAATAAAACACATAGTTTGAACTTTTGAGAGGATTTCCTTGGTCTCGTGACTTCATCTCCTGTTGCAAGGTAGTTTGTCATCATGTTACAAATGCTCAGTAGTTAAAACTTAAAAATTAGACAAAAAATTAAAATATAAGTGATAAAGAAAAAAAAATTAATAATTTAAACAAGTAGAAAATTAATATTGATTTTATTTTAAATTAAGAAAAATTAAGATTAATAATTTAAAAAAGAGAAAATAAAATTTAACAAGATATTAAAATTTAAAGATAAATGAAAAGGCCCATAGCCGAATTTAAAGATTTTAAGAAAGATGCAGTAAAAATGAGATGGAGCGTTCTTAAATAGAAATAGTTTTGAATTTGAATATAAATATTCGTATTGAGATAATTGTAGAGTACCAGTGGGGGAGTTAAAATTAGTGAGGGGGAGATTTTGAACAATTTATTTAAAGAAAATAAATTAATTGCAGATGCAAGATAAATGCATGAATAAGGGAAAATCATTTTTTCTCTTTATAGAGTTATACTCAGCAAACTCTTGTATCACTAAATAAGGATACTATTTTTTTAATTGTCTGCTTTCCACTCTCTGTTCTTTAAACACATGAAATGTGCATTAACTAAAATGCATTATGTGGATAGAAAAAAAATCTATCTCTTTTAGTCAAATCGAACGCACTAAATTTCATGAGAAATTTGAAAACAAAATCATACGGAATATATTACTTAAAATTTCTTATAAGTAAAATATAATACATTGATTTTTTAAAAACTGAAATAAAATAAAAATTTATGCATTCAATAAAAAAAACAAGTACTAATATTAATGACCTATTGCAAATGATCGGTTTTTTTAAACCATCTGTCCTTCCTCACCCAAACCATTCTTTTTATACGACATATTTGTAGAGTTATTTTTATACATTGATTAAGCTTCACAAACTAGGAGACAACGATAAGGACGGAATTTATAGGTTGCTTTAACTCCCTAAAACCCCCGTATTCCACGATGCAGTTTTTTGTTTTATAATGGATGATAAAAGAACAGCAGATTCTTCATTTAACAACGTTAACAAACATTAATCGTTAACAAACATCTTCGTGTACAGGAGTGTTATACTTTTTCATATCCGAGCGAGATATTCACAGTTTGAGAACTTATTTCACAATCAATAAAATTAGTCATGTGAATAACAATTCAAGTTTTCTTCATGCATTGTTATTCAGCAGTGAACTATAATTTAAAATTAAGAAGAACGCTGGCAAACAAATCGACAGATATGGGGTATTAAGAATGTTTTCTAAAGTTATCACAAACTGTTAAGGTGCACTAAAATTCGATATCTACTTACGAAATCACAAGAAGTGATGTCAAACCCTTCCTTTTACAGAAATCTTATTTTTGGCAATACTCAACTTAAAATACTGTTTATTGATGCTCTAAATATAACGGCTAGATTTTCGATGCAATAACATGAGTATAATCTACACAGTAATCAAGATTTTTCAAAATTTTTAAACGGGTCTTTTCCTCGTCATAGGATCAGATTAGAAGGCTCAACTACTTGGCTTCGAAAATCTTCAGATATGAGTATACCCTCAGTGAGATTTTTTGTGGGAATCTTCTTGGAAAAAAAAATTTACTAGACAGGTCAGAATATCTACGATTCAAACTAGAGCATCACTGAATCTGTTACTGTACGTAATACACACACACACACACACATATATATATATATATATATATATATATATATATATATATATATATGCTACTTATGGAATTAGGGCTGTGAGAGTACTATATTTGCGTGATTACGAAAGTTCTAACCATAGAGAATATAGTTTAATGTATTTTTGCTTTAATGCTGCCTTTCTTATAAAATAATTATGAAAATTTTCCGTCTTTAACGAAGAAAATCTTCGGAAAGCTATTCAACTTTATTCAGATTTAAGGTTTGTCTTTCCCAATAATTATAACGGTGGGTCTGTTTTTTAATAAGAAAATTTTAGATGAATTGAAGTCATTGTGTGTCAAAGGAATTTCTTTGTTCGGTATTGCTAAACTGGTTTCTTGGAATAATCAATAATTCTTACTGAATTTAGAATTTCCTCTACTGCTTCAATTCTTTTGGTCGCCTTCTTTACTTGCCACATTTGCCACAACTGTGTGCCAACTTTCATAGACTTCGAAGTACCAGGCACTTCTATTTTCTTTTCCGCTATTTTTTTCAGTTTTTTCTGAGTAGTTTCCCTTTCATCAGCTTCTTCAGAAACCGATAATTCTAAAGTACGAAAACTCGGAAGTATGAGAGAATGCATTATCTCATTGAGCTTAGTTAGAACTAAATCATTGGATAATGGACGCAAATATCCCAACCTTCATTACTAGCATTTATTAACTTTGAAACCATCGGCAATTATTAGTAACCTATATTTTATGATGTCATGTATATATTTGGAGTTTACTGAGGTATGCATTGAGGGTTAAAGACAGTTTGTTCGGAGCGGGACATTCGTCGAGAGTCAGTTCTCTGAAATTCAAAGGCAACAGCACCCTGCAAGATATTCTGTTGCAGCCAAATATCAGTACGTTGATTTTTTATTTTACCGACATATGGTGTTAACCACACATATTTCGTATATTCACCCAACAACGCTTATTTGTGTTCCAAGATGAACATATAGGACTATTTTTCTTATCTGTCCATCAATCTTCTATCAATTCACCGCCATTGGAACCATCGTCTGGTGAAACTGGAAATTTGAGCTTCCCACCTGCTATAACACCGTAGAAATAGATCAGGTTAAGAAATCTCATACTTTTAATTCTACTCTCAAGGTATTAGAAAAAAATTTAAGCTCAAATGAAGACATCTTTCTAAATCATATGCGAACCAATAAACTTTAAACTAGTCTTTACATTAGTCATCTCTGATCATCATTAGAGTTAACCAAGTTTGATTCTAAGTGTTATAATTATGGCCTGTGTAACGTGTTAATGATATCGCAGATTAATGTTGATTTGAATCATTAAGAATATTTAAACGCATGAGAAGATATTATCCTTATGCATTACATAATAAAACAGTCTCTTCATTTGTCATCTATTATTATACACAAAAATTAGGAATTGTATTCCAAGTTAACTTGAATACTGTTTTCTACACTGATCTATTTACAGATTATTCAATAAAGGAATTGTTAATAAAGTTGTAAAATTTAATTCCAAGTTCAATAATAATGACCAAAGTTTAAATTTCTGACGAAATTACAGATTAATCAGATGAGGAATTATAAAGGAAATTTATATCCATGTAAAGGCTTTAACTTGGCGCATTACATATAAACTGAAAAAAATAGTATCTTTATCTGCCTATAATTATCAGTAAAGTTATAAAATATGATTCCAAGTTTGATAATTATGACCTCCGTTTTCCATGACTGATGATTTATAAGATTCGAAATGACAGATGGAGCAATAAAGAGGTTGTTGAAAAATAGAAAATCTCAAATAGGCTTATTTTATAATTTTTGATGAAACAATTAAATTTTAATGAGATCCTCTTATCCTATATCAAAACCGAACTTTGATCAAAGATTAAAAATCAACAAATTGGTTCAGGGATTCAGATAGATGGGAAGATTAGGAGATACAATTTGTGGCTCTATGCAGATTTACATTGAGAATAAATTCCATTTCCCGCCGAGATTAAAATCTGTAAACTGCCTAACGATGAACTGAAAGGGATGGTGGGTTATCATGTCATCTCTTTCAATTCATCTTTATATACAACTCAAATATGCATCTAAATGAAATCATATTATATATTTCTTATTCCATTATGCAATGATCATGGAAACTTGTTTCTTTGTTTTCCTGTTTCTAACGTGGCAGGCACTTTGTCTATAACGGCATTCGCCCAAACACATCATGAATTTGCTCAGAGAAATTTAAGATACGTAAAGTAGAGATTATTATTTCAAGATATAAGATGAGGGAATGTAAATCATGTCTGCTAAAGGATTATGGTGGCCGCAGCAGTCTGCGTATCACCAAATACCATTATATGTTACATCAAAGAAATAACTCCATGAAAAGAAACACCACCAGAGGTAATTAAAAAATAGAACTGGTCATATGGCAAATCAGTCTCTAGAGATGTACGCTTAGTAGCTGATACTAAAGGGAAGTTTGCATTTGCTGAATCCCAATCACATAAATTCAATATTCCGAGAAATGATGTCCAGATATACGCAGGCAGAAGTAAAATAGTTTCCTTCTAAATTAATAATGGCTTTATTTAACTCAAATGTACAAATATCAGCTCACTTCGAACAGTTGTAACAGTGGATATGGGTACACTGTACGTCACAAAACGACTGATTAGTTTCAGGATTAAAGTGACAATTTAGATGCCAGAACTGTATGAAGAAATTCAAGAAATATATTAACACCAAGAATTCAAGAGTCAGGCTTTTATTCGTTCAAGAGTACCAACTAAAATACACGCTTCGCACAAGAAGCACACAGGTGGCGCTACCAGTACGCTAAAAATATATTGCAACACTGTAGTTACAGCACTCGGTACTCTAAATGTTTACTTTCTCCAAAAATTAGATTATACTGTGGCGTCACCTACTCAAAATTAGGAAGGAACTTTAAGAAAATTTATAATATTTCAATGGTAATGGCAGAAAAGTGCAACATAATAAATTTGAACATGCTCTTGGACGCCTTACACTAAACCCATGTTGTGCATTTCTTGCGTCTAAGTTAATTTCTAGAAAATGTCATTGAGAGCCCTCAAGAAGTATAACATGCAACAGGAACTGTTGTGTAAAAGTTCGTAAGAAGACTGTAAAGCGAACAGATAATAAGGATGTAGTACAAGTAAACAAATCGGAAGATCGTGAGGGAACTAGCGTATTTTTTTCATATCGTCTATTCGTAGACTCAAGTCGCCTAGAAAAGTGTCGAAATGCAAATTAAATACTAACGTAAAGTCTTTTGCTGTAACCATATATTTCTTATATTACTCTGTTTCGATTCAGTAGCACTAATCATAGGTGAATACCATTTGATTACAAACAATTAAAATATAGTATTTTAACAACTCTATGTTATTTGAAGTTAATTTTTAATATTTTTCTGTTATTTTGATATGAGTAGTTAAAAAATTGTTGCTTTAAGTTTCCCTTTATTAAAAGCAAATATTTCACTTGCCTGTATAGAAACGTTATAAATAATAGAGAAATCAGTACCTGATTTATGACCTTCAGTAGTTGTTTCTGATTCTGTGAGTTTAATCTCTGTTTCCACTGTTGAAACTTTTGTGGGTTTTTCTTGAATCGTTGGCGGACTTTCAACTCTCAACTTGGAAGATTCCGAATCCTTTGGTTTTGTCTTTTGTTCGGACTTGGACTTAGTTTCTAGATGTGTTTCGTCTTTGGATCTTTCCGTTCTCATTGGGTGATCGGGAAGTTCCTTGTCCTCTAAAATTTTAATTACTGGAGTGCTCGTCTCAATAACTTTCCATTTTGCTGTTTTATTCTCCAGATTCAATTCTGACAAAATTTTCAGTAATACAATTCGCAATACGTTAAAATTTACTGCTCCTACTTCCGGTGTTTGAAGTGCGATGTCAACAAGTTCTCTCAGAGTATAAATATTTGATGACATGATCTAAAATGCAATAAGTATACTAGTAAATTTTCTGCCTGAAAAAAATTATATCTTTCTTAACCAGAATCATATCATTCTCAGAGTTATAGAATGGTAACGATTTCCTCCAGAAATCCTGAAAAGATAATTAGCTAATTATATTTTTTAAATTTATTTTTAAAATTACTCATATTTTTATACGACGCACTTAATATTTTTTAGCATTTCAGAATAACTATTAAGGGTTTGTTGATTGTACCACTACTAGGCTGTAAATGAATGATCTTATTGCCCAGAGATTTGAATTTTTAAACAGCTCCAAATGAAAATGATTTCTACATTTCTATACAATATGACGAAACCTCATTCCTTCGCCCTCTTTCTTTTCCTGCCAAATATTATAGCTGACTTGCAGCAGCACTTTTACAGCTTGAGGTGAAAAGAAGTCTTTCTATCATGAGAAAACAACACAAATTCAGCACGACTTTACTCTTGCAGTGAGGTATATTTACCATGTTTTTATTAACTCGCTTTCTTATTTGTTTATGTGCGTGCGTGTGTGTGTTTGTCCAGTACAAATCTTGCAATCGATTTTTAACTTCCAGACTAGCTAGACATTTGAAACTTTTAGAATAGCTCAGAACACGATGACAATGCATTCTTTTAATACTTTTAGCCGAAAAAATCATCAAGGTGACGCTTCGACCGAATTCAATGCTTGCACTTTTGCGTAACGGCATTTGACGATTTTGAAGACATAATACATGTGAATTTAGTTTGTTTACAAAAATATTCTGAGAAAAATTATAAAAATTAAAGTTTATAATGTCTGTGGATAGTGGAAATGACTAAAAAGGGATTAAAATTAAATAAACGATATTGAAAAAGAATAATTTAGTGAAGGTTTATGCAATTAAGAGAGAATTGTCAAGTTTATATGATTCAACACAAAATTTAAAAACGTGGTATATAAAAAGTTCTTTTTATCTAGTAATTATTACGTTGTTAATACGGAGAATGTGCTGAGTTTGCAGCCTTAATACGATAAACATTAAATTTTTAAGGTACAAATTTTGCAGACACGTTTTCAAGATTAATGTGGAACGAGGCATCTTTTGGAAGATGGCTGACTTTTAAGCGAAAGTCTCTAAAGCACATAGCTTTATTAATTTGAGTGGGATATAAAATCAGCCAACATATCAAGTGTATCAAAACTCTCAAGATAACACAATTTACAAGTCTAGTTTTACTCGGTATTTAGCATAAAACACCCACATTTATCGGCATCATAACTGTTGTATAGAACGTAGCATAAAGAAATAAAGAAACTAGAAATAAAGAAAAATTATGTTTAACCTTCTAACGGTACGGTGGTTTGAGACGAAATAGATGGTACGGTCGGACCCGATCTCTTTTTTAATGAGGTTTTTGGTAGAAATAAGTACACAATAAGCATTTTTGTTGTATAATAACATTTATTGATAATATTTTGCATGAAATAAAACCCTTTTGTAGAAAAAATGACCAACGAATTGTAATTTTGTTAAACAAAGAAAATCTCTTTGGCATTTACATAGAATGTGGAATATATTAGGCCTAATATGCAATTTAGTCTACTGAAATCGCGTGATTTTAAAAGTGGTTAGTATATTGTGATAATTATAAGTGATAATGATTGATAACTCAAATGTATACATATATATCAATTTATTAAACATATTAACATATACATATTTCGATTACACTTTCATTTCTCCAATGCACCCTCCTACACTAACCTACACTCATATTTCTCGTTTGCTAATTGCTACCAATATTGATAATTCATTTCTTAAACACATACATTAATACACTTTCTCCCAATTGCAATCCGCTACTAATTATTAATTCATTTCTTAAACATATACCTTAATACACTAATTCTCCGGTGCAATTTACTATCAATTATTAATTCCTTTCTTAGACACATACATTAATACACTTTCTCATAATTGCAATCCGCTACTAATTATTAATTCATTTCTTAAACAGATACCTTAATACACTGATTATCAGGTGCAATTTACTACCAATTAGTAATCCCTTTCTTAGACACATACATTAATACACTTTCTCACAATTGCAATCCGCTACTAATTATTAATTTATTTCTTCGACATATACATTAATACACATTTCTTTAAAACATACTAGTGATATATATCTATGGCAACACACATAACATCAATTCTAATTGCTCCCGTCATTAACCTACGCCATCCTCTTATTTAACCTAACCCAGTAATCCTCTTAAATTCTGAGCATTGATAAAGAATAGATTCTTTAAATTTCTCCCTACCTTGGGCGACCTGCATAAAACGGGACTTCACCTTGGACAAAAGGAGCCGGAGAAATGCGCCTCATTTCAATTGGCTAATCGAATAAAGGTCAGGTCTCGCTTTGGCTCCGGAAACTTCGACGGGGGATGGTGGCCAGAGGCAGGTTCGACTCCTCGGTGCTCTTTGAAGAAGGCCTTCGCTGTTTAGGGCAGGGGTCATCGGGTGATGGTCTATCCGGTGGCGGGGGGCTTGCGTCTGGTCGGCGGCAATCTTGCGTCTGGTTCAGCTCGGTGCAGGCGCTCTTAAAGCTACTAGTCACTTTTCATGCAGGGCATCAATGATTTGTACATCTCGCTTTTGTATCAGGGGCTGGCGTCTGCAAACTTTTGGGGTGTTGAGTACTTCGACGTCCTGACATTAATTTCTGCGTGTTTCTCGCCTTTGGAATTGGCGGCCTGCATCTATTTCTTACCTCGTCATTCCATCTATTCTTTCCTCCAGACAACTATTAATATGGGCTTATCAATAGGCAATGCTCAATCGGCTGCGGCCTTTCCTTCTATTTATCAGCTCTCCTCGCAATCAGTTCTCTGCTACTCAACTCCTAACTGCTATGCTTATCGGCTCTCTCGAATCTCTTGCTTTTTCAGATCTCTCTGTCCTCATTCTCTTCTCTCTTAATTTCACTTAGGCTTCTTCGCCCTAGGCCAGCATTGGTGACACCCAATAACAAAGGAGTCCCTCGTCATCCTATCATTGGACGTAATATCTTTTATCCCTTTCTTTTTGTTCCAATCTACATCACGGAGGGCAGTGGCTGTATATCGATACTTTCCCATCTGGGGTCCTCATCACACCCCCATATTCTCAGGCTATCCTTTCGACCACCTGGTTCGTGCACTAAAAACGTCAACTTCATACATTCTTATCTCCCTTTTCATCTCCTAACTTCGTATATCTACATCTCCAATTTTCGACTTGTCAGCTCATTATAACCAGCTGGGCCCCTTTTACTGTCAATATTCTCTTCCCTATGACATTAACTTATCCATCTTAACCCAAACCGTTCGTTAAACTCAGCTGTGTCTTGACTCTTTGCCTGTTCTCCAAACTCCTTTACTCGTTTTTCACTTTTAATCACATCGTTTTCTGCATGTGGGACCTGGCCCCTCTCTTTTCTACGAAAAATGTCGTTTTTCACTGCAAAATCTACTTACTTTTAGAAGTTAGTGAAACAACTTTCCGAGCACAAAAAAAGTAAAAAATAATATGTACTGACATTTTGGGCCTTCAAAATCGAAATAAAATATCTAAAATAAAAATAATTAAAAAATGACTATTGATCATTAATAACGGTTTTCAGCAAAGACACTCGTATTTACTTATTCCTATATCTAGTAGGGGGGGGGGGGTTAGTAGTTCTATCTGGTACGGATCCTTCTCAACTCGATCTCTTGCAATGAGAGGGGACAGTACGGGAGGGAGAAGACATCCTTGGGTCGGATCCGACCCGCACCGTACCGTTAGAGGGTTAATGCATAATCGTAAATGCTCTAATGAAGTACTATTGATTAAAGATGCTTTTAAGCTGCAATTCACGTAAAAAAAATTTAAAACCATTTTAAGGTATCTATGTTAAAATGTTTGTTTTTGGTACTCTATTTCAGAAGCCAATCTTTTAGGAATCTAAATCTGTTTTACTTATATTCGGACTTTCATTGGATGAGAACTTATGACCCATTTAATCAACCGAAAACTATATGAAAAGACGGAAGTAGCGTCTTTAAATGCATTTTGGAGAAAACTCATTTTTAAGTTACTTCTGTAAACGGGAAAACTAATCATTTAAAAAGTTTTCAATATGTTTCAATCAAATTTTGCAATAGTGTTTAACATATTTAAAAACCATCTTTTGAACTAATAGCCAAACAATATTTGTTAATTTAATAATTCTACAGTTACATGAACTTAGAAAAATATAATTTTTTTTTAAATCAATGTTTTTTACCCCTTTTTGGCATATTTCGGTAATTTGGGGAAATATTGTAAAACTTTTATTTCAGACATCAGGTAAGTGTCCAACTAGTATATGAAGGCCTTATTTGAATAGTGGTAAAACTCCACATTTAAAACAAATGGAGTTAGCCTCACTTTCATGTTCATACAAGTCATTTCTATCATATTTTTAAACTGTTACACCTCCAGCTTATTTCTGCTGACTACAGAGGGCATTACAATTCAGCCTCCCACAGACATTTTTCAGCACTCATTAGACTTTAAGGTTCTGTATCTCAAAATGAACAAGAATGGAGTTGGGCCACTATTCAAATAAGGCCTTCATATAGTATATAGGAAATTAAAATATATTGAGTTGGAGTGTAGGGTTTCTGGCGTAAGCACTCAGTTGTACGACAAAATGTATAAAAAAATCCCCTATATTTAAAAATGTTATGAAATTTTATCAAAATTACATTTGTTTTCATGATTTTATATCCCATTTCAACTAAAAATATATGTTTTTAATCAGTACTGTATATGTTTGAAAAAAAGTACTCCGATCGTAAACGTATACCTTAAGTTACAGTTCTCTCCCCTCGTATTTCTTCACTAAATTATAAATAAATTGTTTACATAATGGTTAAATTAATAACTTCTCGATATTATTAGTTTTCTTTAGCTATTTTTTTCGTCATTAAAATTACAAGATTTCTTTTAATTTTTGATCATTTCTAATTTTCAAAACTTTACAAAGAGAAATAGGCTAAAAAAATATTCTAATGATTCATACTCTGGAACACTGAAGTGAACACTTAACACAACTTTTGTGCTTAGAAACAAAAGCAAATATTATGTTACCAACTTCGGTTGAACTTTTAAACAGAAACTTTGTAGATTGGGAATCAGCTGGGCCAAATGAATAAATGTTACCTGAATTCAATCGGTCGGATACAGAAGTCGGAATTTATGCATGATTTCATTTCACAGGAGTAAGAATGAACATCTTATAAAGTGCAGCGGCATAAATATCAGTAAGTTTCAATTCGGTGTAATGTGGAAACTTTCATTATAAAATCTCCCAAGCTTTGATCAAAACAAAGAATTTGCAATTTATCCAGTAGTGTATTGCACAAAACTTTAGAGTGACTGAAAACTTCTGTATACTTATTAAACGGACTAAGAGGAATTCGTTAAAATTTACGTTGTTATAGAAAAAATCAGATTGTTCATTTTTGGCAAATATGAATGATAAGTTTAATTCTTTTGGAAAATATAAATGATAAGGATTGATAAGGTTAGTTTTTACCAGAGCATTAAGTATGAAATCACAACAGAAACCAAAAATGAAAGCGTTAAACAGTTACTTAAATTTTTTAAAAAATCGAAAAATCAAAAACCTTAAAAAAAGAGTAATCTACGACCAAAAAACCCTGTATGGATTTGAAACAAAATTAAAATTTATTAACATATAAAAGTTTTCGGCATATCCAACCACAACCGTTAGCCCGTATTATTAAGTCAAATCGTTCCTGCTCTACAATAAAATTGAAGCCACATATTGCTGCCCATTATTGACGTCTAAACGACAAAGTTTAAGCCTCAATTTTAGGCTAACTATTGCAAACATGGCAATTAATGAACATGGTCATTAATACTCTAGTTTCTATCAAAGCAAAACAAATTAAAGCGAATTTTTCAGGCAGTTTTAACATAAAGCTATTTAAATAGAATCACTATAGGTGAACAGATAATTAGATTTTGACAGTCTAGCGATAACGCATGGTTTAACAAATTTAAGCAGATAAAGATAAATAATTTTAAAGAGTTCAGAAGGGTAGTGAAGCAGCCATTCAATATATTCATTAACACTACACAGAATGTGTAGCACAGTTCACTTAACGTTAAACAGAACTCTTCCTAGTAGAAACGAACTGCACCACACAGCAAATATGGGATAAAAGATTCTAAGACAGCTCATAAGGTCGCTGGGTTTTTCCCATGACTGTATTCTGGACACTAAGAATTCAATGTTCAACAGGTTGAAAATTTTCAATGATGACAACTTGACAATGCTTAAACTTTTTAATAACGACAAGCATGTTGAAAACCTGACTTTATTGAAAGGCGAAACTCAGCTTAGTACAAGGCAATGTTTGCATACTCACGCGGAAGGATGTCGGCATGTCTATATTTGAAACTTGAAGAAGTATTCCAACAGAAATTGGCATGAAATGTGCTCTCGCTGTATGTACATCAATACAAAACATAGCACGGCGAGCAAAAAGACACGACACTCCTCCCTACAAGACTACATGCTACTGAACTACATCACGGGAAGGAAGATTAGCGATGGCAAAAACTGCAGCAGTATCGCCATCTAGTGACAATTAAAAGAGTTATTTAAACTTCTACTACAAAAAGATTGCAAAAATAGAAAATCAAAATCCAACAACTATATTAAAAATGTGTTCGATAAAACTACTTTACAAAGGTGGTTGGTTGGTTGGTTAAGGTTTAATGGCGCAAAGTCCTGAAAGGACAAGCAGCGCCAACTTTACAAAGGAGAGACAAATAATTTTTTTTTCGGGGGGGGGGGGTAAGGAGAGGTATAAGAAATTGATTTCTTGTATTAAGTCAGCAACCAATCAGACGCCTTACGGATAAAACAAATAAAAAGACATATAATTCAATATGATAGTTTTAACCAAAAAAATGCTAATGTAGATTCAAATACTATTAACGAAAAACACAAAGACATTGAAAAAAAATTGAGTTTTGCAACAAAATGGTTTTCACTTTTTCCTCAAAGCCTGTTGGAATTCGCCCATATACATCATAACACTTCTGGTCTACTTCAATGTGGGAGCACCCATTGGGTCTGCTAACATTACTCCCTATGAGAGGATCTGTACATAATCATTCAAGTCTTGCCGCGATACTACCACAGAGGTAGCTTGCTCGGTTATCACAGAATTCAGACGCAGTTATCAAACTTTTTCACGAAAATACGTTAGATAATTACACTTTAACTAAATAGAATATGAAATATATCACAATAAAAACAAGCAGGACTAACTTTTATGACAGTACTACACAGTTCTGCGAATTCGTGTGATCGTTGCAACACGTTCGCAACAGTTCTTTGACCCATTTGAAGAAACTGTAGGGCCTTACAAAAACGAAAAGACAAGAATCACTATATTATTTCGCGAATCACTATGACTCAAAAGGGCTCTTACACCAAAAAATAATTTATTTAACTACTCACATTTTATAATGTTTTTATAAAAATCATTATAGAAGTAAAAAGCAATACTTTTTTAGTTTGATTTAAAAAAAATATGAATCACTTATTTCTCAACGCAGAATTAACCTATTCACGCAGTTATTTTATGGGCTACTTTATGGGGGGGCAATATATAATTGAACCAACACTATTCCATATGTAAGAACAACACTAGCCGGGATACGGACCCGGATCCATTTTGTGGAAGTTCCGTATGCTGATCACAATAAATACCAAATTTAATTCCTGTTTAGCTTTTGGTATATTTGCTGAACCAATAGATTTGTCTGTAAAAACTCTGTGCTTATGTGCATAAGAAAGGTTTGATAAATTTTCTTCAAAATTAAAAAAAAAATACTAATAAAATATTTAAGCATTTTTGGAAGAAAAAGAGCATTTGCTTCAGAGAAAGTGTCTTTAAACTCTTTACTCAAAATTTAAAAAAAAATTTAAATCCGAGTAAGGGAAATAGAAGAAAATCACGCTGCACAAAACTTCATAGATTCCTTAGAAAGTGTTTCAGGTATATCCTTTTAAAGATAGCTAATCATGTAAATTTCCGTTCCAAAATCAATGGGTAAAAGTACAGATACATAGCAGGGGATGTATATAAGGCAAATCATACATATTTTATTCTTGGTTATGCAATCTCTAAAAGTATACAATTCTAAAAATTCTAGAGTATGTTTTGAACCTAGAAAATTGAAATAAGTTTCTTTTTTCTTTCTCAAGGATCGTCCGGAGCCTGTTAATTTTAGTTTATAAACTTTGAGTGGATACATGCAGAAGGGGCGGCCAGCGCTTGAGCAAAAATTCACTTGTGGGTGTCGGCTAGCGCCTAAACAAATATTCAACTTTCCACACCTTTAGGCCAAAATTTGTACTAACCGGGATATATTCAGTGTATAAAATATTTAGAGTATAAAAAATTTAGTGTGGCTGAAAATATTCTCTGTATACCACTTCTAAACATAACACTTGCTCATATATAAAGGGGCTCTGGTCTAAGTGGTTAAAATGCTTTTGCAAATCTTATCATTTTAAGCAAATATATATACTCATTTTACTATCATTTTAACCTATTTTACTATCATTTTAACTAATTTTAACCAAAAATATCAGGCACTCAAATGTAAAAGAATTGCTAAATTATTGCAAATGTAAGACACAAACCATCAAAATGAATCACATGCTTCTAATGCACCCGCCTATGGAAAATCGAATAGAGTGAAATAGAAGGAACAATCTGAAACGGGAAATTAAAAATAAAATGAAATAATGTGAAATATTTATTCAGTTTAAAAATCGTGAAAATAATAAATGCCATGTATTGTTATTAACTTTGAAACTTACAATACGTTTTGGAAATTTAACGATATAAAACAAAGAACTCAGACAGAGAACAGGTAAAAAGATACGGGTATATTTGTAAATGTATATTTAGTTGAACAATTAGGCTTCAATGTATAATTATACAATTATATTTTCCCCTGCAATTATTGGGACTCTCTATAAATATTATGCAAAATGTACTTTGTATAATATACCTATATATTATATATTGTATAATTTGTCTACTTATTGTAGGAGGAATAAAATCAGTATACAAGTATTTCCATATTGATTTTAAATTTATACTAAGAACTGCAAGGCAGACAATTTAAGAACCTATTCAGAAAAATATTTCCTTGAAATGCGATAGCATTTTTTTTCTTTCAGAAAAGGAAAAAGGAAAAGTTTGTACGAGAATAACCACTTACGCCAAAAACAACTGGTATTAGAAAGAATCACCCAGCAAAATCATATAATGCGATTTCTCAAAGAGGAGATAAAAAGGTTCTAGGCGCTTCTTCGAAAAGAGGCTTAGTTAATTTTATGCAAGTCAGAAAGTCGGCATGTGCAAATTTAAGTGGAATGCTGAACCATTTATTAGGCAATGGACCAGAGATATTGAAATTTACAATTGTAAAGATATGAATTTTTGCTTTGGGCAAAATGAAATTAATGTACATATTTCATTTTTTCAGAAACCAAACATAAATAAAAGGTGCATGTTAGAGGAAGACGTTTTATTTCGTATAGTAAATGCAAAACAAAAGATGTAAAATATTTGAAGCGTATATTTTTTATTTAAAATAAATACGAGAATAAGGAAAATAACGTATATACAAAATTTATAAAGATTTGGTAAATAATAAACATAATTACATGCAATGGGGAAATTTCTATAATACCAGGAAAAGTCAATTTGGTAATATATCAATTTTGTTTTTACATATTTCCTCTGCATTTTCTTTGCGTTCTGTTTTTAATCCAAATTAACGTATTAAAAAGCTCGAATTTTATTTTATTACTCTCATGTTTACGCTAAAGTTTTATTTTATTAGTCATTTTTGCGACATCTCTCTTTATTATATTGTTGCTTCCAATCTGTTTCATTCTGAATGCCTTGCGGTTGGGAAATTCAATACATCTTAAATTTGATGATGTTCGGAATACTAGCTTTTTGGAACTGTCTCCAAGAAAATATATTGCCGATATGATATCTTGAAATTTTAACCCTTAAAGTAACGACAAGAATATGCAATAATACTGTAGATATATACATAAATACGTGCAAATAAATATAAATATAAATATATATATACATACATACATACATATATATACACTGCTGGCCACTGTAAATGCAACACCCTGAAGGAAACATACAAATAACATGAAATTTACAACATGCATTAACGGAGGTGATATATGCAAATGTTTAGAATTTCAGCGCAGACTCACATCACGCGCGCCTATGGCGCCACTTCAAAGCGCTATTTAAGGCTTGGAGAGATTTCGACGATTTCAAGTTCGGCAATTGTGTTTTTCTTGTGGTTTTTTAAAAAAAAAACGATCAATTATGCCTCGTCGAAAACAGCGATCATCTTTTGGTCAAGTATCTGAGTTCGACAGAGGAAGGCCTACCGAGATTGTGGATTATCTTTCAGGGAAATCGGTAGTCGTGTTGGACGAAACCAAACAACTGTAATGCGGATATGTGATCGTTGGATGCAGGAGGGTACGACGGATCGGCGTGTTCGATCGCATCCACCCCAGCGCACCACGTCACGTGATGACAGGCAAATTGTGCGCATGGCAGTGACGGATCGCTCAGTCACATCACGAACCATAGCACAGCACATGCAGTCTGTAACGCATCATCCAGTGTCTGCGCGTACCATTCAACGCCGTTTACAGCAGAGTGGTCTGTCCGCAAGACGTCCATTGCTTTGTCTACCCTTGACGCAGAACCACAGACGTCTCCGCCGCCAATGGTGCGATGACAGAAGGATGTGGACGGCAGAATGGAATGAAATTGTCTTTACTGACGAGTCACGCTTCTCTCTGCAACACCACGATGGTCGCATTCGAGTCTGGAGACACCGTGAAAAGAGGATGCTGAACAGCTGCGTTATGCACCGCCACACTGGTCCTGCACCGGGTATTATGGTATGGGGCGGTATTGGATATCACTCTCGCACACCTCTAGTACGCATTGCCGGTACTTTAAACAGCCAGCGCTACATCTCCGAGGTGTTAGAGTCAGTTGTCCTTCCTTACCTTCAGGGCTTTCCCACAGCCATATTTCAATAGGATAATGCGCGACCACACGTAGCACGCATTGTCCAACGGTTCTTCGTCAATCGCCAGATTGAATTGCTTCCCTGGCCGCATCGCTCTCCGGATCTTTCGCCGATAGAAAACATGTGGTCCATGGTTGCTGTACGATTGACCCAGATTCCATCCCCAGCTGCCACAGCAGATCAACTTTGGCAACGTGCGGAAGCTTCTTGGTCTGCTGTACCCCAAGAACTCATCCAAAGTCTTTTTGAATCAATGCCGAGGCGTGTGGCAGCGGTGATCTCCAACAATGGCGGCTACTCTGGCTACTGATTTTGGCAGAAACCACACTTCACAGAAGTCTATAAATTTAATCATTTGATACTTGGCCAACATGTTATCTACAAAATAAATTTTGTTGTGATATCTCTTGTCTTTCTTGGTGTTGCAATTTGGGTGGCCAGCAGTGTATATATATATATATATATATATATATATATATATATATATATATATATATATATATATAGATAGATAGATAGATAGATAGATAGATATATATTGTTGTGAAGGATCCACAATTTGAACATTTTGGAATCCTTCCAACGTCATAGCCGTTTTGTTTTTCCAACACGATTACAGGGCATAAAACGGCCATATTGGAAAAAGGGGAAACTGCACCAATTTTCCAAGAAACATCGCAACCCCTGAATTCCTCAGGACGGGAGAAAGAAATTCCAGTAATTTTAACGGATATCCAATTTTCTTGGAAATATGAGTACCACGTGGGTCAACCGTGGGGATGTCGGAGCATCCTGCCCTCGAATAAAAAACTCGAAGAGGCAATAAATTTATGTGAGAAACTGACCTGGGGAGGCGTCATAATCCAAAAAAGGGGAAAAAATGAACCCCGAGTTTTGGAGAGAAACGAGAGAAACGGAGGCAGAGGATCAGAGATTGAGGTGGCGAGCTGCGAAGAAAGACCGGAAAAAGGACGCCCCCGCAAAAGTGAGATGTGGGTGTTCAACCTCCAGCGCCGATACCTGCTGCCTCCTCCGGTATAAGTGCATCAACGACTCCATGCCTTGCCCTGCTGTTTCATCAAAGCTCCCCAGGTTGGTCATTTCTTCCCTTTTGAATAGTGCTGGTGCCTTTTGAGAGATTACGAATAATATGACTTTATTTCACTCGACCCGTAATGGTTCTGCAGCATTAAGCATTAGCATAAATATTTCAGAATAAATCCTAAACATTATTCTTTCTCTATAAATTTAATTAAAGAACAGGATATTGTTATGCAAACAAGAAAATAAAAACAAGCACTAATAATAAAAATTCATCACTCGAAGATAAATATTTTAGAAATTAACTCGTGGTATGTGTCACTGAAGCAAAATCTGCTAAATACAAACCTGTTATCCATTTATAAGATTGATGCAGACCATATAACATAACAATAAGCTTGGCGCATTTATCACCCACATTAATGGTGTACCTTGTTCTTTACAAGAGCCTAACAGAAGAATTGGGTAGGACTGCACTTTAGGGTGCCCCTTGTTGTTTTGGCGCCAGTAGTCTCAAAGTGTGGTCTCCAAGTGTGCAAGTTTTCTCACTCGTGCGTCAGTATTGTTACTCCTGCAAATTTCTAACGTGTTTTTCATGTGATTATTTTGTGATGCATATATCACGATGGATGCTTATAGCCTCAATTTTAAATGGAACGTTTGCACTATTGGTGAAAAAAAGAAACAAGCGGCACCCCGAAGTGCATTTTTACAAAATTCTATCAAGCTATGAATGGAAAGTTTCTAATTTGTCTCTTCTAAATTATTTCTTTTTTGCTTCTTCTAATTTATTGACTTCATACATTGTGTTAAAGATTTATTTACACAGCTTTCTGCGGACAAAGCTAGTTCTGTCATAAGTACTCCATACGTTTGCAAATGTAAAAATTTGTTGCAATGCAATTGTGTATAAAATTTTTCGATATTGCGTCTTTTACTATTTTAATACTCATAGTTTATGCTTTTTATTGCATTTGCATTGCTTTTATGGATATTTATCGTCAAAAAACAAGGGGCACCCCGAAGTGCATTTTCACTGCACTTGAGGGAGCCTCCGGAATTTGGTTCTTTCTCTGACTTAATAAACGCCAAGTGTGCGAGTTTTCTCACGCGTGTGCTAATGTTTTTACTCCCGCAAATTTCTGACGTGTTTGTCATGTGATTATTTCGTGACGCATATATCACGATAGATGTTCATCGCCGCCAATTTAAATGGCACGTTGGCACTATTGGCGCCAAAAAAGGATCACCCTAAACTGCAGTCCTACCAAGAATTATTGTAATTCTTAACTGAAGCATTGTTATAATTCCTAACTGAAGAGCCTGATTAAAAAATTGTCTAATTTTTTACAAGTGCCTAATTTTAGAGTAATTTTGGTGAATTTTGAAAAATTCGCCAAATCTCGCCAAGGGGTACCCACTTCTTTACACTAATAATAACATCAGTATAGATATACAAATTTAAACCTTAAAAAAGAACTTCAAAAAGTCTTAGACAAATTAGCTTAATTGTAAATTGATACAAATTTTCATCTATGTTTTTATAGATTTTTTAACATAAGACAATTGGTAACTTTACCATTACACCGACCCATCGCGAACGTCACGCGAGAGGTCGCCAATTGTAATATCATGAAGTCGCCAATTATATAAATAAGATGAATATAAGATAATACGCACATTTTTATTACATCACATATTTTTTATAATGATTTTCGTGATTCTTGTTTGCGCAATATATTCCACCAACCCACAGTTCTCGTAGAACACGTCCTGCATTGATTTTACGTTTAGAGTACAAAGTTTTATCAATCGGACGATTTTACCGCCACCTCAAATTTTTTTCACCTTCAAGCACTAGGGCCTCCCCCAATAAGCTCCCCATATAATTATTCCAGTCAAAAGCTGTATTTTGACTCATCTTTCATAAAGGCTTTATGCAAAAGTTGGCCCATCAAAACGATAACCCATCTCACCAGAGGCATATGAAATGTAAACCAGTCACAAATGGTAAGCGACTTCCATCGAGTCATGTCCCGACGCGAATCCCGACATTTTTCTGAATTTGAGACACTTCCAAAATGTGTCTTTCTCTCTGGAACACATCTTCATCGGATGGTCGTTTCCCATTTAATTTTTGACGGTAAAATACCAACTTTTTGAAGAAAATCTATAGCCTCTTTCTCATTAACGGGAAGATTCCACAACGTATTAACTATAGATAGCGCCATTTTAAAAAGCAGATGATCCAGAGATTAATCCTGGGTTTCACAAGAGAGTCGCCTTTCCACGACTCTTGGCGACAGGTTGGTATGATGGGAAATGAATCGGCTTTTCCACGCCAATAGGTTGGTGATGGGTCAGTTTAATAGGAAAGTATCGGAAAATTGTGTTTAAATGTTAGCGTGTTTCAGGGAACTTATATTACTTTAAAAAGTATACTGAAATGTAGGCAGTTAAACGTCAAAATGTTCTATGTATTCCAACGTCAAATCATGAAATCGCGAACAGCAGATGATCAATATTTAAACCCTTTGAAAAAATTATTACACCGATTATATTTTGCAATAGCTTTTATGTTGATTTAAGGATATTTTGTCACAATATAAAATTTAAAAGTAGGAATTGGAAATATACATACTTTTTTTTCTTTTTAAATTGCCATAAATAAAAACAATTGTATTGTTTTGATTAACAAAATCAAAATAATAGGACATTCAAAATCTATACAATGCGGAAGAGAAAGTATAACGTAATGCCACGCCTCAAATGAATAATACTTTAAAAAATAGTTAGCCCAGCGGCGTTTCCTAGAAACTCAGCCCAGCCGACTTGTCCAGCAAGTTATGGACCATGTATTAAGCCCCCTGGGTTTTTCCAAACGGACATTGACGGACTTCTACCTTGGACTGGCTCGTGTACTTTCCCCCGAAGCTTGCATGCACGTGATGGACACTGTTTTTATTAAGTTATCGGTGTTCTGGCGAATTGCTGATTTAAAATATACCTCGATATAATTGTCTAACGGAATTTTTATGTATTCGTTTCTATTATTAAATACGTCTGGTGTAACCTACGAACATTTACAGAGGGAGCCATGATCTTCCCACGGCAGTTTGGTTTTACCAATCATATAACATCCCCCCCCCCCCCGAAAAATAGTTTTTGTTTTGCTTTGGACACAAACATGTTAAACTACTATTTATTAACCAAAAATCCTTTTATTTTATCACAAAAATAAATTTACTCAGTTAAAAAAAGAAATGACATTCATTTATCTGTAACAGATAAGGTTCGTTCAAACTTCTGATGATTTCGAGAAAAATATGAAATATCAATGGACTTCATCAATAGGAACGAACTGAGCTCATGTAAATATATGTATCACGCGCTTCCAGATATAGCGAAAAAGAAATTGTTGCGCATTAAAGACGTCTACATATATTGTGATGACCACGGATGGACACATGTATTTCTAAGCTTTACATGTATTTCTAAAATATAAATATAGAAAAAGCACAGACATTTTTCCGAATATCTAATCCTTGTTGAGGACAAGATAATAAAGTCCATAGCTGTAGAACAAAATTAACCGTTAAGGAAGAGAGTCGTATAAATTGCAAACTGTCTTTAACATCTAAAAATCCATAATTTAATTAATTTTTTACCCTTGGCTAAAATTTAACATAAAATATCTAGAGAGTGGGAAATAAATGTTAATATAATTTTCAATGATAAATTCCAATGACCAGTCAAATTGCAAATAATTTTCTTCAGAGCGCAGAAAATTGCTGCTTATATTTTTAGATACTCCGAAAAACCAGCAGGTCATGCCTTATATCATGTGCAAAAACCATTACATTTTAAGGATTACGAAAAGCTTTTTGAGGAGACTATTAAATTTTTTAGCTACTTCAATATCTCATATCAGGTACTTGATAATTAAAAGAGTATTCCAGGAAAGATGTTCAATGCCGTTGAATTAAGCTTGATTTAAGCATATTTTTTTTTAAATTTTTAATTTTATGTATTAATACAATGTATTAGTTAGGAGAAAAAAAACTCCATAAGTAGCCAGAAAAAGATCAATTTTTTAATTTTTAAAACTGCCAAGAAATTTTCAAACAAGTTATAGATTGGGGGTCTTTTCGCAACTTTGGGAAACGAAATGGATACTCACGAGTTATCATGTATTCATTAGGTGTATCTGTCTGCATAACACAACCATAGTAAAAATACACTGCTGCTGTAGATTCTCCCCAATTAATATTTTACTTAGAAACACAGGCCGGAACTTAGCTTTGGAGTATATGAAAATTTCCCCATTCAAAAAAAGCATAATCGTCACGTTGGTTTATAATATCTACCATGGTTTGTAAGATATCACGAACCATGGTTTGTAAGATATAACGAGAACTAGTAGGTAACCCGTCATTTTGACGTCATAATGGAAAAAGTATATGAAAGTTAAAAAATATCCCGAATTATCTAAAATATTGCATTTAATCCACACCTTGTAAAAGCAAACCCTTTCATTATTTTTTATTTAGTTAGTTTTTCATGCGATTGGAGTAGTAGACTGCCATCCAACCCGTCATTTTGACGTCATAATACTAAAAATGACGTCATAATGGAAAAAGTACATGAAAGTTAAAAAATTTTTTTTACAGTTCACTACTTGATTCATTCACATTCAAGTTGTTTACTTTCAGAATTCATCGCAAAAGTAAACAGATTTTTAAAAACTGTTAAATATACAGCTAAAAACATCCAATTTTTTTTAGTTCTGAATGTTTTATAGAAAAATAGGCTGAACAAACGTGATTTGATGGAGAAGATATTTGTTTTAGGCAAGAAAAAATTCTGATCCACATCTGAAATTGAAATTAATCCTAACCGGCGGTTTGTTTACCGAGGGCTTCAATTGAAAGATGAGTACAGCCCGGAAGTGTCATACAGAGACAACGGCTATTATATATAGGATTATTGTAGATTAAGTACATAAGTCTCACTATGACGCCATATTCGCTAGGCGAAATTTCTCACATTTATATGGTAGCATTTTCCAATAATTACATTTCTAAAACCTAATTGGTTAAATTGCATGGAACTGAAATATTTAAAAATTTGCACAACTTCTCTATAAAACTATACATTAAAATTATAGTGTATGTATAGTGTAGTATTTAAGCACCGAAGAAGATTAAGAGAACAGATGATGACAATAGCAAGCCATCTGAAAAAAAAATCAGGATTGTTTTGGATACATTAGAGATAAATGTAAAAAAAGGGAGTTTTTTGTAAATGATTCTTTCTTTCAACAGATTTAGCATATTTGAAATGAAAAATATTTTTTAAACGTTTTCTCTTCACATATGCTAGATCTGTTGGTATCCTTTTTTCGTTGGTATCCTTTTCAGTTGATCCTCTTAGGTGTCTTTTGTAAATGTCCTTATTACATATTCTTAATTGAACTATGTTTTAGGGAACTAACATACTTTCCGCATATTTTAACGTTCATTCAGGCAGCAAATTTAAATTAACATGCCACTTCAGTATGCACCTTTAGTTAATAAAGAAATATTGTCAAATAATTTTACACTTAAAAGAATTCACTTAAAAGATAATTTTTATTGAATATAGACCTTAAAGTGTAATAAAAGACGCAAAAACATTAAAAAATAATGCAGATTATTTATAGCTTTTAATTCATAAAAAAATTAAATGCACAATTATGTTTATATGTATGTGATAAAATTATATAAGAAAATTGAAGGTTTTAAAATGATATGGATTCCGCCGGGTGCATTTTGAAAGTAGATAGTATAACGCCAAAAGTTTTTGAATATAGGACTTATCCTTCCACAAAATACTTTAAATTCACAAATAAGTGTCTTCAATATAGTAAAAAAAATATTAATAATTATCGTTTTGTATATAAATTTAAAAATAGAAAATTTATAAAAAACGAGGTTGAAGATCCTTTTTTCCGATAAATCATATACAGTGAAACTTCTCCAGCCTACCACTTCTCCTAATAACCAAATTTTGTTCAGCATCGGTTGAGGACTCCATAGAACCAATGTTATGCAGAAAACCTCTATTCAACGGACACTCCTCAAACGACCACTTTAATTCGGAATCATTAGCAGTCGCTATAGAGAAATTTTAGCGCAATATGCACTAAAATTATAGCATCAATATATTATATTTTATAGCATCAACTACAAATGCTGGCTACTTTCAACATATCAATTTCATACCCTTAAAAAAGGTAACTAAACTAACAGTACTTTTAAATCATCTCTGGTGAACAATGTTAAGTGTCCAACTATTTGGAGCATAAATGTTAAGATTTTGCTTAATTCCTACTTGAGAATAATACTAAAAAATGATGGCAAAATAATGGGCCCCCCTCAAAACGGTCACTTTAATTTGGAATCATTAGTAATCGCCATAGAGAAATTTCAGTGTATATAGCATCAACTACAAGTTTTTCTACTTTCAACATATCAATTTCATACCCTTAAAAAAGTTTTTAAAAAATTATGGAAAAAACACTTTCAAAAAAATCAATCACCTTAGTAGTCAGGGTAAAAAGGGTAAAATTTATTTCAAAGTATGTTACCATTAAATATAATAATGGGCGCAGTAATATATTTTATTTCTTACACGGCAATAAAAATAACGGAAATGAAACTCTCTTGATAAACAAACTGCCACGCTTATCTTATCTGGGAAACGTTAATGGGTTGTACGGAAAGGTATGTCATGAGGAAAACAACTATTAGTATGAGAGTAACGTACGGTATTATTGCAGTATACGTAATAGAGAATTATCTGTCATAGTCCCCAGGAGAGTGATATGCTTCAGCTGCTGAATTTCCCAGAACGGCTGCAGCTTTATCATCTTTATTAAAGTACAGAATTCTGTCAAATTCATTTATAAAAATATGAATAGAATTTTAAATAAAAATATGGATATCTAAGATTATAATTAATTTATATGATGAAAATTTAAAACCTTGACATCCATTATAATTTATGCAAAAAAGCTTAAACGCTATTTTATAATACTTAGAGAAGAAATTTGCAATCTCTTTTTGAGATTTTAAAATATTAGCACTGTGATAATTCGTTAAATCCTTTTTGCAGTGATAAAATAAAATAAATTTTTATTATTTACATTACTAAATTATGAAATTCAGAGATGATAGCTGTCACTTAAAAGTTTTTATTTTGCGAAGAGAAACCGGTAAACACGTAAGATTTAAAAAAATTAGAAAATGTATGCGAAGATATTCTTTTATAAGAGCCATGAATTTTGTGAATTGGAAAAACCCCTCATAACGTGTGAAGATAAAGGAACTCTTCATGACAAGATTCTCTTCAATTTTGAATTTTAAATAAAAATACGAATATGTAATATTATCATTAATTTATATGATGTTAAATTTATAACCTTGACATACATTATAATTTATGTTAAATCTTAAATATTATTCTATAATACTCAGAGAAGAAATTTGTAATCTCTTTACGAGATGTTAGAATATTAGCACTGTGATAATTCGTTAAATCCTTTTTTAGTGATAAAATAAAATAAATTTTTGATATTTACATTACTTAATTATGAAAATCAGAGATTAGCTGCCACTTAAAAGATTTTCTGTTACGAAGAGAGATCGGTAAAGATCTAAATTGTAAAAAAAATAAGAAAATGTATGCGAAGATATTCCTTTATGATAAGAGCCATGAATTTTGTGAATAGGAAAAACCCCTGAAAAAGCGTGAAGATAAAGGAATTCCTGTGACAAGATTCTCTTCAATTTTATGGCGAAAAATAAATCTGAAAAATTGCTCTCAAAGGTGGTTGTCAAGTTTTCAAATTTATGTGATGTTTATTGTAAATTTAACAAGAGAGTGATTGTGGGATCAGTTATTTTATTAATATAATTTTATATTTTAGTGAACTGTATAAGAATCCATTAACAAAAATATTTAATGTCCTTGTTGAAGTGCATTTAATTAATCTTCTTACTTCTTTTAATAAAGGTAATGCTGGAATGATTTACCTTTAATATCATCTGATTAATACTTGAATAATAAGTCAACAGTAAAAAATTTAGTTCCATGCATGTATCCTTAAAATGCATTTAATAATTAACTTTATTTTAACACATAACTGTTGAATTCCTGACACACTGAAAAACCCTTCGGAATTAGGTTTTACAAAACGAATAATTTACTTCAAAATGTCAACAACTTGAACAATAATCTGCAGAGAATCTTTAACAAAAAAGAATAAACGGAATAGCATCCAACAGAGCGATTTTTGAATTCTTACATGACATTGATTAGAATAGAGTATAAACAACAACAGATTGAACATTTCTTAGCCATTTTCTTGCCATTACTCAGAATCCAATGTGCAATAACAACAGAATAAAAAAAAACATTTTAGCTTGAAGCAGAAAAAAAGGTTACATAGTGATGCCATCTATTGACCAGAAATACAATTAGAAGATAAATTACAAACAATATAATGAATAAAGTGAAACAAGTATTATAATGAATGAAAGTATTATTTAAAAATGAAAACAAAAATAGTAAGTCCTTTATGAAGACTGAACAGCGATAAATAGTAAAAAAATGAAATAAATCCTGTTTCGAGTGCTCATTGCAATAGCCTTGGACATATCGTAATTATAAGATAAATATTTAGTTTAAAAATTATGCAAGAATTTACATTATATTTCTAAATATAAAATATTGCGGTTTGTTTTCAAGTTTTTTTTTTCATTTATATAGAATGACGTTAAAGGAGTGTTAGGAAATTGTCTCATATATAAATTCAAAATGACATTTATATCACATTTTGGTAATTAGAAAATAAAACTGAAGTTCTCAAAACCTGAGCAAAAATGCATCATGGTTGAGTAAAATAATTTTCACCTAAAGAAGTAAGTTAACCGAAGAGATCTAAGAATCCAGTGTAATCATTATTATTTTGAGTTGAACTGCGGTAAAATTGAAGAATTCTTTATGTGACATTACTCTAAAAAAATTAATATATATATATATATATATATATATATATATATATATATATATATATATATATAGAATGAAAAATCCACCAGAGGGTGCTGTACGCAACGACCAGAGTGAACGTCTACGCATCTGGACAATCGGCGATTTGAAGCTGGCGTATGTAGACGGAGCGGGTTACATAGAATTGTTAAGACTAAAGGACAATATCAGTATTCACGTGTTTATTTCTATTATATTGTGATTTAATGTAATGTGCCGACATATCCAACTTCGAATAAATATTAGTCGGTAATCGAACTTTTAGTTATTTGAAATACCCCTGGACATTACTTTGAAATTTGTTTCTACTCCCGGATCTGACAGTGGGGGTCTGGCCGTGATCAACACTTGGTGCACTTCAGCCTTAGTGGATATAATTTCGATTTTAAACTGGGACTGACTCTAGCTCAAGTGAAAACAGGTAGGATAATTTCGATTTATATTTTCCTGCTAGCGAATATAAATGATTGATAAAAATGTATAAAAATTCAAAGAAAGAAGATTTAATCAATTTAAGTGAAATTGAGGAAACACCACCTTCTGGGTTGACAGTAATACAGTTAAAGGGTAGAATTGACGGATGTAAAGCACTTAAAGATGATCCTGAACATGTTACAGAATTACTAACGTCCATAATTGAGGACAGACTATCGAAAAATCGAAAACGAAAGTAGAGCGCGGGAAGAGCAGTTAGCTCTAGAAAATCAAAAAAATTAATTAGAGAAAATTAAACTTGCCCAATTAGAAAAACAGGTTAAATTAGAGAAAGTTAGGAATCAAAGGGCAGATCGAAATGAAATCGCTTGTTCGAGTAGTGACACAGTGTCTAGTTCATGTAACCTAGAAAAATTGATTCACAGCATACGTACTTTAACAATTGCTATTCCAGAAAAAACAGAAAACTTTAATTTGTTTTTTAGAACTTAAGAAAGGGCCTTTAAAACCAAAAACGTATCAAAAAGGTATAAAGCAGAAATTTTGATCAACCTTCTCGGTGATAAAGCGAAAAACTTATTGTTTTACATAAGTGAATATGATATTAAATGTTACAATACCGTTAAGTCGTTAATATGCAAAGAATTCCAACCTACCGCGCAAGAATGCTTAAAAAAATTTCGGAAAGCTAGAAGAGAAATCAATGAAACACATACGCAATTCGCTGCTAATTTTCAATATTATTGTAGTTTGCATAAGATTAATGATTTTGAAGCGTTGTGTCAATTAATCGCATCCAATAAGCTTTTTCAAACTTGGACAAAGAAGTTTCATCATACATCAATATAAAGTTCGGTGAAAATACGTATATACGCAATCTTTAGGAAAGGAAATTGACATATACTTTGTAAATAGAGGTAGATCTTTTAGTGAAGTAAATTTTCAGACGCAGGAAAACACTAATAAATTTCAGAAATTTCCCAAAGAGGCTAAATACACTCCACCCCCTATGAGAAACAACTCATTTAAATATAGATATCTGTCCAAAGAATCCTACACGTGCGGAAGTTTTAACCATCTTGCAAAATATTGCTCTAATCTAATCAAAAACCAAACCGAAAGACAATTTATTCCCTCAAAACAAAGTGAAAAAACTGAAAGTAAATTGGTAGCTAAAGTTAAAATCTCTTCTTCACAGTCTCTTGAACGTGTGAATATTAACGTATATGAAAAAGCAATTAAAGCATTAATTGAATCAGGAAGCGAAATTTGGGTTTTAAATCCGAAATACATCCCAAACGTCTCAAATGTGACGGGGAAATTGAACTAATTTCAGCCTTTTGGGAAAAATTAATTGCTGATGCCGCGACTATTTCTGTGTCGCTGGAAGATTCGGGAAAACCTTCCAACTTAAATTTTGCTGTCACAGAAAAATTACACGTACCATTTATTATTCCTCCTAAAGTTTTACATGCATTGAAAGAAACAATCTATAAACATCCGGTGTCTGTCGAACAAAGTGATGACTCAGTGATTCATACTTCTGAGCGTGAGATATTGCATTGCCCTGAAATGAATAATCAAGAAATACAAACGGGGTTAGGCGATAACCAGAGATGTTTAGAAAACGAAATAAAAAAAAAGGTTTTGAATCTCTTTTAGTTAATTTATCGCTTACTGAGGACTGTACTTACGATTTGAGTCATACTTCGAGAGCGGAGATAAAAGCTGAATTAAATAAGTTAATTTCCGATTCCAACCCGATTAAAACAGTGACAACAAATTTAAAAATGAAAATAATTTTAACGGACGAGGAACGAATTTCGATTCGTAATAGACGTCTACCGCTGATAGAAAAAAGAGAAGTTGAAAGCCAAATCAACGAGTGGTTGAAACAAGGTATTATAAAAGAAAGCGTATGACATTATTCATCACCAGTTGTAATTTGTAGAAAGAAAGATGGGACAATGCGCCTATGTGTTGACTACCGTCAGTTAAACAAAAAATGATTAAGGATAAATATCCTGTGCCAAATTTAGAAGAGGTTATAGATAAGTTACAGAAGGGTAAGGTCTTTACAACTCTTGATCTTAAAAATGCCCTTTTTTCACGTTGACATCGATGAAAATAGCCAAAAATACACGTCGTTTGTTACAGAAAGTGGACAACACAAATATTTGAAAGTTCCTTTCGGGTTAGCTAATAGTACCGCGGTTTTCCAGAGATATATAAATCATATTTTTAGAGATTTGTTAAGGGATGGTACTTTGATTATATACTTAGATGATATTATAATTCCCTCTGAGGATGAAATTGATGGTTTAGAAAAGTTAGTACGGTTTCTAAATACAGCAGCTAAATACGGTCTTGAGCTTAATTTAAAGAAATGCAAGTTTATGAAAAAGAAGATTGAATTCTTAGGACATATTATTGAACAGGGTACTATTCGACCCTCTAAAGAAAAAACAATAGCCGTCCAAACTTTTCCTGAACCTAAGAATATTAAAGAAGTTCAAAGTTTTCACGAACTAATCGGATTTTTTAGAAAATTTATCCCACACTATGCTACAATAGCGAATCCTTTAAAACCCTCTAGCGACCTTCCCGGCCCAAACGGCCCAACAAGCAGATAACCAGCTCGCCGGCCGACGGCCGAATTTGTTGTCATCCCCCCCGCATTGGGGGACCACCCGCAGAGTTTCTCACCACTCCCCTCCCCACCCCCCCTTCGGGATATCAGCGGACACTATTAGCGAAATTCCGACATCTCACGGGGAGTGTCGAAACAGGGAGTGTTATCTATTCTGAGAAATGGTTTCCGGGTTTTCTGTTGGTTTTTTTTTTCAGATATAACTGTTATTCTTATTTTGAGGAGCAGTTAAGTTAGCAGTTTCTTGAGAGTTTCTTCATATTTTTCTGAGCTTTTTTTATTCAAAATGAGGAGAAGCCGTAAACCATTGACTCAAGACGAAATTAATGCCATTTTATTTGCGGACACCGATGAATCGGATATCGATTTAGACGAAGAAGATGGGTGGGGAGAAAGTAGTATGGTTGAGAATAATAATGATGGAAATTCTTTGGAAAATTCCGTTTTTGAAGAGGAAGAAAGCGATGAAACTTCCCTTCTGAATACATCACTTCCAACTGATGAAGACGTGCAAGTGTCATGGTCAGAGACTGTGAAAAACGAGGATATGACATTTTTGAAATTTTCAAATTTTTCTGGTCCTGTTCATGACTTACCCGTAGGCTCAACTCCTTTACAATTCTTAAGGCTTTTTTTAACGAATGAAGTGATGGAATGTATGCGTGTTAATACGAACAAATACGCAGAATTTTGTGAAAAAAAGCGTGGAAGAAAGGATTTGTCCTGGAGTCCTGTGGAACAAATCAGCGAATTGTGGATATTTTTTGCAACAATGCTCATAATGAGCATAAATCATCTGCCTCGGATTTATGATTATTGGTCAATGAACCCGATTTTAGGAAATGAGGTGATCAAGAAGATCATAAGCAGGAACAGATTTCTGTCAATTAAACATTATTTTCACCTATCTGACAGGGAAAGTGAAAAAAATAGAGATGATGAAGAGTTCTCTTACACGCAGAAGGTTGAGCCTTTCATGTCCC
The DNA here is from genome assembly GCA_907164885.2 of Dolomedes plantarius. NCBI lineage: Eukaryota > Metazoa > Arthropoda > Arachnida > Araneae > Dolomedidae > Dolomedes > Dolomedes plantarius. Next base: position 73,968,236 of record OU015495.1, read on the forward strand.
AGATAAGGAAAAAATTCACAGACCATTTTAAGCCTTATAAAAACCTTTCCATTGACGAAGCAATAGTGAAATTCAAAGGAAGGCTTGGAATTATTCAATATATGCCAATGAAACCCGATAAGAGAGGATTGAAAATGTGGATGATGTGTACATCTCATTTGGGATATACCCTGAATTTTGATCTTTACAGCGGAAAAAAGGGGACAATGAAGCGGTCAAATAAAGGGCTTGGATATGATGTGGTCTCTCACTTGGTGAACGGATTAGAGAATAAAGGCCACCATCTATATTTTGATAGATTTTTTACAAGTGTTGACTTGGTAATTGACCTAAACAAGAAAGGTTTCGGAGCATGTGGAACAGTGATGACAAACAGAAGAAAGATGCCTCCGCAACTTAAAAGCTCTGAAGGCAAACTGTCCGAACCTAATGACAGCAAATTCTATCAGTGTTCAGAATACCCTAATGTATTATGTTCCACATGGCTCGACAAAAAGCAAATAATAATGCTATCGACCAATATAGAAAAACAAATAGTTCAAGCATCAAGGAGAAGAGGAGCCGAAAAGCATATTGTTCCCTGCCCCTCAACTTTCACATATTATAATAAATATATGGGAGGTGTGGATTTAGCGGACCAACGTAGAAAATATTTTACAGTAGCAAGAAAGTCATCTAAGTGGTGGTTTTATCTATTTTCCTTTCTTTTTGACACGAGCATAAACAATGCATATATAATATATTTGACCTCTAATTATCCAGTTCAGAAAAAAAAGTTTCAACTGTATGATTTTAAATTGAAAATTATAGAAGAACTTCTTGCTGAAATAAGTTGTAGTAAAAGAAAAAGAGAGTCAACAGAGAAATTTTCATTTGATGACCATACTCATAAGAGACAGAAAATAAGTGGCCGTAAGCGCACTTGTTTCTCTTGTCGAAAAAACGGAATAAAAACAAACTCTGGAGGTTCAGTTGAGAGTACCTGGGAGTGCAGTATTTGCAAAACATGTTTGTGCAAGAACTGCTTCTCATAAATATAACCTTTCTCTCCACCCTGAAATTGTTCTTTTCAGGACAAAAAAAATGTCCTTATTAGGGCAACGAAAAAAACACCGTCCTTTCAGGACGAAAAAATAAAATGTCCTTTTCTGGACAGTCCCTTTTTAGGGGAAAAAAAAGCACCCAATGATGTACTGTTTCGTTTAATATAGTGAAACGCGTAACTGAGGGTACTATTAAAAAAATTTAAATCTCCTCTTCAAAAATCAAGAACATAGAGTTATATATCTTGGGTTTCTCATATCCAAGGCCATATTCCACAAAATAAACCTAAACATCCGGGGAAAAATAATGAATGGAGACCAATGAAGCAATACGTGTAACTAGTTTTTGTTATCTTAGTTGAAAAAACGTAATTAAAACAAGGTTGAAAAAACGCAATTAATACAAAGTTGAAAACTGTACATTTAATTATTCGACGAGGTTGGAAAGAAAAACCTATCGATAAACAGTAAGAAATGTTAACACAAGAGTTGAAAAGTGAAAAAAATTATATTATTTACTGGTCTACCTGATTCAAATTTTGAATTCTGTGCGTCGGCGGATTCCAAAAATAGTTTCTTAAAAACTTAGTACACAGAAATTCCAAGAAAGTATGCAATAAAGTTTAAAATAATTTTTAACATTATATATTAATTACTTTCATTGTCGATTTTGTTGAATTTCAAATGCATGTTAACGATGCATAGTTTCCGATTTCTCCCTTTATTTCATGGATCTTTTTTATAATTTATTCTTTGATTCTGTCTCCTCCCCCCCCCCTCTTAGATGAATAAAACTCATCAAATAAAAAATTAAAATAAAATAAAATCTGCATAAACAAAACCTGAAAATACTTGTAGAGACTACTAATAAATTGTACAAACAATCAAATCAATATAAAGATAATACTGCGATTTCCATTCCACGGAAACATTGAAGCTATTTCATTTCACATCGTTTGAAAGATTCAACAATTCGATTCCGCTGGAAACTTTCCCACGCAAACTGCGACAATTTCCTAAGAAAAGACCCTTTTCCCCCGCAGCTATAGAGGGAAGTCCGTGATCCCCCCCCCCCCGTACACAACGGCTATTTCCAGTACAATGCTATGTACCTCCCAATGGGGGAAGGAGATCGCTGGAAATATTTCGGCCGTCTTGGTTGTTTAGCGTAACACCCCAAACTTGGAGTCGGTCTTCAGAGGGTTAAGTGACTTGTTGCGTGACTCAACACCTTTTAAGTTTGATGATGATCAAAAACAAGCCTTTCGTAAACTCAAGGAACTTTTATGTAACGAACCTATTTTACACCTATTTAAACCGGGAAGAAGCATACAACTCCATACGGATGCCTCTAAGTTAGGATTTGGAGAAATTGTGCTACAAAGGGACGATGATGATAATTATCACCCGATTCACTATATGAGTCGCAAAACCTCATTACAAGAGGAGAAGCTGTGTAGTTGTGAGTTAGAAGTACTAGCCGTTGTAGAAGCTCTTAAAAATTTCAGACACTACTTGTTAGGTACAAAATTCAAAATTTATACTGATTGTTCAGCTTTCGTGGAAACCATGAATAAAAAAGAAACAGCATCTAAAGTGGCGCGATGGTCTCTTTTCCTACAACAATACGATTACGAAATCAAACACCGCCCTGGTGAACGTATGAGACACGTCGATGCACTTAGCAGACATCCAGTTATGAGTGTCACATGTGAAGGTATAACACATAAAATAATTAAGTCCCAAGAAGATGACGAGTATATAGAAACCATTAAAAAATTATTGGAAGATGGTAAGACAATAGATTATATTTTGGAGAACAATGTGCTATATAAAATTGTAAATGATTCAGAAGTCTTGGTAGTACCGCAAATGATGCAGGCCGAGGTTGTTAGAAACGCTCATCAGTTAGGACATTTTGGCACAGCAAAAACTGAGGATGTAGTTAAAGGCGATTTTTATTTTCCCAACCTTAAAAAATGTGTTGACAACGTCATAAATAACTGTGTTAAATGTATCTTAGTAAATAAGAAAGCAGGAAAAGCAGAAGGCTGGTTAAATCCGATTCCTAAAGAAGACGTGCCTTTGTCTACTTACCATGTTGATTTTATTGGTCCTCTTCTGACCACGAACAAAAATTTCAGTCACATCTTTAGCGTGATAGATGCTTTCACAAAGCTTGCGGGGTTATATCCCGTAAAGACTGTATCCGCCCAACATTCCATAGCGACGTCAAAACAACAGCAAGCGATATTTGGAAATCCTCACCGTATTATCTTTGATCGTGGTGGAGCATTTATTTCCAAGGAATTTCAAGACTATTGTGTGTACGAAATTATTGAACACATCAAAGTTACAACGGGAGTTCCACGAGGAAACGGACAGGTAGAAAGATTACATGCAGCATTGATCCCAGTTCTCTCCAAATTATCATTAGACGATCCAATCAAGTAGTACAAACATGTAGACATTGCAAAGAACGATCAATTCAACAGTATCGAGAAGTACCAGAAAGACACCATTCGAATTGTTAACAGGAGTCAATATGAGAAGCAGAGAGGAATCCAGAATTTTAGAAATCTTAAAAGAAAAAAAAATCAACTTTATGATGAATAACCTTAAAGAGATCCACAAGGAGGCGAAGAAGAAAATTTTAAAGACACAAGAAGAATACTGAAGAGGAGTTGACAAGAAAAGGAAAAATCCCATGTCTATAAAGAAAGAGATCTTGTGGCTATCCAACGTACTCAATTCGGTAGTGGAATGAAGTTAAGACCAACATTTCTCGGACCCTACGAAGTGATCCATGTAAATGCCAAGGACAGATACGAAGTTAAGAATCTTGGAGAACATGAAGGTCCAAACCTGACCAACACTTCGGCTAATCTATACAAATCGTGGACTAACTAAACGTTCCACACACTTCTGTGTAAATACCTCTCTCTCCCCATGTTTTATTCTTATTTTCAGATTCGTTCTCGCGCAGCGAGGACTCTGCAGGTCTGATGGCCGATCAATATAGAATGAAAAATCCACCAGAGGGCGCTGTACGCAGCGACCAGAGTGAACGTCCACGCATCTGGACAGTCGGCGAGAGGAAGCTGGCGTTTGTAGACATAGCGGGCTACATGGATTGTTAAGACTAAAGGACAATATCAGTATTCCCATGTTTATTTCTGATATATTGTGGTTTAATGTGATGTGCTGACATATCCAACTTCAAATAAATATCAGTCGGTAACCGAACTTTTAGTTACTTGAAATACCCCTGGACATTACTTTGGAATTAATTTCTACTCCCGGTTCTTTGAAACATATATATATATATATATATATATATATATATATATATATATATATATATATATATATATATATATATATATATATATATATATATATATATATATGTATATATATATATATATATATATGTATATATATATATATATATATATGTATATATGTATATATATATATATATATATATATATATATATATATATATATATATATATATATATATATATATATGTATATATATATATATGTATATATATATATATGTATATATATATATATATATATATATATATATATATATATATATATATATATATATATATATATATATATATATATGTATGTATATATATACAGTGATTTCCGCTTATAAGAATCACGTTTGTTATTACTGTTTTTGATTCTTATAAGCGGTTGATTCTTATAACCGAAACTTCCCTTTGGACAGGCACACACACACAAATATATACTTGTACATATATAAAAACACACAGGCACAATATACATAATTTACCATTAAATACTCTTTAATTTACGTTGTTTATCATTTATTAAAATTTTTTTTTATAATTTTAAAAATACTCAATTTCTAAACAAAATACTATAACTCAATTTCTAGACCTATAAGTAACAACACATGATTATAAAATCAACAAGAGGCAGCTTCTCTTTGACTACACTTTGGAAGAGCATCATATCTAATTAACAAGTTCTGTTTTTCAGAAAAACTAAGAGATTTCCTTGTTTTTATCATATTTGAATTCGACTATCTAAAAGTTCTAACACTAACTGGCAATTTTGTTAGATAACTAAAGTGAATACTAGCGACGTATGCTTATTACAGTCTCAGACGAAGATTCACTTTATAACCGTGAAACGTTTGATTCAGCATCTGGTTCATCTGATCCGTTTACGTTTCACGGTTTGAAGTGCTGAATCCACTGTCCCGTTTGCGTAAGTGATGGTGGACCCTTCGCGGAAGATTTATGTGTTTCAGGGTCCAGAAATCCGCAACCAGGAAGTAAGTGGTGGGAAAAAAGAAGTGCCTGTCTGGAAAAAAGTGAAATCGGACTCGGGCGGGTTAGATGCCGCTGGGTAAAGCTAATAAAACAGTGTATAGCAAAAGCGTATAAGGAGAAACTCTTATGTTATGTCTAAAGGAATGTATTTTATGACTGTTTTCCACCCCAAAGTTTTATCAATCTTTGTTTTCAAAAACTTAAGAAAGAATTTCGTACCTTTTGAGAGTTCAAGTGGCATTTTTTGGAAAAATGAAAGGAAGGCGAAGATTGCAGACTGATTCTTGTAACCGGTGGATTGATTCTTTAAAGCGGAAATTTTAACATGGAAATAATACATTTGTTTTTGTTTTTGCGATAATGATTCTTATAAACGGTTGATTCTTATAACCACTGATCACTATAAGCGGTGGTTACTGTATATATATATATATATATATATATATAGTGTTTGTAGTTAGTTATTTACCTAGACTAATTGTTATCACATTGGCCAGTGGTCAGCAGCAATCATTTAATTAAACATTAGCAATTAGCCTACCTCAAATGCTTTACTTGTTATACTTGCTTTAATTGGTTGTTAGATATCTGTGAAACTGTCTCTTTCCTTCTGGTTTGATTACCTCTCAACTGGTTTTGAAACAGAGAAATGAACAAAAACACACAACTTCTTAAAATCCACAAAATGGCTATTAAGAAATTTCGTGTTCCTCTTTGCCTTTTCCACAAGTTTCCTGTAAGTCGGTGAAATGACAGTTATATTAAAATTCATCTTGATCTAAAGCAGATGAATGGAAAAAATACGTTTTAAATTGTTTGAATTAAAGTGAAACATTCTCAAGATTTTACTGACGATAACATTTTATGATAAATTTCTAAGATTTAAAGCTATACTAAATGTCCCACACGTATTATATCATCATTACACGTTACATTTGTCATAGAAGATTGTAATTAAGTCACCACAAGTAATTAATCAAGTGTAATGAGTCGAAAAGATTCTACATATGTGACATTTATAATTGAAAATATTTCTATATTTTCTTGTGTATTTAACATCTTATACGGAATATTGTGAATAGCATATTATAGTATTTGACTAAAGGCATTTCTCATTGACATTAATTTAAATGTTAACTCCCATTGAACAGCATTGTCCTGCAGTTAAGTGCCTTTGTTAAAACAAAAGCTTCTAATTTATACTTGTCCTATCTCCTTTAAGCCTCATATGAAATTCCTGCTAAACAATAATACACTTTATACACCAGACTCCTGAAAAGTTAAACAATCTTAGAACTTGTAAATGACCTCAAAGAACGGTGTTTATCTGTTTCTCCCCAATCATTCTCGGTACATTATAAATCTGAAGTGTTAACGATAATGCCAAAGTTTTCGGCACAAGTAACTCATCTGAATATTTTACCGCAGTGGTTGATAAAATAAAACTGTTGTTGATTTGATGAGAAAAAAAAATATGAGCGTAAATGCTTATCATAATTCACATATTACGCCAATCTAAATGGCATTAATTTTTATAAAAACATGGTTTTTTAACTACCTGAAAAGTTTCCAAACTTTCTGCAAAATAATATATATATATATATATATATATATATATATATATATATATATATATATATATATATATATATATATATATATATATATATATATATATATATATATATATATATATATATATATATATATATATATATATATATATATATATATATATATATATATATATATATATATATATATATATATATATATATATACTAGCTAAAGTACCCGGCGATGCCCGGGATTTCAACAATGTTTGTTAACCAAAATCAATTTAAAAATTAACACAGTATAAATAACATAGAAAAAATATATGTGAAATGTTATACACATCTCAGAATTTAAGTCTTTCATCATTGTAGCACTAAAATCTGAAAAGTAAAAAAAGTCAAATTCTCTAATGTTTGTTAACCAAAATTAATTTAAAACTAAACACAGTATAAATAACATAGAAAAAAAACCACGTGAAATCTGATACACATGAATAAAAGGGAAATCCAATATCAAAATATATAAATTTATAATAATCTCCTCAGAATTCAGCTAGATTTGGCCTTTCATCATTGGGGCTAAAAAAAGAAACTGAAATTACAGGTTTAGCATAAATTTCCAATAGAACCATGATATGACTCCAGCGTTGCCTCTTAAAAAAGGAAGTGTTTGATTGAGGGCTGCAAACCATTCAAATTCTCCCCACATTAAACTCCTATGAACATCCTTTACGTATTAAATTCCTTTCCTCTCCATAATAAACTCCTCAGAATTTTGGTAGATTCAGCCTTTCATCATAGTACCACTAAAAACTGAAACATCCTCTCCAGAAATATAACTTTATTAATTTCAATAATTAAACACACACAAATGTATAAATTACACAAAAGTTTTCAAACCAACATTTGAAAAATTCGTAAATGAAAAAGCATATATGAAAATAAAGATAATAAGAACTTCCGGAAACAAAATTAATTTCCCTTAATTTTTAATTAATAAAAAACCAACATAATATGAATAAAAACGATAGTTGTGTAAAAGCATATGAAAATAAATCTATTATAAAGATAACTAGCTGAAAACCCCCGCTTCGCTACGGAGTACATTCAAATTAAATACAACGGTCAATGTATGCAATTAATGCCAAAAAAAATTATATATATTTATAATAAATGCGACGATCAATGTATACAATTGATGCAAAAAATATATTTTATAAAAAAATCGTAAGGGATATTTATTTTTTTTGATAATATCTAATCGTCTGCTGCATTAGAGAGAAAAAAAATATTTTTTTTTGTCTATTTAGTTGTTATGCACGTGACGATAAATTTATTTAAAGTACAAGAAAATGAAATCGCGTGATCAGCATTTAATAAATTAAATTCTAAAAATTTATCTTTAAAAACTCACCAAATGTCAGAAAATCAAGGTAAAGGTTCGAAAAAGATTTCATTTTAGAGGAATTTTTATGATCTTTCACGTGATATAAATTTTATAACCCTCAAGTCCTTATTTTAAATGCAAACTTTAAAAAAGTTACAAAAACAGCTTAAAAATTTAATTTAAAAAAATCTAAGAAGAATTTTTCAAAAATATTTCTTAGTGCACCCCTACACCATAAGAAGAATGGCCATGCAAAATTTCAGCCCTTTAGGTCCAGCGGTTTGGTCTGTGCGTTGTATGTCAGTCAGTGAGTCAGTTACGGAACTGTTTTATATATAGGGATAATAAAAAAACATAAGAAAATTATGCTCACGCATGTAGTTAACTTTACGATATAAAGATAGTAATAATAATATAAACCCCGTGCATAAAATATTTAGCTTTTCCAGCGAAATAAATTAATTTTTAGAAAAAATCTACTTTTAATCGAGAAATTAAACACATTGCACAAAATTTTAATTTTACCAAATTTCTACCCTACAATTTACACCCTACATCTTTGAAGTTGGGTGTTGAAATATCCTCTTTCAAAAATTTACACCCTACTTCTTTTAAATAGGGTGTAAATATAAAGTTTTAACAGCCAATTGAATGCCAATTAAAAACGATTGTTGTTTAAAATCATATGAAAATTACGCTATTATAAAGATTATAATAAAAAAACATAGGAAAATAATGCGTGTGCATGAAGTTGACGTTACGATATAAAGATAGTAATAAATACCTATATATATAAAACAGTTCCGTAACTGACTGACTGACTGTGTTGCGTGCTCTCGCCTTAAATTTTACCTTGTAATAGAAAACTATATTCGACAACAATATTCATCACAATATACGTGAAGCAGTGTCTACCATTTCTATTTATTACATCTAATTCTCTTAAAAAACTGAAAACGAATATATAATGTTGCCATACATAAATAAAAATATTATGCTAAAAGAACGGATAATACATGAAATAAAGAGTCAATAATGTAAAGTCGCTGGCTTGTAGAATATGACGTAAAATAAAACTTGTGAAGTTATATCAGAATGGAACTTCCTCCCACCTTGGGATGTCAGAGGACATCTCAACAAAAATCTTCATAAAATCTAACATTTGACATATCACAAGTCCAGTTTTTTAGGTAGTTTAATAGTCCGACCACTTCTAGTCACATGAGAAGAGGTTTTATCGGTATACTCTTCGTCTCTTTATCCTTGTGGTTCCATAATGTTTTATTACCGGTCTGTGCGGGATATAATATACTGTTGATTCTTTATTTGCAGGTGGTACTTCTTCAATAAAGCCTAATTTTTGCCATTCCGTCAACGTATTACCATATGCATCGTAAAGGTTTTTAGAATAAAGCCTTTTTGTTATCTTTCCTAATCTTTTCGGAGCTAATTCTTTATAAGAAGGTAAAGGCAGATGGTCTTCTTTCCATGGAAGCGTAACTTCATAATGACCCTCTTCGGTTACTGATCTAGAATTTTAAAAAAATATTTTCGTTTGAAAATCTTCTTTTTTAGATTTTGCCTTAGCGGAATCTGTAATTCCAATAACATCAAGGTTCCATAGATCCGTGATAGAAGCTTCTTGGATAAATAATGAAGTCACAGTCATTGCCAAGTTCTCAGCTTCACCGTTAAACGGAACCTGACCTATTAATGTCCAACCTAATCGAGTTTTGATCGCAAGAAGTCGGCAAGATAAATTTATTTGTCTTCCTGTAAACAGTTTGGCTGCGAGATCAGCTCCGATCAAGATCTCAATATGTCCTGGTGGATCATCAGTATCAGTGATATGAATATTAAGACATCTAGTTTCTTCCATCCAGGGACCTCTTTTTACGGAACTGACATTTCCGCAAATTATGGGCTGATCCAAAATTTCAAAATGTTCAATATAATTGCTATCAAGATTTCCCAATTTAATATTATAACAGGAATGGTTTCTCTGTGAAGTCTTAAGTCCACCGAAAAGGGAATGAATTAGAAGTTCTTGTCTTAATGATGTACAACCTAATTCCGTGGCCGTTTCTTTAAGAATATATGACCTTTGGGCTCCTGTATCAACGAGAGCTCGAACAGGTGTCCTCCGGAATGGTCCCCCAGCAATGATCTTCAAAGTTTGTAAAAACACAATGAGACCTTTGGCAAAACTAGCCAACGAGGAAAGATTTTGCTCCGGTTTCATCTAATTAAAACTATTTTCTTTAGTTTCTCCTTTCTTTTCCGATAGTACCGGACACATAAGTGGGACATCATGCTTACTCCATATTATACATTTGAGCCTAGTTAGGCACCGTTTTGCATTATGACCAACCTTTAAGCATGAAAAACATGCCCTTTTAGCTCTCAATGTCTGTTTTTATCATCAAACGTCATTTTTTGAGCAATGAATCAGTCAGAACTAATATGGGCTTTTGAACAAAAAATGCAGACTAACCTTGTTTCATTGTGAACCAAGAGCTCCGAAGCAGTCGCCATCTCTTCATTTTTTGATAATCTATTGCTTCGAGTCCTGAAGTCCTTTTTGGCAAGCCCGAAGCCATCCATTGCCATGAAAATCCTCTGCTCGGCGTCGACTTCAGTTTTGATGAATTTCATAAGTTTTCCTAAGCGACCAGTAGGAGTAGGATCTGCATTCACATTTCTTCTGTAAGTTCGCAAAATGTCTTCAGATAAACTACTTTCCACCAGTCGATACAATAATGGAGCACATTTTTCTGCTGTTATACCAAGTGATTCAAGCGCTCGCATAGCAGATTATAATTTGTCATATGCATCATGAATTGGTAAAGGCTTCGCTACATTTTTGATAACTAATTTCAAAAGTTCTCTAATATACACCTCGACCAACATATCCTCCTGACCGAAACGTTCTTTCATACTCTCGATCGCTTTTGGATAATTTTGAGCTGTCGGTGGAAAACTTTGCACAACTTCCCTTGCCTTCGAACCTTATTGAGTCAATTGTATCAAATATTGAAATTTGACTTCTGGAGCCAAGCTTGTATCTTCATGTATTTTTGAAAATTGGCTCCAGAACCCAAGCCAGTCCATTAATTCCTCGTTATACGTCTTTAGTTCAATTTTAGGTAGTTTGTATCTTGGGGTTTAATTAACAAAATTTAACAATTTATCAGCTTTATCGCGATTATTCTTTTCAATAGACAATTTTAATTTTAAAAATCTCTCTTCATATTCATCGCGTACTGAAATTTATTTTTCTAAACCTTCTTCACTCATACCTTTCAACATTATATAGAAAATACTTTTATCCAATTCTCTTAACTTCTCAATTTTAGACTGAATAATTAGGAATTTAGCATTTATCTCTGAATCGTCATATCCTTCTTTATCTATCAGAGATTCTAACAGATTACTCTGTTTTGTAAATGCAGATCTAAGAGCAGTTCGTTCAGCTCTTTCAGCTTTAGATTCATCTATGTTTAAATGTCGAAGTAGTTCATCCGTATTTAAATGTCTTGTTCGCGGACGCCAGATGTTGCGTGGTCACTCATTAAATTTTACCTTGTAATAGAAAACTAAATTCGACAACAATATTCATCACAAGATACGTGAAGCAGTGTCTACCATTTCTATTTATTACATCTAATTCTCTTAAAAAACTGAAAACGAATATATAATGTTGCCATACATAAATAAAAATATTATGCTAAAAGAACGATAATACATGAAATAAAGAATCAATAATATAAAGTCGCTGGCTTGTAGAATATGACGTAAAATAAAACTTGTGAAGTTATATCATAATGGAACAGACTGATTGACTGACTGACATACAACGCACAGACCAAACCGCTGGACCTAAAGGGCTGAAATTTTGCATGGCGATCCTTCTTATAGTGTAGGGGTGCACTAAGAAAGATTTTTCAAAAATTCTTCTTAGATTTTTTAAAATTAGATTTTTAAGCTGTTTTGGTAACTTTTTTAAAGTTTACATTTAAAATAATAATTTGAGGGTTATAAAATTTATATCACGAAAAAGACGATAAAAATTCCTTTAAAACGAAATCTTTTTCAAATCTTTACCTCCATTTTTTGATTTTTGGTGAATTTTTAAAGATTTATTTTTAGAATTTAATATATTAAACGCTTATGACGTGATTTCTTTGTTTGGTACTTTAAATATATTTATCGTCACATAACAAAGAAATAGACAAAAAAATATTTTTTTCTTGCTAATGAGGCAGACGTTTGGACATTATCCAAAAAAATATTAAAATGCAGTAAAAGTTATGTTCCTCAAACTGTACTATGTTAACTGTACTATATTCTTTAGTATGTCCTATTAGATTTAATTTGAACTTTTTCTTCTACACTATTTTGTCTATAAAAATATCCCTTACAAATTTTTTATAAATATACTTTTTTAAATTTTTTTTCATCATTTGTATGCATTGATCGTCGTATTTATTATATATATATATATATATATATATATTGGCGTTAATTGCATATATTGACGTTGTATTTAATTTGAGTGTACTCCGTAGCGAAGTGCGTGTTTTCAGCTAGTATATTATAAAGATAATAATATTACAAATGGGTTAGAATACTAAAAGTTTAAAATAGTGGCGTCGTCTACTGCACGTCTGTGTATCGAGAGGCCCATCCTTCAAAAATTGTTGGTTATTTATTAATTAAAAATTTTGGAATGTTCTTTTCTGTCGGTAAATATACATGTGGGAACAGTTTTAAGGTTTATAAGTTATCAACCTACACAGGCGATAATTTATCCGGCGTTGCCCGTGATTTTAAAAATTTTGTTAACCAAAATCAATTTTAAAACTAAACACAGTATAATAAAGTAAACACAGTCACATAGAAAAAAAAGCATGTGAAATGTTATTCACATCTCAGAATTTAGGTAGATTCAGCCTTTTAACATTGTACTACTTAAAACTTAAAAATGTCAAATTATCGAATATTTGTCAACCGAAATCAATTTAAAAACTAAACACGGTACAAATAACATAGAAAAAAAGCATGTGAAATGCTATACGCATGAATAAAAATAAAACCTAATATAAAAAACCCTAAATTTACAATAATTTCCTCAGAATTCAGCTAGATTTAACGCCAATGTCGCCTTTCAACATTGGAGTAAAAAATCCCTGAAAAGTAAAACATAAAATATATGCATTTATAATAAACCACTAAAAGCTGAAAAGGAAAATTGTCAAATTATCTTTACGAAAGTAAAGAATTTTGAAAAGTAAAGCTGAAAAGTAAAAATGTCAAATTGTCGAATGTTTCTTAACCAAAATCAATTTGAAAACTAAACAGTATAAATAACATAGAAAAGATTTAGCCTTTATCATTGGAGCAAAAAAACGTGAAAAGTAAAACATAAAATATATAAATTTACAATAAACCTACCAAAATCCATTAAAAACTAAACACAGTATAAATAACATAGAAAAAATTGCATACGAAATGTTATACACATTAATAATATGAAAACCCAATTAAAAATATTTAAATATATAATAAACTCCTCAGATTTCAGCTATATTCGGTCTTTCATCATAAAAAAGCTGAAAAAATAATTTCCATCGCGTGTCGAGAGTGTCAATATGCCGTTGGATCTGATCTATTTTAGCGTATAGAATCTGACTTAAAAGATTATTATTTTCATTTATTATTCTGGTTTAATATATGACTTGAAACTTTTTGATTTTATCTATTTTTATCTTTTCGCTTGCTGTTTGCCACCTATCCCTAACGTGGCCGCCATGTTCAGAGGGGTGATTCCACAAAGTGTAACAGCTTACATTTAGTTTGCAAAATTGTTGGTTTTTTATTAATTAAAAATCAGCGGTAATTAATTTCGATTTTGGAAGTTCTTAAGACCCTCGGCGGTTTTTAAAGACGCCTGTATGTAAAATTTCACGATCACTGCTCCTAAACTGTGGATTTCTTTACATTTGTAGACAGACAAACATTCATTTTTATATATTATATATATATATATATGTGTGTGTGTGTGTGTATGTGTGTTTGTGTGTGTGTGTGTGTGTGTGTGTGTGTGTGTGTGTGTGTGTGTGTGAGATAGGAAGAAAGCTGTGGCAACGGCGAGTGACGAATCAGAAGCGTTCCCGTCTGACAGAGAGCTTCGGCGTTTTACGCGAAACACATAACGAGAGAGAGAAAGACGCCGCGAAAGGAAGAGGTTATCAAAAAATACAACGTGGTAGCATACGGCTACCGTAAAGACGTAAAATGGTGTATAATTTATGTTAATTGCAATTGTTTTTATGTCCTGTGACTCGTCGATAATAAATTAATGTTAATGTAAACAGATGTGTTCGATATTCAACGAAGAACACCAATTCACACACACACACACACATATATATATATATATATGTGTGTGTGTGTGTCGAGAAAATTTCAAGTAAAACAGTTCAAATTTAAATGAAGAATCCGAAGAGGGAGATCGTAAAAATACACTTATTTATTTACAGTATATAGAAATAGAAACTAAATTCTAAGAGCAGCATGTTGCTCATTATCAGGTGAGAGTCGAATGTCCGAGTGACAAACTCTAGGACGTTACAAAGTTCCCTCTACATGGGTGGGTCCAAATAATAATAATAATATATATATATATATATATATATATATATATATATTTTTTTTTTCCCTAATGCGGAGGCACTTGCAATGAAACATTCACCCTTACTACGCCGCAGTTTTACAGCTAATTTTATTATGGGGGGCACCATATAGGCGGACAGCATTACCCCTCTATGAAGGGACGACACGAACGGAGGCATTTTTCGTGGCGCAACGCCGGGATTCGATCCGAGCACCCTCAGCACCGAAAACCGGCGCGCTGTACCACTGGACCGCCACAAGCCCAATATATATATATATATATATATATATATATAACCTCTAGAGAAAAAATTAAATGGCTGCCTTGTTACTAGAAAACTAAACTGGCGTAGCGTGGGCAGAAAATTAAACGCTGTAGCGCATTTGTCACGCCTTTTCCTAACTTTTAACCAATTAAACCCTACTACGATCACATGACGAGATAAGTTTATATAAGGTTTGGTGTCACGTACGTGTACGCTTTTCGTATTTTGTAATTGTCTTGGGAAGACGTATTATCCGTCTAATAAAATGTAATGCCGTAACTTGCCGCGTCGATTATTATCATAGCCACGACTACACCATCATTGCCTGTGATGTGCTGGACGCTCATTCTTTCCTTGGGTTGTCCAGTATATTACATTGAGTCGGCTGGATGTACAGACTTGTAAAAGAAATTCAAGTTTTGCTGCGCGGAAAATCCCACAGTGGAGTTCCAGGCCATAAGTACGGTTGCTGTTTGCGGTCTTCGGTCAGGAGAATAGTTATTTCAAGCTGTGGACTTTATATGTCAAGGTCGAGATCTCCTTTTTCCCTGTCATTCCGACTAGTGATGCGACATCGATAACAAAACATCGATGTTTTGAAACATCGATATTCAATATTAAAACATCGATTCTAATAAAACATCGCCCAAAAACCATCGATATTTTTAAACATCGATGTTTTAGAACATCGATGTTTTAAAATTGGTTTAGTAATCTCTAACATTAATGTTACTTCCGTTAGTCGTGGGGGGAGGGGGTGATTTAAGTTTACTCTCTGATTGGGCAGACACAAATGACAAAAACTTGATTGCTTTGGGCTACATTGATGACTCAAAATTCTCGTTGTAAATACCGCCATGATTTGCCTTCAAATGTCCAGATAAATTCGTGGTATTGCCAGAAGTTTTGAGGGACTTGAGGCAAATATTGCATTTCGCCAATGTGTCAGAGGTTTTGTAAAAATATTTCCAAACGGTACTTTTGGGAGACATCTTACTAATACACTGCTGGCCACCCAAATTGCAACACCAAGAAAGACAAGAGATATCACAACAAAATTTATTTTGTAGATAACATGTTGACCAAGTATCAAATGATTAAATTTATAGACTTCTGTGAAGTGTGGTTCCTGCCAAAATCAGTAGCCAGAGTAGCCGCCATTGTTGGAGATCACCGCTGCCACACGCCTCGGCATTGATTCAAAGAGACTTTGGATGAGTTCTTGGGGTACAGCAGACCAAGCAGCTTCCACTGGTTGCCAAAGTTGATCTGCTGTGGCAGCTGGGGATGGAATCTGGGTCAATCGTAGAGCAACCATGGACCACATGTTTTCTATCGGCGAAAGATCCGGAGAGCGAGGCGGCCAGGGAAGCAATTCAATCTGGCGATTAACGAAGAACCGTTGGACAATGCGTGACACGTGTGGTCGCGCATTATCCTGTTGAAATATGGCTGTGGGCAAGCCCTGAAGGTAAGGAAGGACAACTGGCTCCAACACCTCGGAGATGTAGCGCTGGCTGTTTAAAGTACCGGCAATGCGTACTAGAGGTGTGCGAGAGTGATATCCAATACCGCCCCATACCATAATACCCGGTGCAGGACCAGTGTGGCGGTGCATAACGCAGCTGTTCAGCATCCTCTCTTCACGGTGTCTCCAGACTCGAATGCGACCATCGTGGTGTTGCAGACAGAAGCGTGACTCGTCAGTAAAGACAATTTCATTCCATTCTGCCGTCCACATCCTTCTGTCATCGCACCATTGGCGGCGGAGACGTCTGTGGTTCTGCGTCAAGGGTAGACAAAGCAATGGACGTCTTGCGGACAGACCACTCTGCTGTAAACGGCGTCGAATGGTACACGCAGACACTGGATGATGCGTTACAGACTGCATGTGCTGTGCTATGGTTCGTGATGTGACTGAGCGATCCGTCACTGCCATGCGCACAATTTGCCTGTCATCACGTGATGTGGTGCGCTGAGGTGGATGCGATCGAACACGCCGGTCCGTCGTACCCTCCTGCATCCAACGATGACATATCCGCATTACAGTTGTTTGGTTTCGTCCAACACGACTATCGATTTCCCTGAAAGATAATCCACAATCTCGGTAGGCCACTATCCTTCCTCTGTCGAACTCGGATACTTGATTAAAAGATGATCGCTGTTTTCGACGAGGCATAATTGATCGTTTTTTTTGAAAAAACCACAAGAAAAACACAATTGCCGAACTTGAAATCGTCGAAATCTCCAAGCCTTAAATAGCGCTTTGAAGTGGCGCCACAGGCGCGCGTGATGTGCGTCTGCGCTGAAATTCTAATCATTTGCATATCTCACCTCCGCGAATACATGTTGTAAATTTCATGTTATTTGCATGTTTCCTTCAGGGTGTTGCATTTACAGTGGCCAGCAGTGTAATATTAACGTCAACTTATATAAAACCAGCACAAAACAAAAACTTAAATGGATGCACTCGTGTATATACTATTTGTAAAATAAAACCCCATGGAAAGTTCTGGAGTGTCAGGAACATTCAAAGCGCTCTGATTGGTTCATTGGTTGTTAATTGCCATTTGTCTATTTGCTAAGGAATCATTCCCCCTTTTGTATTCGTCCTTTTCAGAATTCAGACTTACATTTACTGAGTGTGAAAATTATGCTACGTGGTAAATTTTTTTAATTACGGTACTTTTTCATTAAAAAAAAACATCGAGACAACGTAAAACATCGAGCACAAAACATCGATGTTAAAAAACATCGACTTCAATAAATCGATGTTTAAAACATCGACATCGATGTCGCATCCCTAATTCCGACGTAGTACGTGTTGTGCGCTACTGTTTTAGTTCGGGTTCTGTGTGCTAAGCAATGGAGAGAGACATGTGTGTTTTTCTGAGCCGGAGTTCAGCGATTTTCAAGCGGAATAATGTGCGCGTCTTTTTTTTTTCTCACAAGTTATGTAGCTGCTTTTGCTTCTGACTTCGACTTCGAGTGAATCTTCTTAGTGATTGTGTCCCCCATTGCTCCGTGTGATAAATTCTTCACAAGTGTCTTGGGAAGTGAAATCACCGCCAATTCAAAAACCATCGATGTGTTCTTGTGTGTGAATTTAATTAAGCCGGTATGCAAGCCCTAGCGCTGTACTGTGAAAAAATAAAAATAAAAATTTGTGCAAACGAGAATTTTACAGTAACAAGACGAGCATCACATGACCAGGTTGTATGTCTCCCATCATAAACTTTTTAAAATTGTTTAGTAAACTATGATTGTATGATATTATATTCTTGTTTTAAAATTGAAATATAATTGTGATATTGAGTTAAACTTATAAGATGGAAGATAAAACTATAAAGACAGAAATTAAGGGGGAAAAAACAACAACAACAAATGATAAAATTGAGACAGAATGCAAGGACCATTTTCAACTTGAAAATGTTGAGAGGGAATTCAGGGATTTTATTCCTTTTGACCCAGAGGGGGGAATGAAACTACAAAAATGGCTTGCCTATATTGAGCAGAAATTTTCCCAAGCAAATGTTCCAAATGAACAAAAGATAAAAAATATTTCAAAATTTCTCAGAGGGAAGGCTCTAACAGTTTTTGTAAACACTTGCCTAGACATCCAAGATTGGACAGAATTAAAAGACACTTTGCAAGAATTATTCTTTGAGGCAGATAGCGTGGAATTCTCTGAATTTTCCAATTTGAAATTTGAATATAATGATGACTTAACCAAATATTTTCATAAAAAAATTGATGTAGGAAAGAGATTGGGGTTATCACAGAAATTAATACTAGAAGGCCTAACACAAGGCCTAAATGCTCAAATGAGAATGACCATAGCTGCAAATCCTCCTCAAACCACAACAGAATGGATAGTGTTGGCTAATAAGCTAATCAAAATAAATAATGAAGGAAACAAAACTAATCAAGGGGATCGGGATAACTTTTTTAACACTAGATTTGAAAATAGGAACCAATTACGACAGAATTATTACAACCAACCTCAAGTTAGGATGAATTATAGCCCACCTTACCAATTTAGACAAAATTACTCCTCCCAGCCTCAATTTAGACATAATAATAATCAACAAACTCAGTTTAGACCTAATTATAGTCAGCAGCAACAATTCAGACAATGGCAACCCAGAGATCAAAGGTTGAATAGAAATTTTGCACCCAATCCCAATAACCAAATTAATCACCACCAACAATATGCAGACTTACCATCTAGACCCTGTCGAAAATGTTCTAACTTTGGCATAAGTAATGCTTATCATTGGGAACAAACTTGCTCTATTAATGAGAGATTGGATAAGATGTCGGTGTCAGACAATAAACATCATTATGAGGAACCTGAATTTGAAAGAGATCAGGCACCAGAATGACAATTACTGTCATTGAGGGGAAACATTATCAGAAATAATAGGGTTGACAAAACAAAAAGACTATATGAAAATGAGAAACAGAATTTTTTAAATTGTGTGATTGACACTGCTTCGACTATTAGTCTGATGTCACAAAAACTGGTCAAGCAATGTCAACTGAAATGTTATTCAAGTTCTCCAATTAAGGTCTGGCAAGCTGAGGGTGAAATCTTAATTACAACTAAATGTGTATTAACTTTGAGAATAGGGAAAATAATTAGAAACATTTCTGCATATGTTTTGGACAATGACTTGCCTTATCTTATTCTGGGACTTCCTGAGTGTAAAGAGTTTAAATTAGTAATTGATTGTAACCAATTGTGTGTGTATCAAAATAGAATTTCTTTGAAAATGGTTAATATTTGTGAGATAAGTAAAATTTCATTACACCTACAAAATAAATGTGATAATAAGCATGTGGATAATGATAGTAAGGGTCATGAAATTGAAGTTTCTGATATGTTTAACCCTTATGAAGAAAATTCGCAGAAAGAATATGATATTTTCTGTATTGATTATGATGTAAATGACAATTTTAATGAAAGCTCTGGTGGAATCAAAGCAGAAAGTAATCCAAATTATGAAAATGTTGACATTAATGATCAAATCAAAAATTTAGATGTTGATAGGGAATTAAAGAATTTATTGCACAAAAATAATAGACTGTTTTCAACTAACAAATATGACATAGGCAAAATAAGGATGGAACCCCAAAGAATAATCCTAAATTCTGATTTACCAGTGAGTCTAAGAGCATACAGGACTTCGCCAACTGAGGAAAAAGAGATCAGGACCCAAATTAAAAATTTGTTAGAAGCAGGAATCATAAAAGAATCACATAGTTCATACTCAAGTCCTGTGACTTTGGCAAGAAAGCGAAATGAGGGAAAAACTAGACTTTGTATTGATTTCAGAAAACTAAATTTAATTACTAAGACAGATGCAGAACCCTTACCCAGAATTGATGATATTCTAGATAAATTAAGCAGAGCTAATTACTTTTCAACTTTAGACCTTACCTCAGGGTATTGGCATGTACCCGTCCACCCAAAAGATACTGAGAAATTGGCATTTGCCACTACTTTTGGCTTATACGAATGGCTAAGACTCCCATTTGGTTTAAACAACGCCCCTTCAATATTCAATAGGACTATCAGGAGAATTTTAGATAAATATAAAGTTAACTTTGCAGGCCACTATTTCGATGATATTATAATTTTTTCAGACTCCAATGAACAACACCTTGAACATTTAGAGATACTATTTAACATTTTCAAAAAAGAGAATATCAAGTTAAAATTAACTAAATGTACTTTTCTGCAACAACAAATTAATTTTCTTGGATATAATGTAACAAATGGGAAAATTGCCTCAGACAACATTAACATTGAAAAGATAAAGTGTTTGAAACCACCAACTAATGTAAAAGAACTCCAAAGATTCTTGGGCACAATAAATGTGTATAATAAGTTTATTCCAAAATATGCAAAAGTAAGACAGCCATTAAATACATTATTGAAAAAGGGGGTAAAATGGGGATGGTCAGACAAGTGCCAAGAAGCTTTTGAGGATCTTAAGAATTTATTGATTTGTAAACCAATATTGCAATTGTATGATGTAAACAAAGACTGTCATTTATTTGTGGATGCTAGTAAACATCAGGTTGGAGCTGTTTTAAAACAGCCAAGTGAAGATGGGGTGTTGCATCCCATAGCATATCACTCTCGTGTATTAAAGGACTATGAGGCAAACTATTCTATTACTGAACTTGAGTGTTTGACAATTGTGGACAGTTTAGACAGGTACTATCACTATCTCGACGGGAAAAAGTTCACAATTCACACAGACCATGCTGCCTTAGTTTGGATTAAAAATGTGAAAAATCTTCGAGGTCGACTCTTTCGCTGGTCATTAAAACTAAGTATGTTCGACTATGAAATTAAATACCAGAAGGGAACTGCAAATATTGAAGCTGACATGCTTTCAAGGAACCCTATTATAGAACCTAAAACCCAAATAAATCATTTAATTGAACTAGGAAAAATTGTAGAATTTCAAAATAAAGACAATGTACAGGGACTTAAATATAAAAAACTAAATGATGTAATCTACATGAGAAAGAAAGTATTTTTAAAAATTGTAGTACCATTTTCATTGAGGTTAGAAATTTTAAAAAGAGCCCACGAGGACTATGGACACCCTGGAATAAATAAAACAATGCAATTACTTACACCCCAATATTATTGGCCCAAAATCAATGAGGACATTAGTAATTATGTTAAACATTGCCATACTTGTCAATTAAACAAAAAGAAAAGACAGAAAAGGTTTGGATTGCTGCAAGAAGTACCTCCGACAGACCAACCCTTTGAGTGCTTAAGTTTAGACACAGTAGGCGGATTTAATTACTATAATTCCACAAAGAAATATTTACATTTGATAATTGACCATGCAACGCGTTATATTTGGGCTTTTCCATCAAAAAGCGTAACTACTGAAACTTATACGAATTGCTTAAAACAAATATTCCAAATTCAAACACCAAAAAAATTGCTAACCGACAGAAATGCAGCTTTTACATGTTCAAAGTTTAGAAGATTTTTAGAGCATAATAATGTGCAACAATTACTTACCTCGAGTCATCATCCACAAACGAATGGAAAGGTAGAGAGGGTAAATCAAACAATAATTACTAGATTAAGGTGCAAAGTATATAACTCAACAAGCAAAACTCCTTGGACAACCCTATTAAATGAAGTAATTAATGAATATAATCATACGCCTCATTCAGTCACCCAAATGACCCCAGCTTACCTACTTTTTGGAATATTACCTTATGAACCTCATGTTAAAAAACAAGATTTTTATCCTCAAGTGGATGAGGCGAGAAAATTAGTTAAAGAAAGGACAATTAATTACCATAATAGGAATAAAGTAAAATATGATGCACGTTTTGTAGAATCTAAATTTAATGTTGGAGATTTAGTGTTATTCGAAGAATTTCACTACCCAAATACAAGAAAATTAAGCTCACCCTCTTCTGGACCTTACACTATTCTAAAACAAATGTCAAAAGTTAATTATGAAATTGATAGACCAAACTTTCACACTAAACGAGATTCTGAAATTGTCCATGCTTGCAGATTAAGATATTATAATGCACCAGAGAACTTAAAACTACACCACGAATAATGACAAACATTAGATCCAGTTTTTCTTTCTTTTCTATGTGATGCTTAACATCATTATATATATTTTTTAATTGATATAATTAATTATGTGTTGTCCTACTAAAGATATATAAAAGAAAAAAAGAAAAAAAAAACTGTCTAACTTAAACTTTCTTCTTAAGAATACTATTATATGTGAATTTTTTTTGGGATCTCAATTTAAACACCGACTATGACAACTCTACTTCTTTAACCTTTCAGTAAATTTCCTATTTCTTGAATACACTTTCCTATCACCCAACTCTACAAGCGCGTTGGATGCCGTCCCAACTGTTTAAGATCTTATTAATTTTTTTTGCTATTTGTTTTTAATTCATCAACTCAGTCACTTAAAGTGCTGAAGATCATTTGCTTGAGTAATGACTAAAACAGGGCTGGGATGGCCACTCCTTTTGTCCTCCCATTTCTATATATTATACTCCCACAGGTATGACAACTGCACCTTTTCCTTTTTCTCCATCTTTGTACTATACAAGATGCTGTTTTTCAACGCAGTCATATTCTGTCGGAGATTCACGGTTAGTCCACTGTACGGCTAAAAGACTCTTCCTCCTTAATAGTCAGAGAACAATATGGAGAAAGAAAACCAACTTGTTACACAAACATAAACACAACCCTCACTGCTTAGAGGTAGAATTAAAGAATTTGAGACTAAGAGTTGGGGAACACACATACAACAAGGTACCTTCAAAACAAGGAAATGGATCCACATAAACTTATAATAAATGTACAAAAATGAATAGTAGATAAATAATTTGAAAATGAAGTGAAAAGTATTGAGAATAAATAAATAAAGTTAGAATAAATGTGAATAAGTATAATTAAAGAATATTGAATAGAATTTTGGAATGAATAAATGTTGTCGAAATAAAATGAATATAAGAAATGATGAAATGAGAATAATAAGAAATAAAAATGATATTGAAAAGAGATTTTTTTTGATAATAAGTAATATTGAAATAAAGGAGATAAGAGATATTAAGAAAAAATAATGAGATGAATAAAGATACGAAAACTAGATAATGAGTGATATGTTTTGTAATTTTTATGTACAATTGATATATTTGAAATGTGATTTTATTAAATCTTGTGATTTTTATTGAAAGTGTGATTTTTATTATAAACTGTGATTTTTATTATGTAACTAAAGAACTAATTTTCTTTATATGTAAACAAGTCGAGAAAATGTGATGTTTATGTATTCTACGTTTGTGAAGCAGAAATAACACAGCACTAAAAAGACTGTGATTTTTTTTATGTAACCAACTACAACTAGGTCACAGAACCTACCGAACTGTGATTTTTTTTTTCTGTACTTTTCTCAAGCAACATACTGTAGATAACATAATAAGGACAATGAATCGTAGGCTACCATGTGTACCTTACAAACTTTTTGGACTCACCCCAATGTTGTGAGAGTTGAGGAGGAAAGTACAATAACTTCAAATTATTATTGTCATGTTCTATTCCATTTACTTAACATGTTTGTTTGTTGATTTTGATATTTTCATTGTTATAGTCTATTATATGTGTGAGTCGACTCAAAATTAAAATTGATGTAAAGTGAAAATTTGATAACTTAATTTTTTTTTTTGGTTAAATTTAATTGGAATTTTTTTTTCTGCTGAGATTCTGTTGTGTGGGGAGGGCTCGCCCTGCACAGCAATTTTCAGTTGATGATAAATTTATTTTTAAGTTTAATTTTTTTTCAAAGCAACAATACAGGAAGAAATTTACATAATTTACAATTTTCTATAATTGATCATTAATTACTATAATTTTTTTTTGCTTTTATTGTGTTCATAAATTAGTAAATCATTCGTGTATTTCTGTGTATTCAATATTGAAATGTGCAATGTCTTGCCATGTGATCATCATACTAACTTAACTTAAAACATATGTTCCTTTTCAAACTTTTCCAAATTTGTGGTCGACGCCCATTTTCCTCACATGGTCGGGTGAGTCTGTCCTCCAATGCAGGCATTGTTGGTCAGCCTCTTCTCGGACGGGGGGGATATTCTATAACATTAAAAACCCCATACCATTTTAAAATCTAACATTATTCTAAATTCCCTTGGGCGTACGAGCTAAATTTCGTTTTTGATTCTAAGTTCTAATAACCTCTAGAGAAAAAATTAAATGGCTGCCTTGTTACTAGAAAACTAAACTGGCGTAGCGTGGGCAGAAAATTAAACGTTGTAGCGCATTTGTTACGCCTTTTCCTAACTTTTAACCAATTAAACCCTACTACGATCACATGACGAGATAAGTTTATATAAGGTTTGGTGTCACGTACATGTACGCTTTTCGTATTTTGTAATTGTCTTGGGAAGACGTATTATCCGTCTAATAAAATGTAATTCCGTAACTTGCCGCGTCGATTATTATCATAGCCACGACTACACCATCATTGCCTGTGATGTGCTGGACGCTCATTCTTTCCTTGGGTTGTCCAGTATATTACATATATATATATATATATATATATATATATATATACACATATATTTAGTGTTGAACAAAAGACCCTTAAATAAGGGTTCTAAATTTAGATACACGGTGTTTACCGTACTGACATCGCAATACCTTCGCATATCAAGCTCCCCAGTTCTGGGTGAGACGAATTTGAACTAGAAAATTAGCCAACATGGGTAAAAATTTCGTTGTAAACAATTTTTGTTTTAATTTCTAGCAGTAGCACTTGATATACATCATCCGCCAATGTGATAACACTCAGCGGAAACACAGAAGGAGAAACAACAAACCAATAACAGAAAAACAGAAACATGAAACAATGAACAAACAAACATACAAAATTTAAGTCAATCAGTCTGTAAGGCCTTTAGCTTTTCTCTAGCCTACCAATATCTGTCCTAAATACCTCCGGAGACTGCTGGCCCTATACCAAGATGCTCAACGTCCATCACACAATCACTGGTACACAATATGCAGTTTGGGGTAGAGAGTATTCCGAATCTGTGGAAGTAACCATCAAGACAGTCGTGACCATTTTCTAGCATACAGGCAGCAACAGCATGTTGTCGTGGAAACTCTGGGATCTTTTCAAGAGTCTATCTGCAAGATTTATCTCTAATTTGTTCAATTAGTTTAGTCTGATAGTTTTTATTCAAAGTATGTATTTTTAATTATTCTATTTATTGAAGAGTAAGGGATCTCTCTTTGCATACATTGTAAAATACCTGTGCCTTTTCCCGCCAGAAGATCAGCCATCTCATTTCCACATATATCAAAATGTGATGGTAACCATTGCAGTACGATATTTTTTTCAATGTTATTTGTAACCCGAGATTCTCTTTACAACCTTTAAGTCTCTGAGAGTTGGAATAATACAGAGAAGAAACTGCTTGGATTAATGAGATGGAGTCAGAGAGTATAACGGAACTTTCAAAGTCTTTCACTCTTGTCAATAGTTGTTGAGTAGCCAGTCTAATAGCTTTCACTTTCCGTAAAACGGCGTGGTATTTGGCCCTAAAGTTATATAGAATGCAATCAATTCTCAAATTGTCCCGGTTCCCTGCATTTTTCTCCTGATCCAACCGATATCCGTAATTATATACATGTAGCTATTCAGTCTGAGGATATCTGATATTTATAGTTTCCAAAGATATAGACTTTAAAACTGCATCAGGGACATCCTTCTTCCGCACCACTAGCGTAAGACCAATTCTATCCTTCACAAGGGGAATTAAAGGATCAAGTGGAGGGGACAAAATTTCCGGGCAGTCCGGGATGCCAGTTTCATTTTTAATTTTCATGACTATTTGAATAAAACCTTCTTGTGTTTTTAATCTTCGTTTTTCCTTGAAACTGTAATTTATCCAATAACTATTTGTAGGTAACCTAATTTACTTATCGTATAAACACAAAGCTCTCTGCTGTATAATTTCTTCAATAGACTTATTTTTGGTAAGTAACAACATAGCTTTTACTGGGGATGTTTTATCTGCTTCCACAATTAACATTAAAGTTTGGTTTTGCGTAGTCTCCAATTCTATCATTAGATTTTACTACATGTTATAAGTGCTTCAGAGCAATCCGTCAAGACAGGTTTTGCAAATACGTTATTTACAAATATGACTTATAATATACGTTACCCGTATATTATAAGTCAGATTGACGGTATCTCTGCTACAATCCCACTGAGCTTCCGCTAGCCTTTGATAGCCATTGTAAACATTATGAGATGCAATACTAAGTCGTAACAGAAAAGGTCTAGATGTCACTTTATTGACTTGCCGTGGATGGAGGAGATGAAAATAGATATATAACAATTTATTTGCCGAACCCATTCAGCTCAGCATGATAAAAAATGTTAATCTTCTAAACATTCCAACTTTCTATAAAAACTAGGCTTTTACTTCTAAAATAACAAATGATCACTTTAATTCCTTTATTATATGATGTTATACTAGGGGCAAAGCTTAGTTGACATTACTATTTATGCTACAACAGCCAATTTACACCTGCAACGTAAGTATCTTCCCGCCGCTACAAATGCGGATTGCCATATTTGGCCTTTTATCGCCTACTAAGGATTGATTTTCCATCGGTTGCTTTCCAGTAAATCGGGAGACAGTTTTGTTTTCACATCACAGTTTGAACTAATTTTCTAAAGTACACCAACATAAATTTTCGAATTGTCTTAATTCCTATAGAATTGTTTCCTGTTCATTTTATGATTTCAAATAGTATGTGACTCTCATAGAAATCATGCATTCTTATAAATTACTTTGCCAATTTTTTACATACAAGAAGTATTTATCTCTCTTTAGGCATTAAGAAAATTATGAATGTTTTAAATATTTAGGCGTTAAGAAAACAATAACATGTTTTGATTTCTATTTTCATGTAATCAATGTATTTTGAAACTTTTAACCATGCATCGTTCTACTTACTATTTCCCGAAGTAATGTGAGGGAGTTTCAGAAATCCTCAATAAGATTTAGAGTCCTGTTTACTTTTATAAATACGGGATCATACAAAAATTTATTATTATAGATTCAGATTTCTGGGTATTTGGGTTTTTGAAATTGTTATTTTTTTCTGAAAGCCAGCAGCTCTATCATTCGTAGCGAGAAATTTTAGAATTTCTATAGGTTTCAGAAATATTAAGATGGAAGAATGCTTCCATTTCTTCAACCAGCATATTGAGATATACATATGCACGTTTTACACACTTCGTTTAGTCGTTAGTCTGAATAATGTTTACATCTGTTTACGAAATTTTCTTTTAGATGTTTTAAAAAAAATTTCCTAATCTAATAGGTCAAATCGGCATAAAGCCGGTCCTGCCCTTTAAAGTGTTATGATTACTACGCTAATGACCTCTTCCAAAATAGACATATGAAATCAGCGTTTAAACATTTCAGATTGTACAGCAAATCACGGCAGTTAATATTCCAATAGATATAGTGTTGAAAATTTTCTTTCAATTGTTAACTGCAGATGTGTATTCCTCCCCAATTGTCTCTTGTAAACGCTGCCTTTTCTTAGGGTAAACCATTACCCATCTGCAGGAAGTAACACCTGTTCGACTCTTCCTTGATGCCAATACCGTTATTTATCAAAAAGTGGGGGATGTTTGGTGACAATCTCCTCACTTCCCACCCCTCGTTAAAAAAGAACTCCCCCCCCCCTTCTCGAGTGGCCACTTCCTGAGAGATTTTCTCTTCGGACTTTAGTGTTACCAAAAATTGACATCCACATTGAACGGCAGATACTCTCGCCAAGGAAACGAAGCCTTGTGAATGGTCAGATTATTCTATGACGTTGCATACTCTCTCGCATGCTGAATTGCGCATTATTTATTAAATACACGAAACACCACATTGTTTTGCTCAAATATGTTTACGCTTTATCAGTCAAATCATTATTTTAATGATTTATGTCTGAAATGTACCTTTTATCAACTTTGTTAATAGGAAAAAGTGCGAACTATATCGCAATGGCGGAATCATACTGCTCTAGCGTTTTGTCTTTATACATGTTAGGTATTCCCCGAGTATAGTAACTCCAATTTATACTTTTTTTATTACCAGTGGATAAAGATTTGTTGACAGTTAGGGAATACTGAGTCATTCCTCCAAAGAATAGGTAGCAATGGATTAAAAAATAGCCTTAAATGTATCCTCAGCGGATTGCATGTACGAATGGGTTTTATTGAATTTTGGTAATAAAATAGGTATATTTGCTTAATCATGAGACTTGCAAACTGCTATTCTTAAAGGGCATCTTAAATATTGCCTCAAGAATGCTTATTTTTCCCACTGGGACAAGCTTTCTCAATAAATACATTTAAGAATTTTTTGTTTTGTTTTTACAGTGGCAGCAGCAATACATTACGAGCGTTGTTCCTGTAAAGGGACGCAAAAACATATCTATCGTCCTACGGGAAATCAAACTTGTGTTCACCAGGTTATCGTACATTATGAGTGACAAAAGCAATAATAGCTACTCCAAACAAGAACAAAGCATTACAGCTTAAAAATCTTATTAAAGATAATATAGTTCTTTAACATTCTTTTCTAGTTTTTTAACGGAAGACACTTTCGAAGGAGTAAGGAGTTATACATTTCTAAATAAGTATTTTTTAAATATCATATTCTTAAATTGAACCTAATTAGGGACAAGTAGTATTCATATGTATGCAATTCCAAATTGTAAGTTGGAAAACATGGTAAAATAAGCAAATTACGAAATAAAGTCTATAATAAACAGGATTTTTCCGAATAACGTACAAAAGAAAAGTTAACGTAATTAAAGAATTACAGAATGTTACTTAACAAGAAACAGAAAGCAAGCCGAATCAAAACATCATGCAATTATTTTTAAAATATAATGCATAATACAATAGTCTTATGCATTAAAGTAGTTGTAGTCTCTGTTCCTACTACTGTAGAATGGCATATCTAATTGTAAAAATTAGATATGCCGATGCATTAGGCTCAAACACCATTTAACGTTAAAAATAAATACTAGATTATGAGCATATAAAAGATTCTCTATTAACCCTTCAGCGAGCGCTCCTGTGTACAAAGTGCAACATTTTCGTAATTTTGAATGGTTTTTTTTTACATGTAAGATTTGAATGTTCTAAGCAGTTTCTATTTATAGCTACACCCTTTCTAATGCATGTCTGATTTTCTGACCCTTCTACAGAGGCTGTTCGACATATTTTAGGCGATTTTGGTAAGCGGTAATAAAAAATCGTTTGCTGCAAAAGAAATAATTGCAAATGTACTATGTTTTTAAAAGTCAAAATTATAGTCTACGGCTTGAAAGTTTTGTTTTTATTCAAAATGGCGTTTTTAACAAAGCAGTGGTTCGAAGGCTACATTTATACTCTTTCCGAAGAGAAATATGCATACTCCGTTATCAAAAAAACGATGTGAGAGTCATGGTTTTGTGATATCTAAAGCGTCGATAGGCAATATCGTCAACAAGAAAAGAAAAGAAAACGTCAAACTGGAGCCTCAAGTGGTACAAAAATTCCAAACAAGTATCCAAGGAAAAAACGGACATCTTCGACTATTGCAAAGGTACGTTGTTTAATGTTAAAAGAAAATCCCCCTAGTCAAAGGACAGTTGCAAAATAATTAAAATGCTCGGTGTCCACTGTAAACAAAATGACAAACGTTGATTTAAATCTTAAGAAAGCGAAAAAAACGCAATGTGCATCGTCTTCTTCCAAATCATATCGCTGAACGCAGGACACGCTGCAGAATTCTATATGAGAAACACTTATCCAAAGAAAAATGAAAAACAATTGTCACAATAGATGAATCATGGGTATATTTAAGTGATTGCAACAAAAAAAGAGCTATTTATTATCATAAAAGGGGAGAAAAAAATTTAAGTACATGGTTCAAAGAATCGAAAGAAAGTTTTTCTAAGGGATTCATGATTGTTGCAGGTTTTTCTTATAATGGCAAGTTGAAAATAAAGAGAGTGGAAAAAAATGGCAAGATTAACTCCAAATACTATCAGGAACATATTTTATCGCCAATTTATCTGAATGAAATACCATCGCTTTACCCACAGTGCCATCAATCTGTGAGACTCCATCAGGACAAAGCTAGCAGGCACACATCAAAACCCACTGTAAATTTCCTAAAAGAAATGGAACAAAAACCTGGTATCAAGGCCATACCCTTCACAGATATCCCTACTAAATCTCCCGATGTATCACCTATGGATTTTTGTGCTTTCGGACTTTTAAAATCTGCATTATCCAAACGTCGTCCCAAAACCCTTACAGGACTCTGGAAATCCGTTCAGGAGGAATGGGATAGAATACCTCTTCTGACACTTCAAAAAGCATTATTATCCTGGAAATTGCGGTGTCAAAAAATAGTTTAGAATAAGGGATGTCAAATAGAACATTTAAAACACAAGAATGTTATGTAATTTAGTTTTGTGAATACAATATACATCGTCTAAAAATGTGTGAACAGCCTCTGTATTCCTTTCCATTCATTGTTAGTCGTGATTTAACCGTGGTAAACCAGCGGTTATACTGGATTATAATACGACAAAAGCAGGAATTGATGTAGTCGGTTAAATGTGCAGCTATTACACGGTATCCCGCATATCACGAAGATGGACAATGTCATTCATTTTTAGGTTTTTGAACATAATAGGAATCAATTCACAAGTTGTCCTTAGATCCAATAAACCGGACAGATTTGAAATAAGGCGATTGTATCTGTATTCTTTGGCCTCTAATTATAAATATATCGTAATATTATAAACATTTTATATCTTGTCATAAAACGCAGAATTATTGTTTTATTTAAAAAAAAAGTTTATTGCAAAAGGAATAATCAAGGTTGAAATAGACGTTGCACTCTGTGCCACGAGCGCCTGCTGGTGTTGCGAAAATTAGAACACCCGCTAAAGGTTAATATAATGTTGAATAAAAAACTTTAACTTATATGATTCCACAGCAGTGTTCGAAATGTGATTTAACAGTGCCTTTTCAGTGCTTAAAAATTTGCATTTTCTCTTTTATATAAACTGAGAGTTAGATTGTTCTTTTCATATGGTATAACTCAATATAGTAAAAACTGCACACTACATGTACAGATTCAGTATTCTTTCTGATTATTCAGATTGACATAAATAAAATTTTTACAACTTTCGAATACTTTTCATGCAAATTACAAAACTATGAATAATTAATGGTCTTTGGCGAGTATTAGAAGGCAATCGCCATCAAAAAATTCTGTTATCTTTCCATTTTTCTTTAAAAAAGGGGAACAAAAACTTACTGCAAAATGCAATGGTCTGGGCCTCTTCATCTATTTGCTGTGGAAAGACATCCCTCACTGTTAAAAAATGCAAGTGACACGTACAACACTTGACGTTGAAAATAATTACAAGAGCTTGCAAACATTTTTAAAATTTCAGTGGCTTGATGACACATGATTTACGCCGAATGCACCTTTTATGAATATTGCGTGATTGCGCGGCTTCTTTCCAGAATAAAAATATGACATTCTCGGAAATGCATTTTTTATAATAGAAAAACGGTCAAATTCGTAATTTGATATGAAATATCTCAAGACGCAAACCAGCCGTATTTTGACATAACTTGAGTAAGAGGTGCTAAAAAGAAAAGGGGTTGCTGTCTGTGTCAACATTAATAACTTCAAATGTAGGCAGTATATTTAAGAACTGTTTTATCTGCGTTGTTGGAGCTTTTGTAATAAAAATACAGTGAACTAAATAATTAAATGGTCTGTCTCTAAAGGAATTGCGGAAAATATAATGCTTTGAATAGAAATTTTTAGAAAAAATTCACTGATTTACAGGGAAATCTATTAACTGAAGCACATAATTGAAAATGAATTATTTACATTTTAGTTTGCATTATACTGAACATTTATAAATCAAAAAGTTCCTAAAATTTTGTTTAAATATAAAAAGTATAATCTCATAATCACTTTGGTGGTACTCTGATTATAGATGTATGTGATCATTTCAATGTATAGAAATTTGTTAATAAGTTTTGGGAATAACTACGTCTTTAAATGGTCATAATTTTATAGTGTAGTACCATTACTGAAATCTTTGTCTAATATCTGGGCTATCTATTTTTAAATATGTTGTTTCTTTTTCCTCTTATTTTATGTCCCTCTTACACAATGATCTAAATGCCTCGCTTTGAAACCTGCAGAGGAAGATGAAAAGAAAAAAATGGAGAAGATTCAATGTAACAGTAAGCACAGGTTAAAGTACTCAGAATATACAGGTTAAAGTACTCAGAGTTTTCCTATACGTCAGGCATTCCACAAGGCTCTAATTTAGGACCCTTGCTTTTCATTTTATTCATTAATGATCTATCTGAAGCATTAAAGTTTAGTGATTATCTTTTGTTTTCTGATGATCTGAAATTATTTCGGCTCATACGTTCAAATGTAGATGCTGCCATTTTGCAAAGCGACCTTGATAATCTATATGTTTGGTGCATTAATAATAGGTTATATCTAAATATTTGAAACTGTAGTATTCTTACTTCTACCCGTAAATCTCAGCCTTTAATTTAACACTATCATATCAATAGTCATCCACTTTTTCGCTCTGATTCTGTAATTGACTTAGGTATTACTTTTGACACAAGACTCCTCCCGCCATTTGGTTGGTATTCTTTCTAAGACCTCTAGAATGCTTGGTTTTCTTAAAAGTAAAAATAGAGATTTTTCTAATGAACAAACTCTTAAAATTTTATACATCAGTTTGGTCTGCTCAAATCTTTAATATAGCAGTCTTATTTGGGATCCATATTATAATAATAAAATAAATATATTAGAGCAGGTACATTCTAAATTTATGCGATACTTATATTATAAAACTAATTACTATTGTCCTCTTGATTTGTCTCCTTCTTTCCTACGTAACATTTTTGATATTCCCAGTTTAAAGTCCAGGCCCGATCTTTCCTGTATTTTTTTTATAAAGTCATTAATAATATTGTTGATTGTGTTGAAATTCACAATTGCATTCAGCTTGCTGTGCCGAGGAGATGTCTTTGTGAGCGGCATTTATTTGTAAATGTATACAGGAAATTTAATTACATAGGTAATTTCTCTTTGTACAAATTTTATAAATTTTTTAACCATCTTTCAGAAGACCTTGATATTTTTAATATGTCTTTTTATTGATTTTAAGGCTAAATGTTTGCAACTTTTGTATTCGAAATACATGTATTGTTTTGTGTATTGTATATTTATATATTGTTTAGGTCGCTTTGTATGTTTGTTTTGGTGTTTCTTTTATCTGTGTTTTAAGTTGTATCTTGCATGCAACACTAAAAATGGAATTTTCTGTAGTGTGCATTTTGAATGAATAAATAAATATTTTATATATCACTGCGTTTTAAGCTGCTTTATCACGCTATTGAAAAAGAGTTATTCTGTCAAGCCACTGGAGTTTCCTCAAATACTATTAATATTCGTTAATCTGTAAAGTGCGAATATTTCATTTTTAGAAGGGGAAACTTCAAATCTGTGACACTAATTTCATAAGAATAAATTAAATAGTTCATTGTCCACAGAGAACTGCATCATTTACTACATGCATTTGGTTCCATCATTATTTATTTCATAGCTTCTTCATTAATTGTTGATTCTTAAGGAATTGAGCTATGACAGGCCTTAGTTTGGCAAATTAATTTCAGTCAATCTTTGTGAAATATGTAAAATAGATATTTTTATATGTATATACACATATAAATGTGTGTATTTATTTGTGAATCAGCATGTTTTTTCTGGTTTTTAATGAATACCGTAGCATAATTAAATAGGTAGAAAATGATAACCTTTTTTATTGAGATCAAAGGGCTGTTGGTAGAAAAATGGCCTTTAGAAATATATCTGGTGGGATTATGAAATCAAAAGATTTTATTTTCTGTAAGGCACTTTTTTTCAATATCTATTTAAAGTTGTTGAAGTTGTAAAAAAAGAATATAATTAATTGCAACATTCCTTCAGTTTTAGGGTAAAAATCACTAATATTTAAAAATATAATAGTATCATTCCTCTACTGTGAATTAATCACATGCTTTCAATATGAAAATTCTTACTTGTATTCGAATGATAACGTTTGGTTAAAATATATATACTAAAATTGAAGATTTATAACAGTCGGCATTATTAAAACTTAAAAACTGCGTCACAGAATCTTATTTCAAGATTCTTGGGCAGCCCATAATGAATTAATAGTTCTTTTCAAACACAAGCAAGATGTTTATTCCAAGATTTAGGATAAGTTACACATCAGACCTTTAATTAACAATGTAGTTTACACATCCTTTAAAAAAATTCGAATGGGGAGATTTTAAAACCGTTCATTTCTTTAGCATTGGATGTAATTTTGCACTACTTGAATAAAGCCAATTAGGACACCGACCCTGAAAAATAGTTAAAGATTTAGCAAAAATATTGTTGAATCCATTGCAGATTCATTATATACGTTTGTTTTAATTTTTACAAAATCTCGATGATTTGTACTTTTTAACTGTACAAAAATCACTTTTTTGCACTTAAAAATGAAAATCTTTCCATTAAATGTTAAATAATCTTTTACATATATTCTCTATCATGTCATCATTTTTGGCAATGTGTTTGTGCTAAGAATAAAAGACTAAAAGTCATAATCATACTGTTTTTTAAACTGCTAGTATGTTTTTAATTTAAATATGAGAAGGATATTTTAAAGAACTAACACATTTGAAGCAACAACTACTTTTTGAAAAGAAAAATTGTTATTTAATTTTTTTTTAAATTGTCCATTTGAACTTCAGTAAGATTAGCATATATTTATATTTTATTTTTTGACGGCGTATTTAGGAATACTCTCTTTCGAGATCTTATAAAAAAGGGCTTTTTTATTATTAATGAGTGTCTCTTCCATTGTTCTTCCTTTTCTTAACGACCTAATTTATATGAGCATATATCAGTTGTATCTTTAGATGTGATAAGTGTTAAATCTTACATTATTAAAAATATAATTTCTAAAGCAGTATCTTCCTGATATGTAAATTGAATATTTTTTCAGTTAGCAGTAATTTATAATTAAATTATGTTCTAATTGTTGTGTTGGTATATTTAAAATTCTAAAGGGACATTCATTTATTCTGTTTTACTTCCTAATACTACTCGGAGATGGGGAACTTTCGTAACAGTAATAAACATAATGAGTCGATATTTTTGCTCAGGAGAAATATGCTAACCATAAAATACACAAAGAACGTGTTTGACTTTGCCTT
This sequence comes from Dolomedes plantarius, assembly GCA_907164885.2. Lineage (NCBI taxonomy): Eukaryota > Metazoa > Arthropoda > Arachnida > Araneae > Dolomedidae > Dolomedes > Dolomedes plantarius. Next base: position 74,004,427 of record OU015495.1, read on the forward strand.
TATTTATATAGGTTAACTTTCCAAAAGTTAAACGGAGACATATAATATTTAGGTAGCGTGTTTTAGTGGCCTATTGACTTTTCTTAATCTATTGATGAAATTTCCGGAAGTTTCCAAAATAAATCATTTAATGTCACGAAAGTAAGCAAAAAGAAAACAGTCAGTATTATATCCAATTTTTTATTATTACTGTTTTATGTATAACCGAAAATTTGTTAATTCTTTCCACTTCTTTCGGAGCACTTCTCTCTACTCTACAGAAAGAAAATTCTAGCATAGACTACGGAAGGAAAAGGGTAGACATTCAACAAATAAAAAAATCCTGAATGAACAGATTTTGGTGTTTAATATCTGCATCTGGGGAAAGAAACTGCTTCAAATATCTTGATTGCTTTCTTTGTATTAAACTGGTACACAAACGTAGTCTACAGAACAGAAGTTCAGTGTAGATGCACGTAAATTTTGAACTTATGGAGTATGTAAAGATAACTCATGGCATGGCAGACCTGTACTACCAAATGACATACAATACGTTCCCATATCATTAAAATAAATATAATTTTTTTTTTGGCGATTAGATGTAAGAAGGCGCAAAGACTGGCAATTGGGCCTTGCTAAAAGCCAAAATCTTCAGCATACATGTAGACTTGGCCCTGGATTTTGCTCTTGCTATGAACTCCTCAACAAGATAAAATCGGTGATAACCAAGTCGAAACCCAGATCCAAGGTTGCATGTACGCTATATCTGTATATGTTTTGCTTCCTGTGAGGCTAATTTGGCAAGCTTTATGCATTTTTTCACCTGCTTGCGCTCTAAAGCTTGTACCACAGTTCGCGATAGATGGTAGTTCTCTCAGAAGTTGGCTGGTTCACAACACTTTTTCAATCACTGGCAAAAATGTAGAGAAACATCGCATCAAGAATTCCTTTCTCACCAGCTTATTCATCGGTTGTGTTTTCCTTAGGAGCCCATAACAAGGAAGAAATCTAAGTCTTCGGATACCTGCATATTTTGGATATAAGAAGTCAGCTTTTCGAATGCTTCCAAACATGAGATTGAACAATGGCCTAATGGATAGGGTGCTAGTCTTCGGAACCAAACCATGGAGTTCCGCATAGTAAAGGCTACTTTAAGCCGCTATAAATCACTTTCAGCTGTAAATCCAAAACTGACTACAGTGTTCTGAACCAAATAAATGAGGACAACTCTTAAGAGTCCGAAACAAATAGAACTTATATTCCTTGCTCTGATCCTAATTTTAATCCTCAATATATCATTATAAAATCTTTTTATATCAGACTTTAGTAAAAAGTATTTTCTTTTTATTTTGCAGCTACTGTTATGTGCAATTTTATAAAATTAGCATAAAAATATTTCGTGTGAAGTAGGAACGTTTCAAGAAGAACTTATTAGGTTGCTGTAGCTTGGATATCTGTAATTATTTATTTGGTGCATTGAGAGAAAAAATCGTAGCATAGTGTGAAATTAAACACAATTGACTTCTACGTTACGAACAATTACAGTTTTTAAATCCGAAGAATAAAGTGCGTATTTACTTCGTTTAACAGACGTCCTCGACCCAGTATTCGTTCATAGTCAAGCTCCTTATGGTAGATAAACATACCAGAGATATAAGGATTCCATATGTGATTGATCGTGTAATATTACCTGCGATAAAAGCTTCCATCACTAAATGAGCCCCAATCTTATGATTCAGGCTTCCAAGGATATATTGTAAAAACCTTATCTACGGTAGTAATGACGTGGGGACATTAAATTTAAAGCTTAAATGAAAGGACTGTTTCAGCCCCCTAGTAGTTTTAAATCAGAAAAATTCCCTAATTTTAACAGTAATTGATCCAACAGAATTTTTTAGCTCAGTTATGGATTGTTAAAATATGTTATGCGTATTTATCCTCCATGTGCTGTTAGAAAGCTGAGAATAGGAGAAAAACCAAGTTCCGTAAGCATTGCGAACCTCTCGACTCTCTAAGCTGAACAGTGTCGTTGCATTCAGTGGCTAAGTGTAGATTCCGAATTTAATTATGCAATCCGTTTATGAAATTAGTTAAGACACTGTATATTTTCTTAAAGTTTTAAAGAAGAAGAATCGTATTTGCAAAGATGTTTACAAAATGTTTAACAATGAAAGTACATTATACATTTAAACCAAATTAATTTCGTACAGTTACTTCATTAGGAAAGTTATTAATTTTAAATTATTGACAGTTTCTAACTGACAGTTAAGTATTTGAAATATGTCAATGTAACGTCACACAAATATCAACTTGAAAAATTTCGTGTTACAAGCGGATATCAATATCACTCCCTTTGAATAACAATTTTTCTCTTCAGAGAAATGCGTTCCGAAATTCGAATTTTCCGTCTCTTTTATAAAAGAAATCACCTTGAGGCTATGACATCTGTGAAAAATTAAATTAGCTGCAAAAGGGAGGAGAGAAGAAAACTGAAATAGGCTGAAAATGGAGTAGAATTTAAAATTCTTGGGTGTAAATAATACTCGTATACATAAGCGAAAACCGTAACGTTTCCACAAATTACTTTTGGCATAGTTTATTTTTCAAATGTTATATAACTTTAGGGCTTTTCTGTTATGTTAAGCAATTTTAAATACAACCAAAAAAATGTTGGCTGAAAAATGACTGCATGAAAAATATATGAAGCAGAAACTTTAGAAAGATTTATGTGATTTTAATCCTTTTAGAAGGCTTTAACTTTTTTTATGTATTTTGTTCAAGCCGATCCGATCCAAAGAGAAAATACAGTTCATTGAGTAAACGTATATTTTATGATTTACTTATATAATACGTTTTAATTTTAAGTTTGAAGTATTTTAATTATAATACTATTGTATTATAATTATTATATTAGTAGGATGTTAAATAATATACCTCTGTCACACGCATTTTGACATTCGTTTATTCATTTATTGATTATTTTGTGAGAAAATAAATTTTACAATACGTCAGTTCAGTGCGCTATACACGTCGTCCTTTCTCCAGATGTCGGGAACAATTCGAAGAATCTGTTGTAATGTTGAAAGTGTGAAATTGTAGTTCACATATTTTACCACAGTGGTATTAAGCCGGGGTGGCGTGGTAGGTTTGGGTACCGCAGAAGCTCTTCAAGAAAATCGCGAAATGCTATGTTGAGTACAACCAGTATTCTTTCAGACATTTTTAAAAGAAGAGAGTTTGTAATTAATCAAAACTGCAAGCAATAGAGCAGGAAGAATGTACTCAAATATGAACCGACAGAAATGCAAAACTTATACACTAAGAAGTTGAAATTAATACATTCTGCATGTACATAAAAAAAAGACTCTCATAGCGAAGAAATAGTGGAAGTAATAGTATTGCAATTTATTACCGCTTAATATTGAATTATGTTTTCTACATTACAGCTATAAGCTTTCTAAGATTGAGTTTGAAATTAGTTTTAAAAAAATAAGAATATGTGTTCCTAGTGCCTACATGTCGCATAAGGTTGAAATAGCCTACTGCATGTACTAAGTATGCAAATTTCATTATTTTAAATTTTAGTATTTAATATACGTATGTAATTAAAAATAGAATTTTCTTAATATTAAAATAATTTACTATTTTAAATTTATTCCAAGCTATTAACAAGTTGGGTATTCCAGTAGTAGAAAAAATGTTGAAAACTTCGGATGTTGTGACTATAAATAAATTCAGAGACTTGAATTTTGTAGGATGCAATTTTAATAATCATAAAAAGTTGATTAGAGATATAGGGACCCCTTTACTTAGGATAAAATAATAATGTTCAAATATTATCCATAATTAGGGGATAGAAATTATTATAATTCACTTAGTAAGATATTTCTATAGTTCAGGCCTGCACAACATACGGCTTGCGTACACGCACTCTGTGGCCCGCAAAGCCTTTTCTAAAAACGCATAGTATTATCAATCTGAATTAATTACAAGATAAAAAGAACTCTTTATATACCATGTTTTTAAATTTTCTGTTGAATACTATAAACTTGACAATTCTATGTATTAATAAATACTTTAAAATTTTTTTGATGAATTATCCCATCAACTTGAAAGAAAATAAAGTTAATTGGAAGTTAACTTGCGTTTAACTTTTCGTTCCCTTCCCAGCCGATAGATGGCTGCACCAGTCTACAAAACAAAATTAACTGAAAATGAATTCAAATCTGCTTAAAGATGGCTTAAAGTATTAAAATAATGCATTGTCATCGTGTTCTGAGCTATTCTAAAAGTTTCAAACGTGTAGCTAGTCGAGAAGTTAGTTAAAAATCGATTGCAAGATTAGTACGGGACAAACAAACACACACACACACAAACAAACAAACAAACAAGAAAGCGAGTTAATAAAAACATGGTAAAAAAATACGGATTATTTTTGGAATTTTAATATTACGAAAGAAATATGTAAGCTTAAAATATTAATATCTATTAAAGTTTTGAAATAATCAGTAATTTATTTTTTGTAAGATAAATTACTTTTCGCTTTCCCGTCTATCTTATTTCATTGCGGCCCGCAGCAGCTTTCCATAAAGTAGTATGGCCCTCATCACATTTCCAGTTATTCAGGCCTGCCCAAATCATAACCTTCGTTGCCCAGGGACCATAGCAAACAGAATTCGTTGAGAACACTTATTTTCCAACCAAACCATTTAGAGGCAAAAATAGGTTTAATTTTCTTAATTCACAAATCATTTATTCTAAATATCATCAGCTCGGGTAGCAAAGAGTTGACCGTAGCGCTTCAAATCAAATCATATATCATTTGTAAAAACATACAAATAAATTTAATAACAATAAAAGTTTCATGTAAACTAAATAGCAATCATAAAAGCCTATGAAAGCTAAAAAATCAAGGGGGTGCTTGACCTTGCATTTGCTGTAAAACTTTAGGCTTAATACTGACCGAAGCTATAAAGTTGCACAATTCGTGGTCGCTTGAAACGATGAAACCATTTTTTTTTTCACTCCTGAAGCAGTAATATGTTTTAAGTGCTGGAGATTTGGGCATGTCGTGAAGCACTGAAGAAATGTAAAAACATGTAAGATTTGTTCAGTAAAATTGCATGAGTCAGAGCCATGTAAGAGGAAAATGGCCCGTGGGAACTGTGATAGATACCAAAAGAAAGTTGGAGGGAGAGAAATTGACACTTGCCTACGGACAGTTGCCTACGGATTTTGGATGCAGCAGCTATAGGGCTAAAATAGAGAGGATAATAGAAAAAAAAAATGGACTATGGTCCCTCTTGGCCTCTGCGGTAGCACCTGTTCTTTGTTGCTCTTAGTTGCTTGTTCCTGTATTATCTTTTTGCTTGTCAATTTATCTTGATACAAGCGGAGAACCCATACTTCGCTACGGAGTATATTCAAATTAAATACAACGGTCAATGTATGCAATTAATGCCAAAAATATGTATAAATATATTTATAATAAATACAACGATCAATGTATGCAACTGACGTAAAAAAAGGAAAATATATTTATAGAAAAATCGTAATGTATATTTTTATGGACAAAATAATGTAGAAGAAAATATTCAAAACTGAATCTAATAGAACATACTAAAGAATATAGTACTGTTAATATAGTACAGTTTGAGGAACATATCTTTTCTTGTATTTTAATATTTTTTGGGGTAATGTCTAATCGTCTGCCGCATTAAAAAGAAAAATATTTTTTTTGTCTATTTCTCTGTATGCACGTGGCGATAAATTAATTTAAAGAACCAGAAAAAGAAATCAAGTGATCAGCAGTTAATAAATTTAATTCTAAAAATTAATCTTTAAAAATTCACCAAAAATTAGGAATTGGAGATTAAGATACGAAAAATATTTCATTTTAAAGGAATTTTTATGATCTTTCTTGTTATATAAATTTTATAACCCTCAAATTATTATTTTAAATGCAAACTTTAAAAAAGTTACTAAAACAGCTTAAAAATTTAACTTTAAAAAATCTAAATAGAATTTTTCAAATATCTTTCTTAGTGCACCTCTACACTATAAGAAGAATCGCCATACAAAATTTCAGCCCTTTAGGTCAAGCGGTTTGGTCTGTGCGTTGTATGTCATCAGTCAATCAGTCAGTCAGTGAGTCAGTCAGTTACGGAACTGTTTTAGATATATAGATTATGATTGTTAGTATGCTGATGATTGTATCTGACACTAATTTATAATGTTTTTTATATATGCTTATCGATTAATTGTGCAGTCACAGGTTGTGATTGCATTTTCATTGTTACATAATATTAATATGTAATGCATATGCTTGTCTTTTTTATGTTACCTGTAGAATGGGTACAGCCCCATTGTTTGTTATATTTAATCGTATGTTAAATCTTAAAGTGAATGGGTTGTGATTTTGTACTTTTATTGCCTTTACGGTTGGTACAGGACGTCTGTTAACACTTTTGTAAAATCTTGGTTTATAAATAAAATAAACGGATTGCTATGTAGAAGACAGTGTGGTGGCTGCATTAAAATTGGGATTGAATGTGTGATATGGTGTAATTTTTTACTCTTGGATTGGCTCTGATCGTAGGCCATGGGTGAGTGGTATCAAGTGGCAGATGGACTTCTTTAAGGAGCCCAGCTGACACGTGGGGCTACGAGATGGGCCAGGTGTCTGGTCCGGCGGTTTTGAAGTAGGGTGGTTGCTATAGGGGCGACCCGATGCCAGTAGTTAAATTTTTGCCGAATTAGCTTACCGCTGAGGGCGGTGTACCCTTTGAATCTTATCACTCCTGACTTCGCAGAATATTTCTTGGGTGATCTCGGACCACAGCTTTTGATCCATGCTCTAGATTAGGGATGGCCAACTGGCTACCTGCGGGCCGCATTTGGCCCAGCAGTACTTTTTAACCGAACCACGGCACTAAAACAACTGAAAATTATATATACTGTTATAGATTGAAATACATACATCACTTACTTGTTCCATGTTATGCGTCGAAAGTACCTTTTCCATCATGAAACATGTTAAATCCAAGGAAAGAATTTGAGCTGCAGATAAAATTTTACCTCAACTCCTTTGTGTTTCTTGAGCTGGCATGGATATTTGTAGCCATTCGGAATAGGCTTTAAGAAGTAGACCCTGGTCTAATGATCCCTCGTGTAGCAAAAAATTACGTAGTATTTTCAACAAAACAACCAACCAACAAACTTTTGTGTTTCTTCACCAGAAATCGACGTCGATTTAACTGCCCTCCATCAAGTGCCCATCGTCAAACATGCCATTAGATTTTTCTCTAATTTTTGATTATAAAGAAAAGTTATAGAAAAGTAAATTATGTTTTGTGTTGCGGCATTACCATATTTTTGTAAATGATAAGAAAAATAATTTTGCTTTGTCTTTTGAAATTAATGTTTCATTATCCAAAAATCAAATGTTTCTTTAATTATATATGTACAAGGATTTATAAAAAAGGCCCTCCGAAATCGCTACTTTGAAGTTGCAATTTTTAAAAATAATCTGATTTTACAAAGTTTCGTTTAGTAATATTCGCTTTTTTGTAAATGCATATTTTGATAGCGTTAACTTTATTTTTTCACTAATCAAACATTTTTATTAAGAATGCGAATTTCTTAAAAATCAGTAATACAGCTTTTCCTATATTGTAATGCGGCCTTTTTAGAGAACACTTATTTATGTGTATTTTGAATAATTTAAATATTCAAAATTATTTTAAAGTTAAAATATTCAGTGCAATATACAAATCCAATATTTAATGACCGCTATTCCGCCATTTGCATAGCAAATATCGAAATTCACTCTAAAATTACACTTGGTTCTTCGTCATTATATTTTTCTAAAGAGGATTATTTTCAATAGGACACTCCTGCTGTAGATGAAAAAATGTAAAGCTTAGAATGTGAAATTCAAGCAAAGTGAACAAAGAGTTTAAAATTTTTCATTCTTTGCTGCGTTTGTATCAGAAAAGATTCCACAATACATCCCAACTTGGACAACCTAAGCCGTGAAAGTTTTCCTTTATCATTGTGAGTTTAATCTTGTATGGTATTAATGGACTGTCAGGCATATTTTAGAGCATTTGCGCATCTCCACTCATATAAACTGAAAATACCACGTATACAACAGAAACCTTAACTGGGATTATGCGTATATTTATTGAATACAAGCTAACTACGATTTAAGGCATGTTTTAGTAGTTTACAATTAACGTAACATGGAATTTGCGAAGCGCTAAAATCAACGCGAATGTACTTTCTGCGTGAGAAAACAAAATATAAATTACAGTTAAATAGAATGGCATTTCTGAAAATGATTCTGAGTAAAATTTCTAGTTTTTGTTCCTTATTAGTCTTAAAATATCTTTCAGATTTAGATCTAGTTTAGGTTTCTAATTCATATTGTTACGAATTCCAATTTTGGTTTCGGTGATTGAATGGACTTTGAATAAGACAGAATAAAAGCAAAGATTTAGTTACAGGAAGTCGAAATACTACAGCTTACAAATCGTCAGAATCTGACTAAAGTGCTTCTAACATAATCGCTAGATCACAGAAGTACAGAAAAAATCAACAAAAAAACGCGGCATGAAGTCTTACTTATCGCAGCATAAATCTCAGAAAATCTCCAAAGAAAATCTCACAGCTAACAGCAGCGCTTTTGACAAGCCCCAAGCCCAATTCAAAACTGATATATGAACTCTAAACTCTGAATCGAAGCTGTATTTATAGCTTCTTGGGAGTCTGGAGATTTCAAAAACGTCCCAGAAAATACCAGACTTGGAAATCTCGCCAAATTTGACACCAAAAAATGTCACTAAAAACGTCGCCAACAAGCCAATATCTCGCAATTTTTCGAGATACTATAGATACCCTATGCTAAATGCTTGGTAGGGCAGAAAATTAGGTAATACGAATATTTACATGGAACAAACAATAATAATGCAATATTTTACAAGCAGAATAACAATTTTAACGGTAATTTAAGCTAAAGACAAACATTAATTTACAAAATTCGTTACAAAATTTATTGACTTAGATCTTGTTGATGTTAATATAGATATTCTTAATAATGACATACAGGAAACTTGTGGAAAACTAACACGTACTCAACTCTTCTTTAATTTCGCAACAAATGTAAAAAAAAATATTTCAATTGAATGTGAATTGAAGAAGTGTCGATTACGGGATCCTTCTCATTGTTTAGATAAACGTTTATAGTACATCTTTAATATACCTACAAAAATTGAAACACAGAACTCGTTATCTCTAGATTTTAATATCATGAATTATTTTTTGATGAAATAAGATATCTTTATGATTATGGAAAAGATTTGTTTCAAAAAGAATTTTAATTTAATTTAATTTCACTAAAAATTTAATTCGTAATAGGAAAACTACAAATCTTTTAAGAGAAATAATTCAGAAATAATTTCATTAGCACTGGAAGAAATCTAAAAACACTTTGTAAAATATACCGTTCCATATCAACAAGCGTTAATTTTATTATTTGTGACAAACTTTATTTCTGGCAGCCGTATTGAAAATAAAATCAGAAAGAAATACCCTGGGTCAATAAAATAGTCTTTAAAATTTTCTGAAATTTTCTCTGAATCTATAAACTCTATTTATATATATATATTACTAGATGAATACCCGTGCTTAGCTACGGCGTACATTTTAGGATAAATCCAATGAAAATTATAACGCATATTTTTATAGACAAAATAATGTAAAAGAAAATATTCAAATAAAATCTAATAGAACATACTAAAGAATATACTAGTACAGTTAATATAGTACAGTTTGAGGAACATTTTCCCCATCACTAACCAAAATTTCCTCAACCATTTTTTGACGGAGATCCGCACAAAGAAGATACGCCGAGAATAGTCACAGAGAATACGATTTTCCACACAAACTTATTGGAATGTTCCAATTTACCTCCTTAGGAGTGGAATTCCAAAAAACTTTTCTTAGCGGCTATCCATGTCATTAAAGTAATGAACTATCAAAGTTTCAGTCCTTTAGGTACAGCGGTTTGGTCTGTGAGAGATCTGTCAATCAGTCACGGAGCTGTTTTATATATAGGTATAATTTAATATTGTTGCGTATTGATCGAGGTAGCGATGGAATCAACTAATGCTACAGCCAAGTAAATTAAAAGAGTTACTTTATTTCAAAACAGTTGAAGATAAAAGGAAGAGTGATGCACCGTGAATACGGTGCAGGAACAATAGCTATTTATATAGTCTCTGGTCCGTTAGGATGAGTTGCCAGATGAGTTCGTTTAACAAAACAATATCGAGTCCAACAGGGCCCTCGATTACCTTTTCCTGCAGAGCGGATGACTGCGAGGTAAGTATCTATAACCAGGACGATAAAGGCTAATATATCGTCTTTAGATATCTTCCAAAAATAAAGCCAAGCTTCCTAACTGAATCTAAAAATTATCTTCTTGAGAAATAAACTGCTGACTTCACAAGTCCGCGTATCGCCTTTCTTTACTGAGGATGGTCGAAGTAGTTCCCTCAGTTCAGATCATAGCTAACTAACTAACTTTCAAGATCTTTCGTCTCATCTTCACCGCTCCATCCAGAGAACTCGTCTCTCATTGGCTCTTCTAACGGTGATGTCATTGTTGAGACTTTTTGTTTGCTGAAACGCAAGAGCTAAGATGTCCGCAATTCTTGCATGTCCAAGTTCGGGGTCCGTCCTGAGTCATGCATCTGGCGAAAGGTTTATTCAGCCCAAGTGTCACTTTTTGGAGACAGGCTGGCGCCTCTTTTCTTCCGAGTGTACCATCACCTGCTACAAGTACAATGGCTGCTGGGCCGCCGGTCGTTAGCGGTGCAAGCGGTGTTAATGCCTGCTGGGATTTTAATTATTATGTGGATTAATTTAATTCGTCACAATATCCATAAAACATACCAATTTTAATTAAATTCTTAAAAAAATTCTATCCTAATTAGTCTAGTGATTGAATTTTATATTTTACTTGAATTCTAAAAAATAATCTTTAAAAATTCACCAAAAATCAGAAAATGGACGTAATGATTCAAAAAAGAATTAATTTTAAATTAATTTTCAGTGACTTTTCTCGTGATGTAAATTTCATAACCATCAAATTATTATTTTAAATGCAATCTTAAAAAAGTTACAAAAACAAATTAAAAATTTAATTTAAAAAATCTAAGAAGAATATTTTAAAAGTATTTCTTAGTGCCCCCTCCACTATAAGAAGAATCGCCATGCAAAATTTTAGCCCTTTAGGTTCATCGGTTTGGTATGTGCGTTATCTGTCAGTCAGTAACGGAACTGTTTTATATAATACTAGCTGTACCCGGACACGCGTTGCTGTGGATTAGGCTGGTTCAATGGAAAAAGCAAGAAAAGAGAAAGCCCGTTTCTAATATGTTTAATTTATAAAGGCTGCAAAGCTGTTACTCATTTAGCACTACCCAGGGGGCACAGTATGCTACAGACGCGAGTAACGTTACCCACCAACATATTTTAAAGTTCTGTTTTTAGTACTTGTTTGTTTTATGTAATATCTTGGAGAAAGAATTGTATTCCCCTTCGTCTGCTGCATTGGAAATAATTTTTTTTCTAAATGTTTAATTTTACAATACTTGTGGCTATACAATATTTTTTGCTGTTCAACTGTCTGTGCAGATATATAGATTGTCTGGTTTTCCGACTCTAGAACACGCAACATATAATTGTCCATGTGAGAAACAATCCGTGTCTAAATCTAACCCGCACAATTGTAAAGATTGGCCCTGATCTTTATTGATGGTGATTGCAAACGTCAATCGAATTGGGAATTGCAATCTCTTAAATTTAAATGGCATATTTGTTGGAATCATGGGAATGCGAGGGATGAGGAAATATTCACCTTTGAATTGTCCTGTCAAGATCGTTCCATCTACGACGTTGCTCAATAATTTTTTACTGCAAGCCGCGTGCCGTTGCAAAGCTTTGGTTGGTTGATATTTCGCAACATTATAATTGGCAAGCCGATTTTCAATTGCAGTACGTGCGGTGGCATCCCTGGCAGATCGAGTGAATTAAAAAATTCTGTTGGATAATGAACCGCTTCATCTGCTTCCACAACAGTGTCGACGGACATGTATGCGACTGCCTCGCTTTGAATGTTATACTGAATAATATTCTTAAGTTCGTAGACGTCTTTGTTCTTGGCGGCAAGAATATCTCGTTCACTCATCCAATCCTGATTCTTATAATTGGTTTGAATATTGGGAAATACTTTTTCAACCAATTCTTCTTTTGACGATACTAAATTGCAGAAGTTATGAGGCAATGAAATTCGTCCTGATGTCAGATCAACCGGCACCTCTCCATTTCCAACTTCCAGCAATTGATGGGAGAATAACTCAGCTGATCGATCGTTTTGCAGATGGACACGCATATTTGTAGATAATGTCATCGTCTTTACATGTCGATACAAAGTAGAGTATTTCAGGCAAGCATTTATTTCGCCCGCTGGTGTCGATCGAGGAAATATAAATAATGTTTGCCTGAAATCTCCCGCAAGAAATATTAATGCGTTCCCAAATGGTCTGATGTTTCCACGCAAATCTTTCAATGATCGATCAAGAACCTCGAGCGAATTTTTGCGTGCCATTGTACATTCATCCCAAACAATAAGTTTGCCTTTCTGCAATACTTTTCCCATGCTGGATCCTTTGGAAATGGTGCACGTGGGAGTTTCAATGAATTGCATGTTCAATGGCAATTCCAAAGCGGAATGAGCAGTTCTTCCACCTGGTAGCAATGTCGCAGCTATTCCGGACGACGCAAGAGCTCAGGCAATGTCATTTTGAGATCGAATTGCTGCCAGAATCAATCTAATTAGGAATGTTTTACCAGTTCCTCCTGGTGCAGCTAAGAAGAATGTTTTCTCCAACCCCATTATTGACAATTTGCATTATTTGATCGTAAATGCATTTTTGCTCAAGTGGTAGCTTAGGAATATTTGATTGCACATACAACAAAAGATCCCCCGTGTTGTAATTTAATTCACGACGCAATTCTACATCGAACGAAGCATCAGCAGGTCGATTCGGTGATGGCAGTCGCAATTGATTGAGAACTTTGTTCGCTATTTCTAAACACAAATCTTCAATGATTATCAACGCTTCGTTGTAGATTTCTGCTGTGAAATCCTTGTTCATATTTGAATTTTCCTCGCGTATTCGACGGAAAATATCTACAGCCATGTGCGTTTTCTTATCTCTTCGATTGTCTATTATTGTCTAGAACGATCCCTGCGTACTTTATGACCTGTGGGGACTGCTGATAGTGGGGTCGCACCCCACCGTGACAAATTTCTGTTCTGAGTGGGAAGGGAAAGACATTTCTCGTTTGCCGTAAAATATTTTGTATAGCGTGTGTTTCAAAAAAAGCATGTTAATACCTGTCACAGGTGTGGCATCTGTATAATAGATATATAAAAAAACTCACATATTCAAATGCAACGTTATGTTAAAATTGCAAAGAAATCGGTGAAGAACTTTCGGAGATTTGTGGTTTTGAACAAACGAACATTTACATTTTTATTTATATAGATAGATATAGATATAGATTATAGAAGTATAGATACACATTGGTATCCCAAAATTTGAATAAGAGATGAAATAAAAATGCAAAAGTTAAAAAAGGATTTTAAGTAAAGAATGCTTTTTTTTAAAATTATTTTAAGCACCTAAAATAATATTCCAAATTAATATTACGTTAGTTATTAATTAAAGTTAATTTTTTAAAAGAAAGAGGTTAAGAGATGAAATAAAAATACAAAAATAAAAAAAAGATTTTAAGTAAAGAATGTTTTTTTAAAATTATTTTAAGCACCTAAAATAGTATTCAAATTAAAATTACGTTAGTTATTAATTAAAGTTAATTTTTCAAAAGAAAAAGGTTAAGACATGAAATAAAATTAGAAAAAAAAAGGATTTTAAGTAAAGAATGTTTTTTTTTTTAAATAATATTCAAATTTTTTAAAAATAATATTCCTAAAATAATATTCAAATTAATAATACGTTAGTTAATAATTAAAGATAATTTTTTAAAAGAAAAAGGCGTGCCGAAGAACGGCTAGTTTCGAACCGCTAACGTCAGAACAGAAGCCCACCGCGATAGCACCACGGTAAGGATCAAGTCTTCGTCACAAAAACCGATAGAGGACAGTAGCGGTAACAATGGAAATTGTTAGGATTAAGCCCCTAACTTTATTTCTACTGATCAGATATACATAATATATAGCCTATGTCCATCTGGAATAATGTACCTTTCAAACAATGAAAGAATATTTCAAATAGATGCAGTGGTTCTGGAGATTACCCTCCACGTACGAAATCGCTCTGTCTTTATATATAAGTATAGATATAGATTATAGAAGTATAGATACACATTGGTATCCCAAAATTAGAATAAGAGGTGAAATAAAAATACAAAAGTAAAAAAAAAAGATTTTAAGTAAAGAATGTTTTTTTAAAAATTATTTTAAGCACCTAAAATAAAATTCAAATTAATATTACGTTAGTTATTAATTGAAGCTAATTTTTCAAAAGAAAGAGGTTAAGAGATGAAATAAAGATTGAAAAATAAAAAAAGAATTTTAAGTAAAGAATGTTTTTTTTAAAAATAATATTCAAATTTTTTTAAATAATATTCCTAAAATAATGTTCAAAATAATAATACGTTAGTTAATAATTAAAGTTAATATTTTAAAAGAAAAAGGCGTGCCGGAGAACGGCTAGTTTCGAACCGCTAACGTCAGTACAGAAGCCCACCGCGATAGCACCACGCTAAGAATCCTTCAAGTCTTCGTCACAAAAACCGGTAGAGGACAGTAGCGGTAACAATGGAAATTATTAGGATTAAGCCCCTAACTTTATTTCTACTGATCAGATATACATAATATATAGCCTATGTTCATCTGGAATAATGTACCTTTCAAACAGTGAAAGAATTTTTCACATAGGTGCAGTGGTTCTGGAGATTACCCTCCCCGTACAAAATCGCTCTCTCTTTATATATAAGTATAGATAGATTAACACTCTTATTATACATTACTAAGAATAAAGATATATTATTAATAAAATTTAATTTTCATTGATATCAACTTAGTTCTTTTTCTTCTAAAGGAGGGGCATCAAAAATAAACACATAAAATTTGATTGTAAAATGTACTATAAAAAGATCATTTGAAACACAAAACTAAGGAAAATGCGTTGTGAGATTTAGATGAATAATAATATTCAAACTACACTATATTACGACTTACATTATGAGATATATTCAGTAAATAAAATTTTTTTCTAATCTATAAGCAATCTGAAATGTTATAAAAATGGAATTAATGGCATGGAATTAATATCGCACATATTTTGCGCTCTATAAGGTACACCCTTTTATACGGGGTGGATTTGTAAAGCCATCCTCTGTCATTATTCTCCAAAATCTAGAGCAGAAAAAACTAATGAGAGCCTTTGATCTTGCCAGGATGAGGAGGTAACGCCAATAACACTCAAAGAGAAAAATGGTCGAACGTTCTATGAATCATAGAATACCATATTTACACGGAAATATTTCATAAACCATGATATATATTGAAGCACCCACTCAACCCTGTAAATCGCATCAAAAATGAAATATTACTAACGGCGCTGAAAGGCCTGTAAATGGGTGAATTTATTTCGGTTAATTTAGTTATGCAATCAATTCAACTCAGCGCATTGTGAACCTCAGATTAAGGATCATAGGGGCCTTCTGATTAATCGAATAAGTTTCCCATTATATATGAAAGAATATTAATGTCAAAACATATGAACTGCGCATGCATACAAATACCCGTATAGTACATGTAATTATACATTATTATATGTACATAATCGTACATACGTGCATATAGATAAATAAATAAATAAATTTATATACCCATATATACAGAGAGAGAGACAGAAAAGGTACGTATGTATGTGTATTTAAGACGAATTTTCGTTAAATTATCTTAATCCCATTATCAGTTAGCATAAAATGTTCTTCTATTTTTGCTAATAGTTTTGTATGTAAGTATGTTTAAGATTTATTTGGAGTATACCATGCACTGTCTCTCAGTATGATGAAGGGGTTCATTGAAAATATTATGATTCTAGTAATAAAAGTTTTTATTCTTCCTGAGGTTTTCACTGTGTAGTCTATAATTTGTTTTTCTTTTAACTTACAATAGTTCAAAGTCAAAATGGGGTTATTTAGGAAAAATAAGGACGGTTTAAGTCGAAAACTAATGTATAGTAAATCTTCATCGTTTATGAGGTTGCAATGTTTGGCATTTATCAGTCAGTCCCTAACTGTGGTATTAAATTAGATTTTTCAGTAAATTTTGTAATTTTTGCTTTAGTTTACTTAAACTTCTGGATATTTGTAGTAGTTTAGAACATCCTTCACCTCCGATAGGGGATGTATTTCTAAGAGCACGAGGCCACCAATAAAGAGGTAGAGCAATAAACATGTAATCTCTTGTATCTTCTGCCAAATAAGGCGCCAGGTTGTAGCAGAACTACCGGTAGTACGAAAGACCGTAAGATCTCATAACGAGACAATTATTTAGAAATACTAGAGAGGAGTGACAATAGATTGCAAAAGCTCCTGCGTCCATTATCCATTGAGTTTACATCAGCGTGAACTCTTTGAAAAAGTTCAATTGCTCGGTTCCCCAGACTGCAACGAAAGTGGCCTGTTGCTTGTTGCGATAATATATAGCAATACATCAGCCAGCATTATTCGGCGCATTTTAGAGGTGCAGCACTGGGGATAAGGGAACTACATAAGAGTTATATTTGCCGATGGAAGCTCAACAAAACGTCAACAAAACAATAGGATATAAACAGGAGGTCAGCAGCCTACCCAAAAGTTAACCTTGTAACAAATAGTCTGCAGTCCCCAATGTGTTATCAAATTGTACTTAGTGTTGGTGCACCAATCCGATGAAGATGCTCACCCAGACAGTCGTGGCCTGTCAATAGCCTAAATGAGACCACTGAGTCTCGTCGTGGGCTATCTGCTAAGCAAGCGAGATCTTCAAACCTCGAACGTTTCGTCTTAATTCTGGATAAAATTCCAAAGTTTCGTATTAATTCTGGATAGAATTAATACGAAACTTTGGAACGTGCATTTGCCCAGCCTTTTTTCACTTTGTGATCTTATGGAACCCATGAACAGAGCTCATCTGCGTCGCTGGGGAGCACTTCTTGGTTATGACTCCGAGACCGCTCGATTTTGGCTTGCCAGAGACTGTCTAAGGCAATGAATGCGGTCATTTAATTTCATGTTACTTATGTTTAATTGTTTGTGTTTCCTTTTCCCCTTGACCTGCCATTAGAAATAAAAAATACTAATAAATCTGTAATAATAATAATAATAATAATAATAATAATAATAATAATAATAATAATACTATGATAATAATAATACTAATCGTAATGAAACTTCTACTTAACAATAATCAGTATACCGGGGGCGTAAGGTTTTATTTGCAGATAAATGGAAATGCTTAAATCGCAATAAATGGGAAAAATATTTAACACCGAAAATTCTGATGCCTAGATGAAGTCCAGAATCCGACTGGATAAGTTTAACACGTCATATCGGCCTACTCATAAACGCTGGTTTCAAATAATTTCTTTTCCAAATAGAAGTATTTAAACATAATCTGGTATCTCTTCATCTAAAAGTCTCCTTTTCATGTTTGTCTTTTATATGCAAACGTTTTAAAATTACTTTCCTATTTACTTAAAAGAAGTTGTATTTTGTATGTGATTAAACATTCAGACTATCGCGACAAATATTTTTTCCTTTTTGTTTGCACAAAATGTAAATATTAGCATACTTACATTTACAAATTCACATTTCATTACATTAAATTTAGATTATATGTTTCATTTATATAATTTTTTACTATTTTCAGAGATATAGTTTGTATGTTACAGTAATCACATGAAAACCCTTTTCTTTGTAATATTTTTGTCGCTATCAAATGTAGGAAAAATTGTATCAGTTAAAAAAAACTGAAATTACCCTTTTAGTGATGTTCCAATTCCAGACAGTTAACATTGTATGAAGTATGTATTGATTTACTTAAATATCAGTCCATTTCATCATTAATTTTTCATTCATGTCAAAAATAACAAAATCGAGATGTTTTGTTGGCGATTTGATATTGTACACTAACCTTCAATATTTAATCAAATTTTTGTCAGAAAATATTTTATGTATAAAATAATTTACATACCGGAAGTATACATTTCTGAGATTGAGCGAACGAGGAAAACAATGGTGATGTCTTGGGTAGAGACGAAAAACTTAGTTCTAACATCCGAAAAAATTCACCAAATAAAACCAGTTTTGTAAGAAATGTAAATATGAATTCAGCATTTTTAAGGCATTTTGATAACCATCCAAACACAAAAGAAATATCTAATATAGGTATCTATGTGTTTCTATTGAGACAAACAAAAAAAATCAGGTAGTCTCTTCTAACGAAACTACCGCGGGTTATTGACGCAGGATTACTTATCGTTGCTTACCTATTTTTTTTACAGTACATACAAAGAGAAGGATGAGTAATAACCCTGTGCAGAATAGGTCGATGGTAAGAAAATTAAGTTACATATGTCAGAAAATGGGGGGGTAATGTATCGTGTAAATGCCAAGCCAATAAGTGAGTTTCACAGTGTACTCGGATAGTAGGACGGAACCATATCTAAATTAAAGTGATGTTTCAGAAAATGCGTTTTCGTTCAGTTTTGTAACTATAGTAAAATCACCCATCATGATGATCGGCACATTGGCATCAATATCAAACTCTGCATCTATAAGTAAACTTGATTTGGCAAACGATTTTTAAATTTAAAAGCAAATGAGTTTTAAATTTAAAAGTTCAGTGCGATTGATAATGGTAAAATAAAAAAGCTAGCGCGCGCCATCTAGCGGAACAATAATAGGAACAAAATTTGTGTAATTCAGAATTAACAATTCGCGCAAAGCGGATATCTAAATCTTTAAAATGGTACCTCATTTACTGATTTTGGGTAAATATGAAGGGAGAAAAAGAGATAAAAAAAACACCTTTTAGAAATATCATTCTGCCACTCTTGATTTATAACTCGCGATGACAATTTTAACGTCTGAAATTTTGTTTTACCGCACACCGTCATAGAGGAACGTAATCCTACGTTAAAAGCGCCAAACCTTATAACATCCTCTCCCTGACACCTTACTAACTAAAATATTACTCAATTCCGGTAAAGAACTTCTGCAATAACGGCTTGTTTTATTCTGCAATAACTTGTATGATTTCTTTAACTAAAAATGAACTATGGCCGGTAGAGGAATAATATCAACCATTTTCAGCACCCAGACAAGGGTTTATTAAATTCATTTTCGCATCATTTTTCATAGGAAGCTGTCGATTTTTCCTATCTTTTATATCAACAAGCTAATGGAAAATGTACATCAACGATTCCTTCGTTTCTGCACATTATATTTTTGTTCTTGTGTTAAAGGTAGTAACAGAGCTTACATTAGTGTTTTTTTAAACGGAAGTAAAGCGTAGCATATTAGCATCTTAATAGATTTCTGGCCTCAGTTTTTCTCAAAATCTGCGAGGTAAGACAAACTAAGCTCTAAAGCACTTTCGATAAGCTCCTTAATTTTCTATTTCGGGGTACATAAGAAGAATTTTCTACTGATAACGTACCTTAGTGAAACAGAAAGCTTAGTTGTTAATGAACAGTAGACAAACAAAAATTGTCAATTTTTAACTTACTAAAGATATATTATTGATTATATCAGTGTGAAAAGGGAAGTTAATTACACAATAATAAGGGTTCAATTAAATGCTCTTTCTTAAACAAATATATCAAAACATTTTTTGCGAAACTTGACATTTATGTATTATATATTAAATTTTAAATTTTAACTTTAAAAAATTTAAATTTGAAAAAATTGTTAAACTTATTAGGCAGTCATGTTGATATTAATAAGGATAGAAGCAGTGTTACAGCCGCTCTTTTGGCAAGCTGCCAAAATGACGTAAAAACCGCGAGTCACGTGAGTCCTGTCTAGCGGTGAAATGAGTTTCGTCTAACGTTTGTTGTATGGAATATGTTCGCCCTGACAAAGGCCTAAATAAAGTTTAATTTCGCAAAAGTTTTACGTACAGTCCAATATAATCGATTGATAAGGAAAACCATTTGGTCCGTGCGACCACAGTTGAACCCTATGGATATATTTAAATAGGATTTCTTTATTGAAGTGAATTGTGAAACTTTAGTTTCGTTTCTGTGTGATTCGGCGTTGGTCAAGAACACGGATTTAGAGTAATGGTTGACTACAGTTAAGTGCGTCGACAAGACCACGAGATCTTCAGTTGCAGTTGTTTCATCAAACAAGGTAAGCTGAATGCCTTGTTAACAGTATTCAATTAACTGTTTAATTGTATATGTGCTAGTGAGATTTACATATAAATCATTTAAGTAAATATGGCTGACGAAGATATTAAACGATTAAAAAAAAGACAAGCCAAAACCAGAACGGCAATAACTAAAATTATTAAAGATATCGAAAGTGCTGTGTCAGAATCGGCAGTAAAAGTAGATGAATTAGAAGAATTGTTAGAACATTTAAATGTTAATTCTACCGAATTAAAAAAACTCGATTCTGAGTTAGAAAATATTTTAGATTTAAAAGAGTTAGATAAAGAATTAAAATCTAATGCAGAATATGAAGAGAAAATTATAACGTGGCGATTTAGAGCATCCAAGAAAATTAACGCGAAGAATCATTCTGAAAATAGTTCAGAGATTTCTAACTTAAATAATTCCGTGCCAAAGCCTGATATAAAAGAATTAGGAACTGTTAAACTTCCAGATATTCCATTACCGAATTTTAGCGGTAAATTTGAAGAATATAACTTATTTATTTCTCAGTTTAAAAGCCTAATTGATGATAATAAAAAATTGTCAGACACTCAGAAATTGTACTATCTCCAAGCATGTTTGAAAGGTGATGCAAAAAATATCGAAACAGTCGATGATACTTACAGTTCTCTTTTAAGCGCCTTAAAAAATAGATTTAATAACGAGAGAGCAATCATTGACAGCCACATAAATTGTATAATTAACTATAACAAAATAGTATACGATTCTGCCACTCATATCCGTAATTTTGTTGACTGTATTAATAAAAATTTGCGTGCACTGAAAATTTTGAATTATGATCGGAATACCTTAGCCGATATTTTATTGATTAATATAATAAATCAAAAATTGAATCGAGAAACCAGGCAGCAGTATGAACTGTCTATTAAAACGAAAGATGTACAATCCCTAGATCATTTGCTAACATTTTTGGAGCAAAGAGCTTTAGTTTTGGAAAATGTAAGCCGAAATCTAAACAATCAAGCGAGTCAAAGAACCTATATCGGTCAACACAATAAAAGTAGAAGTCTAATTGTAAGTTCAAAAGAGCCCAAGAGAATTTGTATTTTGTGTAAAGAAACACATTCATTGTATAAATGTTCGCAATTTCAAAACATGGATAACGATAAGCGTTTCGAATTTGCACGAAATAATAAGCTTTGCTATAACTGCTTAAGTAGTCAGCATAGAATCTCTAATTGTACATCCAAGCATTTGTGTAATATTTGCCACCACAGGCATAATTCGTTGCTCCACAGAAGCAATGTTCGAGGTCCAACGAACAATTCAGCACCTACTTCCGTAAGCGTAGGACACACTTTGAATCCTCACGCCGAAATATTTACAAATGAACAAGAACAAACATTATCTACTTCTATGTCATGCTTTAATACACGAAACAAATCGGTTATTCTTTCAACCGCAGTAGTATGGGTATTTAGTCCTGGAACTGGAACCTTCATACGAGCGAGAGCTCTGTTAGATTCTGGAAGTATGTCTTCTATTATCACGACAGACTTTGCAAAACGTTTAGGAATACCATTTGAAAGAATTAGTTTTTCTGTTTCAAGCTTAGGAGGAAAAGAAACTATCATTAGGTCGAAAATACAAGCTTCGATACAGAACGGAAATGGATCGTATTCGGCAACTTTAGACTTGCTAGTAGTTCCCAAAATAACGGACTCTCTTCCGGTTGCTTCTATCAGTGTAACAAGTAGAATTCCTGATCAGCTAGCAGATCCTAATTTCGCGATTCCGAATAAAATCGATTTATTGATTGGAGCTGAACTTTTCTACGACATAGTAAAGGACGACACAGTCAAAGTCTCAGACAGTTTAGTTTTCCGTAAGTCAGTGTTTGGATACATTGCTACAGGAACAGTTGAAACGAGTAGCCAAAGTCCATACTGTGGATTGATTTCTAATATGCAGAGTATTGACGAAAATTTGCAAAAATTCTGGCAGCTAGAGTCCATAGATGATTCCGATAAAATACTAAGTGAAGAAGAAGTGTATTGTGAAGCCCACTACCAAAGGACGTATAAACGAAATGAAGAAGGAAGATACATAGTACAAATGCCAACTAAAGACATCAAGGAACTGGGAGACTCTAAGCAGTTAGCCGAGAAAAGGCTCGTTCAGCTCTTGAAAAGGCTATCCAATGATAATGAAATGCAGAAACTATACGAGGAATTCATGGAAGAATATCTTCACCTTGACCACATGGAGAGATTCGAGGAACCATATGAAACCAAAACCGAACACCCGTGTTACTATCTACCTCACCACGGAGTTCACAGGCCAGAAAAATTAAGTACTAAACTCCGAGTTGTATTTAATGCCAGTTCCAACACAACATCTGGAAAAAGTCTCAATGACGTGCTTATGAAGGGTGAAGTAAAAGAAGATATTTTCGATATAATGGTCAGATTCAGAAAGCATAAATATGCATTTACCGCCGACATCCAGAAGATGTTCCGACAAATCTTGGTCGATCCAGATCAACGTGACTTGCTCCGAATTTTATGGAAACCTGTAAATGAAGACCATCCGATCACCTACAGACTGAAAACTGTAACCTACGGCACAACCTGTGCACCCTTTCTAGCGGTAAGAACAGTAAAGCAATTGGCTCTAGATGAGGAGTCTAAGTTCCCTCTGGCATCCCAAGTTGCTCAGCAAGACATTTATATGGACGATATAGTTACAGGAGCAGCAGAATTCGAAACAGCTAAAACACTCCAGTCTCAACTCAAACACATGCTAGAAGCTGGAGGTATGAAACTTCATAAGTGGAATTCCAACTCTGATGAACTTATGAATAGTTTTCAAGACCAAGGACATTTCTTTTCTACAAATTCAGAATCACCTGTGAAGACATTAGGCATTTTTTGGAATCCGGCAGACGATCAATTCTTGTTTCAAGTAAAAATCCCTGAAGACTTAGTTTACGCCAAAAGAGATGTCTTAAGTATTATTGCGAGAATTTATGACCCAATCGGTCTATTGGGACCAGTCATATCTAAAGCGAAGATTTTTCTACAAAAATTATGGATCGAGAAACTCGACTGGAATGAGATTCTTCCGCCGCGCTTAGTAAATGAATGGGCAGATTTTGTGCTATCCTTAAAGTGTCTTGAAAATGTTAAAGTAGACCGATTCATTTTAGCTGATATATATCAAAGAACTGTACTGAAAGGTTTCTGCGATGCATCACAAGCAGCCTATGGTGCGGTAATCTACATGGAATGCATTGCATCAAATGGCAGTACAACTAAACTTATTGCAAGCAAATCTCGTGTGGCCCCTATAAAGGTCATTTCAATTCCACGCTTAGAATTATGTGCTTGTCTTCTTCTTTCACAGTTGGTTAACAAAGTCCACCAATCTTTGAAAATGAAGGTCGATGAAATTATCTTGCATACGGATTCTACTATTGCAATCGCTTGGATAAATACCTCACCCCATAAGCTGAAAATGTTCATCGGAAACAGAGTATCCAAGATCCAAAAGTTAACAGAAGGTCTCCAGTGGAAACACGTGGCCTCTGACCAGAATCCGGCTGATGTACTTTCCCGCGGTGCTAGTCCTCAAGAACTTTCATCAATGGCTTTATGGTGGAACGGGCCATCACCTAATGTACTAGAACCCTCCGTTGGCAGAGACGATGACAAATTCGACCTGTCCTCTAATGATGTGTTTAGGGCTGAATTTAAAAAAGCAGACATTAATTTACCAATATTATCAAGAGATTCTTTTCTTAAAGGACTATTCACTGTTACCAATAATTACATGAAATTAATTCGTATTATTAGTTATGTTTTCAGGTTTATTGGAAATTCTAAAGCAAAGATCCGACAGGTAGGTCCACTCAGTAGAGAGGAGCTGCAAAAGAGTAAGATTTGGCTTGTAAAGGAAGTACAGGCATCTTCTTTTTGTAATGAATTGAAATTGCTCGAGAAAGGTAAGAATGTTAAAGATTCACAACTAAGCTGCCTAACTCCATATCTGGACAAACAAGGTGTAATTAGAGTAGGTGGTAGATTAGTTAACTCAAGTTTATCAGTAGATAAAAAGTTTCCAATTTTGCTTCCAAAAAACCATGACTTAACTCTAATGATTATGACATATTTTCATCTTAAATACCTTCATGTGGGAGCTCAAACTCTTTTGTATCTTGTAAGGGAAGAATTTTGGCCTTTAAGTGGACGTAATACAGCTAGATCTATAATTCATAATTGTATAACTTGCTTCAAAATTAAGCCTAAAACTGTACAACAAATTATGGGAAATCTCCCTCAGGAGAGAATAACTCCCGCTTCTCCATTTACTCATGTGGGAATTGATTTTTGTGGTTATTTTCTCATTAAATACAAGGGTCAAAGAAAGGGAATATATCACAAGATTTATGTCGCAATTTTTATTTGCCTTGTAACAAAGGCAATACACATGGAGGTCGTTACTGATTTAACAACCGACGCAATGATTGCAGCTTTAAAAAGATTTTGTAGCAGGAGAGGTAAACCTTCCACAATTTGTACAGATAACGCCACAAATTTTAAGGGAGCCAGTTCTGAGTTAAAACGTCTGTACAAGTTTATTAAAACCCCCAATGATGATGTTGCAAATTACTTGTCAAATGAGGAAATCGCTTGGAAATTTACCCCCCCCAATTCACCAAATTTCGGTGGCTTGTGGGAAGCAGGGGTCAAGTCATTTAAGCATCACTTAAAAAGAACTATCGGAAATTCCCATCTAACGTTAGAGCAATTTATTACTGTTACAGCTCAAATTGAAGCTGTCTTAAATAGTAGACCCCTTACACCTTTATCTTCAGATCCAAACGATTTTTCGGTACTCACTCCCGGCCATTTCCTCATAGGAAGACCTTTAGCTTCTATTGCAGAACAAGAGGTAACTTCCAAGCCAGATAATTACTTATCTCAGTGGAAATTATTGAGTAAATTCGTGCAAAATATATGGAAGAAATGAAAATTAGATTATCTAAATAATCTTCAAGCACGAAATAAATGGAAATTTGAAAAGGAAAATGTTAAACCAAATTCTATGGTTTTGTTAAGGGATGATCACTCACCACCTTGTCAGTGGACTGTAGGTCGTATACAAGAGATAATTAAAGGCAGGGATGACAAGGTCAGAGTAGTAGTTGTAAAAACTCCTCATGGAACTGTTAAAAGAGCAATTTCTAAGATATGTTTAATGCCAATGGAAAATAATCAGTAATAGATTTATTTCGTATATGTGTCTGAAATCTGTACTGTATTCATTATATTCTTATATTGTTTGTTTATTATTATTTTGTTTGTTTCTTGAAATGTAACATTTCAACGTGGGGCAGGATGTTACAGCCGCTCTTTTGGCAAGCTGCCAAAATGACGTAAAAACCGCGAGTCACGTGAGTCCTGTCTAGCGGTGAAATGAGTTTCGTCTAACGTTTGTTGTATGGAATATGTTCGCCCTGACAAAGGCCTAAATAAAGTTTAATTTCGCAAAAGTTTTACGTACAGTCCAATATAATCGATTGATAAGGAAAACCAAGCAGATTAGAAATTGATACATATTTGTAGAGAAAGAAAGATTTAACTTTTGCATATTCATCAATAAACACAAACAAAATATAATTCCCAGAAACATCTAGTTTTGGAATTTGGTTTTTAAACATATCTTAATTTTAAAAAATCATTTCGGAAATTTTAAAGAATTTATTTAGCTAACTATTACTGCAGGAAGTTAAATAGCTCAATTAAAAGCAATTCATCTCAAGTATTTTCTAGAACATAAAGATTTTCAAAACTTTTTGTGTCTAAAAAGTAAAATAATTGGCTCCTTAACAAACAGAGAGTGTGTATTTTAAAAATTTCAAACATCCTTGAAAAACATTTCAAAGTAATGTATAAAATAAGTTAATTAGATGAATATTATAATATTTTTTCAATTGTAAGAAAACAAATTTCATAACACTGTAAATAAAAATAAACTTACATAACACATGAACAAGCAATACATATTTTTAAAAATAAATATGTACTTAATATATACATGAATATTTACATTCATTTTGACAAAAAAATTTATTTAAATAATAAAATTGCATATTAATTAGATTAAATTAATATTGCTCAATACTTTAATATAAAAGGGATTAATTTTATGATTCTTTTCCATATATTTTATATTAATAAAAACTCGGATAAGAAACAGTTCATAATAAACTATTATTTTTCCTTTACGTTTAATGTTTCGTTAACCAGCTTATTTAAATACAGAAGGTCGTTGGCAATTTATGGAAACCTTTTTGCAATTTATTTTTGTCGTTTGAATTTCGACATTAAAAATTTGGCAACTTCGGAATAATCATCTGCTAATGTTTTATTTTCATTAGAATGTAAAATAAAAAATTTATTTTGAAAATAGCTCCTAAAACTGATAGACGACTCGAGGGTTACGTAACTGTGCTTTCCGAGGAGAAATATTCGTATCAACAAATAACTAAGCGGTGTAAAAATAGCGGTTATGGCATTTCAAAAACAGGTATTTTTAAAAGATTAAATTTGAAAAGAAAAAAATGCCTATCTGAATGTAAAAATGAAAATATGACCGTGAAACCTCATCCTAAGACTGTTCGAACGCATGTAAATATCAAGAAAGTGAAGTCTCTGATCCTAAAAGAAAATCCGCCGACTGAAAGATCCATTGCATCGAAACTACAAACGTCTTCTGGCACTGTAAGTAAAATCATTCATAAAGATTTGAAGTTAAAAAAAGATGCTTAAACTTAAAGTTCATCTGCTTTTGCCAAAGCATATTGCTGACAGAAAAACAAATTGTAGAAAATTATATGAAAAACACCTAGCTGCTTAAAAATGGAAATTTGTGGTAACACTCAATGAAGCATGGGTGTATTTAAGTGACTGTAATAAAAAAAGTTAAATTTTCTATTGCTCAATAGACGGGTATGACCGTACGAAATGGCTTCGTCAGTGTAGAGAAAAGTTCTCAAATGGATTCATGATAGTTGCAGGATTTTGTTACAACGGCAAATTAAAAATCAAAAAAGTCTCAAGTAAAGCCAAAATAACTTCACTCTACTATCAGCAGAATATTTTAAAACCAATTTTTGAAGAATAAATTCCAACCTTATATGGAAAGGGCATTAATAAAGTTGTACTTCATATGGACAAAGCCTCTAGTCCAACGTCTAAATCAACTGCTGTTTATTTAGCAAAGAAAGAATCAGAAACAGGAATAAACGTGTATCCCATTGAAAGAAATACCTGTAAAATCATCTGGCGCTTCTCCAATGGACTTTTCCGCTTTCGGTTTATTGAAACGAGCCTTAGGAAAACGGCATCCAAGAACACGGAAAAGGACTTTGGAAAACGGTCCGAGAGGAATGGGGTAAAATTGACATGACAGTACACAGAAAAAGTTTATGTTCATGGAAAATTCGAGCTAGAGCTATTGTCAAGAACCATGGCTATCAGATAGAAGTGAATCGCCGCAAAAAATGAGATATTTAAAGATAAAACTTAACTATCAAAATCTTTTCCGCAAAGTGCGAACGACTTTCTGTATTATAATTTTAAAAAATATATTCTGCTCCACATAATTAAGATTTGACATTGATTCCTTTGGGGTTTATCTTGATTTTAGTTTCGCGAAATATAGACTATTTCATTCACTGTTAAAATGAATTGTAATAACGAAACTTTAAAACAGACTATTTATATTTCATTTTTTATCAATAGATTTTTCATGGTTCAAAATCTAAAACTGACTTGGTATGAAGTTTCAAAATTTAGTGATAAATATTTGTATGTTCATCTTCATCTATATATATAAAAGAGCTAGTCTGTTTGTTTGTCCGCTATAGAATCATAGACTGTTTCATCCACCGGGACCAAATTAGGCACAGTTAATGTTTAGAACCCGAGAAACTTAACCCAGCAAAAACGAAATTTGGGGCTAAATTAGCTTTTTTTAATTATTTTTTTAAGGATTTGTTGTGCCCCTAAGAGTTGCGCGTACCACATGTGGATACAGCCCCTTCAGCACAACCAGCTGCGTTAAGAGGGTTGGTCTGGGGGTAACTGGGTGGTCAAATTCCAATGCGTGGGTGAGAAGAGGGTTGGGAATAACCTTTGGCCCTGGCTCCCCAGATAGATCGTTTGGATACTCATATGACGTCACATTCGTTTTCATGCGGAAAGTGATGCAGATGATTTTTTTAACGGATTTTTAAATGGATGACGTTTTAAAAAGTGTAGAGGAATAAATGCATCTGGATGTTTATTTTTAATTAAAATAAAGGAGAAAAACTAATAATGCCATCAAAGAAACGTGCTTCGTTTGGAAAGTCTTCTGATGCGAAAAGAAAACAAGCGCAAAGAGCAGTCGAAACAGAAGAAGAACGCAATCGAAGGCTTCAAGGTATTGCTGAAAGACAAGCTGCGCGAAGGCAACAAGAAAACGAAGTGCAACGTAATCTACGACTTCACGCTGATAGAACAAGACATGCTCAAAGTAGATATCGTGCCATGCTAATCAGAATGCTAATCAGTGGAGTTTATGTGCATTTCACTATAATCCAGAATGTAATTATGCATCTGCTAATGAAGTAAGTATTGGATCAATGTCGAAAATATGTGAGAGCTGTGGTGTTAAAAAGTGGTCTAGAGAATCACCAGGAATGTGTTGCAGTAATGGGAAAGTACAATTGCCTGCAATTCCAGAACCACAAGAGCCTTTGAGAACATTATTCACAGGTAATACATCTGATTAAAAACATTTCTTACAAAACATAAAAGCTTAAGGAAAATAGGCTTCATGGGGAATCCCGCCTTACTTTGATTAAATAAAGGGGATAACGCATCTTGCACTTTACCTCTTGGGTGATGTGGAAAAAAGTGAATTTTTAAGGGAAAAATAAACAAGAAAGGCAAATGTAAATTATAAAACTTATTTCTAATTAAACCGTGGATCAAACAAATCTAATTAAATCTAATTAAACAGTATCTAACAAATATAATTAAACAGTAAACTTATTCAATCCAAACGTGTCAATCCCGCAACACAGTGTTATTAATTCTCAATAAAATCAGACGAAGGTCCGCAGGCTCAAAGTTTCTTTCTTTCTTATTGTTTGTATATCATTTCAGTTGAAACGCGCTAAGCGTATTCTGTCTAGCCAGATGAACGTGAAGAGTGGGGGGGGGTGCAGCCCAGTATTTTTTTGATTGAATGCATGAAAAATTTTATATCCGCATGAAAAATTTATATAAAATTTTATTTAATTATAAAAATAAATAACAAAGGCAAATGTAAATTATAAAACTTATTTCTAATTAACCGTGGATCAAACAAATCTAATTAAATCTAATTAAACAGTATCTAACAAATATAATTAAACAGTAAACTTATTCAATCCAAACGTGTCAATCCCGCAACACAGAGTTATTAATTCTCAATAAAATCAGACGAAGGTCCGCAGGCTCAAAGTTTCTTTCTTTCTTATTGTTTGTATATAATTTCAGTTGAAACGCGCTAAGCGTATTCTGTCTGGCCAGATGAACGTGAAGAGTGGGGGGTGCAGCCCAGAAATTTTTTTGATGGAATGCATGACAAATTTTATATCTATATATCTACCCCGGCAACGCCACACAGTGGAGTATTTGAGGCAAAAACCTGGCCAAAAGTGTAAAAATTAAAAATTTCTCAACAATTGTAAATAGTGGATTTTATCATTTCTGACTAATTGGTGCGTTAATCACATCATTTCCAGGAGCATAAGTAACATCCAGCAGCTCCTAGCCTCAGTTGAAGAACATGTTTCTTTACGAGTGGACATGAAATTTTATTACGCTTCAGCTTTGTTGTTAGTTTAAATCTATATTTTTCGTGGCGTTAAGAATTAATGTTTTGAAATTGAATCAGGTTTACGTGTTAAAAAAGGGTATGAGCTTTGCTTTAAAATATATAATAATTTACTTAGTTGTATTATTAACATATTAAAAAAATTGAAAGCTTGATACATTTGCCCTTTTTTTAAGTCTTTTTTAATGTAAGATAGATTTCTTAAATGCTTTATGAAGGTGTGTCGGAGCTTGTCGGACCTAAATTGAATTATAATCGTAAGGATTACAGTATTCAGAGTCTATTTCAAAGAAAAAATGTTCCGCAAACAGCTGCCATTTTTTTTATAGAATTTGTTTTATAAAGTACCTTTTTTATTTTCATGAAAAGTTCTTGACGGGTATGGTTTGAAAACGACTTACAACTATAAATGTAATCTGTATAAATCTTGTTAACATATAAAACTTTATTTCTTCTTAAGCTTTCCAGACAAAAAAAAACAAACTTTAAAAAATAAGAATGAATACAGCGTTGAACTTAGCCAGACAAAAACATCAAGGATAGTATAAAACTTTTTTAATATAATAATACTAATAATGGATTACATCGCATACCATTTAATAATTTTTTTACTATTAGTCAAGAATAAAAAAATATTCCTTAAAACAGTTTATACTATTGTAGGATAAAGTGCACAATCAGTAGATAAATTAATATATTTTGTTATATCACAACTTAAAATTTGACTCCTTCAATACTGATATTGGTTTTAGTGATTCTTAAATACCCTTCTATCTTAACCAAATTGTAGAGAAAAAATCTAGATTTTTCCTGGCACATTACAGGTTTTACGTTTTTGAATTTCTGAAGATGGGAAGGGAATTAATTAGACTAACTTTGTACGAATTGGCTAAGGAATCTACCGAAAAATCAATTGATCAAAAGCTTCAGTTTATGGAAAACCGAGTGGCGGATATAACGAGGTGCCCAGATGCTAAAAGAAGTTTACTCACTCATTCCGTCAGGTAAAACTGGTTTTAAGAATAAAAGGACTTTAGCAAATTACAGAGAGGAGAGTTTCCCGGAGACGAATGGTGATTGGTTGGGAAATAACGTCAAGGTACCTATAATTTATATTGCCACCCCAGGCCGCCCTCAAAAAGATTTCATTGAGTCAAGTGTAAGGAGTAAACGCAGGAAAACCAAGAAACTGCAACAATTAGCAACCCCTAAGGAGCTGACATTTGCTGAAACTATGAGTCACAGAACTGTTGTAAATCCTGATGTGGCTGACTTGATGAAAAAAAATCACAGAAACTCCAACAAGAGCTACAAAATTACACTGGCGTAAGAAATTAAGTCAATTTGCAGACTTGGTCGATTATCTCTAGAACTACTGTACCAATTTTAATGAAATTTGATATGTACATACATTGATGCAATACAAAACAAATAACCATTCAATAATTGTAATACACACGAATGTTCGTAAATAACACTCGTAGGAGTCGGAAGGTATGAAACAGCGGTTGCAGTATAAACTAAAAAAATGGTTAATAGATGAGTTAATAGGGGGTATGGTACCCTCTTACAGATATACAGGTTTCGCAGCGTGATTTCATACTTGAAATAAGGCAGTTTATCATTTCCTGTGGCAATTGGTCCCACTCTGTCAGAAACGCTGTTTTCATTCCCTGGAAGGTTCTCGGAGGGGCGTTGCGAGTTGCAATTTCCCTCCCCAGAGCGTCCCAGACAGTCACCCTTGATACACGGGTTCCTGTGGCTGTATACAAGTCACGAGAGAGCTGAGAATCTGTAGCACTCCTGTTACACCTCGCTATAATCGACAAATGGCGTTCTTCTCTGGCCGTCGTGGCTCTTGAACGACCTTGCCCAGGCTTTCTCTCGATGGATCCTGGAACTGTTCCCATAAGTTACACACGACGCTGGGCGTTAAATTGAACTCTCTACAAATTTGGACTTGAGATTGGCCTGCTTCTAGCCTCCCCACAATTCGCCACCTCATTCCATCATCTAAACGTTGGTGGTTACCGATTGCTGCCAAATAACACTAAGAAATTCGCCGAGGTGTGCTAGCTAACGAAATGCGTCTTAACTTACGCGCGCTTATAAAGCCTGTTTCTCTACTGGCTCCGCCTACACACACGTGTACGCTTACGTATTTGACGTACAAGATTTGCATTTTTGTCTAGAATACTGGTTTTATATTCAGTTCAGTTCTTTTCATGAAATTCGATAAAATATGCAAAATCTCGTAATTTATTTCACCAGTGTATACGAGCTGCTCTAGACAAAGGCGAAGGAAAAAAAGGAATCCTTATAGTCGTCAGATCCTACAACTTCTTCTACCAGAGGGGTCTGATGGTGGTCCTTCTCAAAAAACCCAAGAAAAGAGTGATGAAAACGATGAATTTGAAGAAGATGACGAAGATCAGAGTTCACGAGCATCAGATTGAAAAATTAATCTTCTGAAGTCACTAGAAAACTAAGATTCCTATAGTGACTTTGGTATACTTTGGTAAATATTAAATGCAATTAATATATATATATATATATATATATATATATATATATATATATATATATATATATATATATATATATATATATATATATAATAAAGATTGATTTATAGATATAATTTTTTTAAGTTTAATTTTTTTTAAATTTTATTTTTGAAAATTAAAAGAATATTTCAATTTTAAATTTTTTTAAATGGGGTATTTGCTATTACAAAGTAAGTCAAAAGCAATGGTTTTAACTTTAAAAAACATGAAAAATAATTTTGGTCAGGTTTTTGCTACAAATACTCCACTGTGTGCCGGGCAATAATGTAGCTATATATAATTATAACTTATAAATATTTGAAAATTTAAATAAGTCTTTCATAAATTTCATTTCACTTTCAGTATCATTTATTAATTTCTAAAATTGTTCAAAATGGTGTCGTAACCTTTCGAACAACGATTTGAAGTAACAAATATATACATTTATTTTCATTATTTACAGATTTTCTCGTTTCTGGGGTAACCAAAGAATGATTTTATGTACTCAACAATATATTTATTAAATGACAAAGGAGATTTTCAGTTATTATCAGTTTTTATTATATGCTTGCATAGCATATAATAAAAATTGATAATAACTGAATTTTGGATTTAAGATTTTGGTACATTTAAAGTTCAAGCAGTTTGAACAAATTGAAATGGAATAGAAAAAAAATGATATTTACCATCTTCCTTTTGCATCTATATATGTTATTCCTAACCTAGTTGTAAATATGTTGGCGCTATAATTGTAACCGCCAAGTTGCCAATACCCACGTGACCAATCTGTCGACGCAGCCTAACGGTTAAAACTATATGTGATGTTAAGGCGCAATTCCACTGAGGCAACTTTTAGGCAACAAGTAGCATGCAGCATTGACGCATGCTACACACAGTCTTTCCACTGAAGCAACACGAGGCAACAAAAAAAAATTCTCCCTGTCGCATGCTACAAGTTGATTGTTGTTGCCCGCGCGCATGCGTCACCTTTCGCCATTTTCAACATGTTGAACAGTGTTGCCGTTATCCAACAGTCAGCGGATCAGTGCGGCTTGTAGCGTGCGACATGGAGTGGAATATTTAAAAAAACCACGTCACTCGAATTATGAAACAACAAAAGTAGTGATTATAAAGATATTAGACTAAAAATCTTCTTTACTCATTCGTATAAAATTTCGAAATAAAGCCAGGCCCAGATTTCCGCATATTTGGGGGCCCTCTAATTAAGTTGTAAATATTTTTTTAAATTTCCTATATGTACGCAAATTAAAAACGGTTTCCATAATTTTTTAATTTTTTTTTTGATAATATATTGACCATAATTTCTCTCTCTCTCTCTCTATTTTTATTGAGGGGGGGGGGGGTAAGTATAGTTTAATCAAAAATTTATATCCACATTAATATGGTTGAAAGTATAATGATGGAAACAGTCAAAGATTTTGACCTATCTAGTTATAAAAATTTAAAGCAAGTAAAAGCATACTTACATCCGTAAGCGTTTCTGGTTTTATTTATTTATTTTTATTTTTATTCTTTATTTTTTTTTGGGGGGGGGGAGTTGTAATAACTCCTGACTGTGATCTATTTTGAATTCGAAAAAAAATTTCATGAATTCATTTATTAACTTTAAAAAGTAAATTACTTAATTCGCACTTATTATTTTTATTATTTTCAAATTTTTCACTTGATGGTCGAAAATGTTTTGAATTTCTGGTCCCAATTTATGGCAGGCCTGGGTAAGTGTCCTACATGTTCATGTGGAAATCTGGTCCTGGGAACACTTTCCCCCCTTTGGATCTGACGTTGGGGGCCCCGAAAGTCTGCTTTGCCCAGGGCCCCATTGGGTCAAAGTCGGGCCCTGAACAAAGCTTCATCGTCAGCAACCAACTTTTTATATAAATTTTACTGAGTTTCTGGACCATCAATATATAGTTCTCTTCTCCACCACCGTGGCTGTCTTGTTTTTTTTTGCGATTCAAAGCTATTACCAAATAAGCAGATGCCGCGACTGTTTGTAAAGACATGATGCACCAAACTGAAGTTACCTTTAAAGGGCTACTTGAAAAGTTGCCTTGAAATAGTTGCCTAAATGGAATCGTTTTAAGTCGCATGCTACACGCGTAGACGACAAAGCGCATGCGATAGGGGGAGACAAATTCCGCATGCGACATTATTGAATTTTGTGGCACGTAGTCGCACACCTATGATCAGGCAACACTAGGAAACAAGTAGCATGCCTCATGTCGTTCAGTGTTGCCTCAGTGGAATTGCGCCTTAGTCTTTGTAATGTATCTATCCATGTTGCCTGGTGTAGTTTGTGTTCTTAATGTGAGGCAATAAAATGTGCTTAATATATTTGTATTTTATTACCGCATCCCACATCAACAGGGTATGAGCCCAGGCACTCATCTAAGCGCCATGAGCAGAATGTGAAATGTTTTAATGAACATTATTTAAATTATAACAAACTGTGCTTGAATCGAAACTGGTGAAAAAATCTCGTCCGCTGGGTTCACGAAAATTGAAGCTTTGAATAAGCAGAATTATAAAACATGGAAAATTCAGATGAAAGACCTGCTTATCAAAGATGATGAATGGACTTATATAATAAAGGATGCACCTGATCCCGAAACTTTGAAAAAAGAATATGAAATATGGAAAATCGGAGATGAAAAAGCTAAGTCTGATATTATTTTATGTATTGAACCGTCAGAACTGAAACAAATATAGCATTGTGAAACTGCAAAAGACGTTTGGAATAAACTGAGTGATATTTTTCAATCGAAAGGTCCCGCAAGGAAAGCAACGCTATTAAAATCACTTATACATTTGAAGATGACGGAATCGGAAAAAATACAGAAGCATCTGCATGAATTTTTCGATATAGTGGACAGACTAAATGAAATTAACATTATCATCGATGAAGAATTATTATCCGTCATGCTCTTGTACAGTTTACCGAAAAGTTTTGAAATTTTTCGATGTGCAATAGAATCCAGAGATGAGCTGCCCAAACCGGAAGTACTTCGAATAAAAATTATAGAAGACAGCAACGCCAGACATTCGAGCGAAAACAGAATAAACACGAGTGGAGCCTTCGCCGTGAAAAACGCCGCCGCCAGAAACGAAACGAAATGAAAGAGTACTGATCGACGCTACAACATAAATATTAAGAAAAATTTACTCTGTTTCCGTTGCAATAGAACTTGGCATGAAGCGAATGAGTGTTATTCAAGAGTTGATTTTTCGAAACCAAAACAAGAGCATAAGACTGGTTTTCTAGCTGAAAATAAGTTTGCCAATGGATGTGATAATTTAACGACAGAGAATACAAAATGGTGTTTAGATTCTGGTTGCACTACTCATCTTAGTCGCAGTAAAGAAAAATCTGTAAACGTACGGAATACAGATGAGGAAAATATCAAACTGGCAAATAATACGACAAGAATTACAGCTAAGGGAGATGTCAACTTGAAATCGAAATTTGGAAATAATATCATAGACTTTGACATTCAATATGTATCTCTCGTTCGGGACTTAAGAACCAATTTACTTTCGACTGCCAAGATTTGCAACAAAGACTTTTCCGTGACATTTAAAAAGAACTGTGCCATAATTAAGAAAAACGATGGAAATACAAAACTGTTAGCAGAAAGAATTGGTGACTTATATTATTTAAAGGAATATGAAACTCCATCAGTGGCTACTGCAAGCGAATCAATACATTCTAAAAGTAAAGGAGATTTAGAAAAATGGCATACGCGATTAGGACACCTAAATATTAGAGATCTCTGTGATGGTATTAAAAAGGTGAATATTACGGGAATTCATTTAGGTAATTCTAAAGAAATTAATTGTAAAATATGTATTAAAGCTAAATTAACAAAAGCCCCTTTCTCCAAAGTTGCAGAGAGAGCTACTGAAAAATTATAAATTGTTCATTCGGATATGTGGCCCTATGCGGATGGAATCAAAGGGTAAGGCTATATTTTATTACTTTTATAGATGATTACTCGAGATGGTGTGAAGTAAGATTTATTAAAAGAAAATCCGAAGCATTAGACGCATTTAAGGAGGATAAAAATTTATTGGAAAGACAATATGGTAACAGAATTAAGACTTTACAATCTGATAATGGTGGGGAATGTTGAAAATCAACGTTCATTTTCTCTCCTTATGCTCCTTACGGCATGCGTGCGCAAACGTTAATTACGACGTCATCATATTTTTATCCTGTACGGGAACGCTCTGTGAGCGGTGGTAGAAAGAGAATAATGTTGCTCTCTGTAACATGCTTCAATGTTATGTTCCGTTAATATGTTTCTTAGTCCTATTAAATGTTTTGCTACTACTCTGCTGCTATTATTTTTACTCTGCGTGACTAAATTCCCATAATGGGTTATAGGCCCAGGCAGCTGCTATTCACTGCGTTGTAAGTAGTAGCATGATTATTTTCATTCGACGTACTGCCATTCGAAAATTTTTTTAAGACTAACGAAGCGCTCCGCGCTGTGCTATTCGACTTGTGATTTCTAGGCTGTGAAAATCTCCGCGAACAAAATGTCGCAATTGAGTACTATCGACAAATTAGGCAAGGACAATTTTGATTCCTGGAAGCTGCAAATTGAAGCTGTTCTGATAAAAAACGACCACTGGGAATATGTGATTGGAAAACAAACAAAACCAGAAACTGGTACCTCAAATGAAAAGAATTGGATTCAACATGATCAAAAAGCACGTGCTGACATTATATTATCCATACAACCAAGTGAATTGTGTCATGTGAAACACTGTACAACTGCAAATGAAGTATGGAACAAATTGAAAGAAGTTTATGAATCAAAAGGACCGGCGAAGCAGGCTTCATTATTAAAATCTCTGTTATTCGGAAAAATGAAAGAAGACGAAAACATGTGTGAGCATATAAATATTTTCTTCGAAATTGTTGACAAGCTCAAGCAAATGGACATTGATGTTGCTGATGATCTACTTTCGATTTTGCTTCTTTACAGTATACCTGAAAACTACGAAAGTTTTAGATCCGCAATCGAAGCACGAGATGAGTTACCGAAGCCTGACGCTCTGAAAATTAAACTCCTAGAAGAATGGGAAGCAAGAAAAGGAAAAGGATGTCCTGAATCTCAAAATGCTTACTATAGTACAGAAACAAAAAGGAATATTCAAGAACAGAAGAAAAATGACAAATATCGGTCATATCCGAATAGGAATAATTTTTCTGAAAGAAGTTATAGAAATTTCAAGTGCAATTATTGTCAGAAGCCAGGTCACAAGGCCTCCGAATGCAGAAAGAAAATATCTGACAGAAAAGCTACTTCAAATAAAGGAAATAACAGTTCCATGATGGCTACAAGTTATGATAATCAAATTACAATGGCCTGCAAAGAAAATCTTCAACAAGCATCATCCTGGTGCTTAGATAGTAGCTCAACGTACCACATTTGCAACAACAAGCATTTATTCACAGAATTTTATCCTCCAGAAAATTCGAGAATTCAACTCGCTGTGGATAAAAGTGCTGAAGTCATCGGTATCGGTAAAATTCTTATAACCGTACCTACTGACAACGGTAAGACATATCTTACTTTAAACAACGTACTGTGAGTTCCTGAGCTAAAGTGTAATTTAATATCAACCTCCAAGGCCGCTGCAAACAAACGTTCTGTAATTTTTAAAGAGCGGTATGCTAAAATATTAGAGCCGAACGGTTCGACTTTAGTGAAAGCTATCAGGAGAGGCGATCTTTATTATATAGAACACTTCATCGAAACAGCTGCTGTTGCCAAGGTAAGTGGCTTTCAAAAATGGCATCTTAAATTAGGACATTTAAATGAAAATGACTTAAAGAAACTCAAATCTGAAAATATGGTACGAAATTTAAATTTTAATGATTATGAATCTTTAAAAAATTGTAAAATTTGCATTGAAGGCAAACAGTCAGTCAGACCATTTCCCAAAGTATCAAAATATGAAAGTGCTGATTTATTAAATCTTATTCACTCTGATTTATGCGGCCCTATGCCTGTACCATCTCATGCTGGTTCTAGGTATTTTGTGACTTTTATTCATGATAAATCACGTTATGTCGACTTTAGTTTTTTAATAACGAAAGACGAAGTTAAAAACGCGTTTATAAAGTTCAAAGCTGTCGTAGAAAATAGTTTGGATAAGAAAATAAAAGCGCTGAGAACAGACAATGGTCTAGAGTACCTAGGGGAAGAATTTAATAAATATCTTGAACAATGCGGAATTAGGCGAGAAAAGTCATTCCCATGACACCACAACAAAATGCTCGAGCAGAGCGAGTGAACAGGACTTTAGCTGAAATGGCCAGATGTTTATTACTACAATCCAATTTACCGCAAACATTTTGGGCAGATGCGATAAATTGCTTATATTCGAAACAGATGTCCCTCTAGAAGTTTAACTGAAAACAAAACTCCTTTTGAATTATTTCTTGGCATCAAGCCAACTGTCTCTCATCTTAAAGTATTCGGACAAAAATGCTTCGAGAATTCAACTCGCTGTGGATAAAAGTGCTGAAGTCATCGGTATCGGTAAAATTCTTATAACCGTACCTACTGACAACGGTAAGACATATCTTACTTTAAACAACGTACTGTGAGTTCCTGAGCTAAAGTGTAATTTAATTGAAAGTGTATTGAATAAGAGATCAAAGGCAAGTTTGAACCTAGATCGGCTGAGCATATATTTGTAGGATATTGCAATCAATTTAAAGCTTATCGCCTGTGGAATAAAATTTCTAGAAAAATTGTTATAAGCCGCGATGTTCGATTTATCGATCAGTTCGGAAGCAATCTTCCCAAAAGCGAAGAAATAAAGCTAATTTTTCCATTTAAAGAGTCTCCCAATTCAAATCAAAATGAAAAAGAGAAAATTACCCATGATGCACCTCGCCTGTGCAAGAAATATTTTCTGATGAGGGGGAAACACAAATTTCCGACCCACCTACAGCTGGCAGGGCGCCAAGTCGACCCAAAATATTAAGAAATGGTAAACGAGGGCGGCCTCGTAAACAATATCGTGGGAAAGATGTAGAAAAAGCCCAAACAATTTTACAAGTTTCGTCTACGGATAACAGCCCATCAGTTAGTGAAGCGATCTCGGGTCCATTTAAAGAGGAATGGTTAAAACAATCTGGTCGGCAATGGTTTAAGACATTGGATGAAAAATTAAAACAAATGAAATTTGATTCTTTACATTCTGATAAATGTGTTTACATTTCAAAATCATCAATCGAAGCAATTATTATCGTGTATGTAGATGATTTAATAATTCTTACTAAAAATGAACACGATTATAAATACATTAGGGATGAATTATCTAACTCATTTAAAATGAAAGATATGGGTCATTTGCATTATTGTTTAGGCATAGAATTTATGCAAAACAGGGATAAAATCGTGATTACTCAGAAAAAGTATATTGAAGATATTCTGTGCAAATTTAATATGCAAGATTCAAAAGCAGTATCTACACCTTTAGAAAATGATGTAAAACTCACTAAAGATATGTGTCCTGAAACTGAGGAAGAAAAATCCGAAATGAAAGACATACCCTATCGCCAACTAATAGGATCGTTAATGTATTTATCTGTAGCAACTAGACCAGATATCACACACGCTGTGAACTTTTTAAGCCAGTTCAACAACAATCCAGGAAAACCTCACTGGTTAGCAGCCAAAAGAATTTTGAGATACCTGAAAGGTACCAAATTACCAGGACTGTGTTTTCATCGTAATTCAGAACCTTTAACTGGATATGTTGATGCTGACTGGGCATCAGACGTTAATGACAGAAAGTCCTTTACCGGTTATATTTTTAAGGGGATGGTGGACCTTTCAAAACGATTTTTGAAATTTTTACCACAGAGATATGAAATTTTGTATATATATTCATTAAAGTATAACAATATTAAACACCTTATAAAATTTTATAAATATTTTTAAAAAAATATTTTATAATTAAAAAATTTAAATTAAATTACCCTTCTTTAAAATGCTCCTTGCGACTCAATTTTAAACTTTCCCCCTTAATTTTGCATTTATATTGCTTATAAATACTTTCTGAACAAAGTTATGTATTTTTTTGTACTTTCGTTGAATAGTTAATTTTTAGAAAATATTTTTATGCTTGTACTCTGAATTTTTGCGAAATTTTTGTACTTTTCTACACTAAAGTTAAACTTTTATAACCTAAATACCCTCGAATCCTAAAATGGATACATAACTTTGTTTTGATGTATTAGAGGAATCTTTATTATAAATTTCATAAAATTTCGTCAAAAATTATGATGCGAGGAGCATTTTAAAGACTTGCAAATCTGGAAATTTCTCATTTTGAGAAAAAGTCATTTAAAAGATAATTTTTTATCTACCTTTAATACTTACTACTCTAAAGCCACCAATTTTTCATTTTTCTTTTCACTACACATTTTAAATGCATTTCATTCCAATATTTACATGTTTTTAAAATATTAATACACCCCCAAAAAAAATTCCAATTTTTGCTCGATTTTTGGTAATTTGAAAGTCCACCATCCCCTTAAGTACGCCGGTGGTGCTATATCCTGGGAGTCAAGAAAACAACGAACTGTTGCGTTATCGACAACCGAGGCCGAATACATGGCTTTAACAGAGTCTGCCAAGGAAACTCTACACTTAAGAGGATTCTTAGATGAACTTTCACCCGGAACTGTAACAGCTCCTACTGACATCATGTGCGATAATCAGTCTGCTCAAAAACTGACGCGAAACCCTGTATATCACTCTCGCACCAAACACATTGATATACGCCATCATTTCGTGTGAGATGTCCTGAATGATGGAGAGATTGATGTTAAATACATAGCATCTGCAAACATGCCTGCTGATATTTTAACGAAGGCATTAAATGCATACAAGCATAAAATGTTTTGTAACTTAATTGGAATAAGTGTTTTAAATCCTTAATATCATCCAGTATCCTTTTCAGCATAGTAATTAGTGTATGTAATTATGTTTTTTTATTGCATTTAAGTATTATCTATTTGTATTTACATTGTAATGTTTAATTTGTTTACATTATTATAGAAGTTTTGAATTCACAAGTATAGTAAGTTTTGTAATGTACATCTGCATATATTTCATAAGTTTTCTTTACTGAGTGAAATATGCATAAAATTGTACTCTCATAGAAAATGCACGTTGTGAGGGGGAATTGTTGAAAATCAACGTTCATTTTCTCTCCTTATGCTCCTTACGGCATGCGTGCGCACACGTTAATTACGATGTCATCATATTTTTCTCCCTTACGGGAACTCCCAGAGGGGGCGGGGGGGAGCAACTGGGGCACTTCGCCCGAGGCCCCCAACTGCCGGAGGGGCCCCCCAAAATTTTTTTTTAATTATTTATTAGATTTCCTCCGAAAGAAAATTCTGAAACTTGTACCGTACTTCAAAATTCAAAATAATCTCCTGAAAAAAGGGCCCCCCCCCAAAAAAAAATAAAATAAAATAATTTTTTTTTTTTAAATTATTCGATTAATCAGATTTCTTGGGGCCCCCAACAGAAGTTTGCCCCAGGCCCCGTAAAGTCTCTGGGCGGCCCTGTTTGGAGTGCATTTACTTATTTGTCTTACACTCCCTGGAGAAATGTCTTGTCTATTGTTTGCTTTGAATAGAGCAAACATTTGACCAAATGGTATTAGTATTCGTTCACAAGGATATGTTCACGTTTTTCTCAGTTTGTAACTATTCCGTGAAAAGGAACAAAGTCCGACAAAACGGTTTATAATTCTTCAAATGACTGTATGTAGTGACTGACAGATAGTAGAAACTGATATTGAAAAAAAGGATTGATAATCAAGGGTTTACTATAACTGAATTGAAGATAAATCATGTTTTTTTAACCGAGAAATTTTTCGAACCAAAAGGGTAATTTGTCAATTAAGATTCTTTCTGCGATTCTTTAGAAAAAATCGAAACATATATATTTTTATAAGTTGAATTATAGAAACCGCGAAAAATGAGGGATTTCTTTAAAAACCCGTAACATTTAGAAAAGTGTTGCTATGAGAAATAAAAATAGTGGCCCTGGCCGGTTACCCAGTTTGTCCACCCCTAAGCACGGCCCTGGCTCTCCTCTAACAAAAGTGTGATAATGGCTAAATCTTTAACTGAAAAATGAAACCGCA
Organism: Dolomedes plantarius; assembly: GCA_907164885.2. Taxonomy (NCBI): domain Eukaryota; kingdom Metazoa; phylum Arthropoda; class Arachnida; order Araneae; family Dolomedidae; genus Dolomedes; species Dolomedes plantarius. The sequence continues at coordinate 74,047,586 of OU015495.1, forward strand.
CCATGACGTTACAAATCTTTCACAACTAATGAAACACGTTCCTGCCACTTTCTACTCCCGTCTCTGTATAAACACATGCAGCCGGCGCCCGGGCTCGGCGCGTTCCCGTTACGTTCCCTTTACGTGCCTGTATAAATCAACCCTAACGTAGCGCTAAGTAAACCCGAATCAAATGAATGGAAATTTGCCCTAGCCAACGAAATGCAATGTATTTTGAAAAACGATACTTTTGAACTTGTAGAAAGGCCATAAACTTTAAATGTGATAGGTAGTAGGTTTGTGTTAAGAAATAAATATAATTCAGATGGAAGCATTGAACGTCGGAGTGCCCGACTTGTAGCTCAAGGTTTCTCGCAAGAGCCAGGCATAGACTTTGGCGAAACATTTGCCCCTGTCGCTCGCCACAGCTCTAAAAGATTGCTATCAGCCCTAGCAACAAAATTTTTTGTACCCATTCATTTTTTTGTACCCGACAAGCTTTAAAGGATGAACTTGTAAGTGTAAGTTACGTACCTACGGAAGGTATGAGTGCAGACATACTCATGAAAGGACTATGTAAAGAAAAGCATTTCAACTCCTTAAATATTTTGGGTATTTATGATACTTGTGTATCCAATGATTGATAGCGTGTGTATTGAGGGGAAGTGTTGGCGCTAGAATTGTAATCGCCAAGTTGCCAATACCCACGTGACCAATCTGTTGACGCCGCCTAACGGCTAAAACGATATGTGATGTTAGTCTTTATAATGTATCTGTCCGTGTTGTCTGGTGTAGTTTGTGTTCTTAATGCGAGGCAATAAAATGTGTATAATATTATATTTGTATTTTATTACCGCATCCCACATCAACAAAATACACATGCAAGGTTTCGTAGTCTTTGTTGAACAAAACTGATATTTAATGGCAAAAATATATATAGATGTGTGTTATCATGCGTATGTGTACGTAAAATAAAAAAACAACAGGTTTTATTAAGGAGAGAAAAATAACGGTACTTTAAACCGACAATATTGGTTAAAGATTACCCATATATATTGGTTACCCATCAATATTGTTTAAAGAATTTCTGGACGTAATTATAGATAGTTTTGTCAAGTCCGATATATAATTAGTATTCTTTAAATCAAGCAGTTAGGAAAAAGCTAATGTTGAATTCTTTACGGTATGTGACAGAAATGCCATTTTAATGAAATGCAGAGATTTTTAAGGCCAAAAATAATTCGGAAGTATTTTTGAAGCAAAAAACTAAAAAAAAAGGGCAGATTTTATGATATGAATACAAAATGAAAGTCCTTAAGTAGGATCTCAAATTCGTCAAACGTACTTCAAAATGACCAGATCGAAGGAGAGATTATGAAAGAAAACCTGTATGTTAAACTTAATTGTGTAACTCTTATGTGATTTACGTCATTTAATTAAAGTTATTTTCTTTATGGACATTATTTAATCGCTAAGCAATGTGATTTATAGTTAAATTATAAATAGTCCTCACTTCTTAAGAACTTGTAAACACCTTTAATTACCTTCAAAGCTCAAGTGTAACTTTAAACAATTTCTTAAAAAAGCATTTTCTTTTAATTCAATCTTATAATTTAAGATTAATTTAGCGTAAAATATTGTTTGATAAAATATCATAAAAAGTAATTGAAACAAGATGAAATTAAGATTAACAAAATGAAGGAGCTTTAAGTTATTGATGATGCCATGGAAATATAACAGCAATGTTTTTATTAAGGTGTCAACTAGTATATCACAAAAATCACTCATACGAAATAATTAAATAACTGATATATACTTTAATTACTGGAGATTTTTGTTTGCTAATAAGTGACTGGCTATTGCGGAAATGGATTAAAATAAACTTTAATTTATTTTTGTCTTTTCATGATAAATATTTTTTTCATTTTACTAGCATTATGTTGTTTAGTATATTTGTTTCTGAAAGTTTATTTATAAGTAAGAAAATAAGGTTTATGTATACTGTACAGTATCATTATTACAGTACTATTTAAAAGCATCTACAAACTATGTGAAAATGGAAGATTTTTCAAATATAGAATTAATACAGTTATCTTCCTAATGTATTTATATCAATAATACTATAAAAACACAATAAAAAATTTATATTTTAAGAATTTCTGGCTTTTATTGTATAAAATGGGCTTTCGAAGTAAAGTATTGCGAAATGGAAAAACGACGATTTTATGAAACGAGATGATTTTTTATATTACGTGGTTTACGAGCATTTATAAACCTGTTAATTTTTTCCCATTTGGTTAAAAACATAATTCGGTTATTTTACTAAGATCCTAAACTTTTCAAACAGATTTTGGTTCGTAAAAACTTAGTGGAGATAATCAGTTGTACATGTTATTATTATGTCCCTGAAGTGTGCAGTATGAAGTCCAGTTCGATACAGCAAGCATTTCAATTCACAATTGTCGGAATCATTCTAAAAAATACATACATCGCCTGTGTCTCAGGAAGAGATACTTCTTTCAATTATGTTTCATTCATTACACAAAGACAGGTAATACCAAATGGATTGAAAAGGAATAGTTTTAATCACTTGTAAAAGTTTACAGGAGTTGCCCTTGCATGTTCTCTCCCTTTCAGTACAGTTGTTGATTTTGTCAAGCACTTTTGTTATGGCATCTATAACGAAAGTGAATTGTAGGTCCATATTATCATGTAAGCAAGACGTGTATATTTTGTTCAATAGCTTGATCATTCAACACACCATGTAGATCAATAGATTTCTGTTTTATATAAAGAAGATTTGTTATGGCCACTATACCGAAAGTGAATTGTAGGTCCATATTATAATGTAAGCAGGAGATGTATATTTTGTTCAATAACTTGATCATTCGGCACACCATGTAGTTCAATAGATTTCTGTTATATATAAAGCAGATTATTTTAACATTTCATTAGCCTCTCTAATTTTATAAAAGAGTTTTAAGTTGGAAATTTACTATGTATAAGGCATAACAAAAATCGTAGATGATGTACGTGTCTTACGAGAATAATGTTAATCCTAATTCAAAGCCTCATTTTTAGGTATATCAAAATTATGATTTGTTGAGTGTCATACATTAACAGTGAAATTAAAAACAGTTTTAAATTCACATGTTAAGACATTTAGCTGTTTTTCAATAATTATTCTACTATCATCTGATTTCGAAAGAAAAAATATGCGTTTGTTTTATTCATATATTCCAGCACGTTCGCCTGATAAAACATTTATGTTTACTAATTATTATATGGAACTAAACCCGTAATAAAATAGAGGGATCAAATAGTGGCACTTTTAAAATATGTTAATTGTAGAAAACATATTCTTACACATGTCTATGATAATTAAGAAAAACAAACTCGATTTTAATAAATAATATTAGCATTTAATTTCTCTTCTCCATATTTAAAATTAATTTTATCGTTAGTTAAAATTTGCACAGAAACAACATAAAATTTATCTTCATACATTAAGAAAGTATTCGAACACATAATAAAACCTAGCGACATATATTGATTATTCTGTGCTCTCGCCTGATTAAATATATTACAAATTATTTTTACTTACCACCACCCTTATTGTAGACTGATGATTATCTCTCATAGTGTTACTAAGCTTGGTCCAAACGCAGACTAGAAACCTCGAGATACCTCAGAATAAAAAAAAGGCGACAAGGACCGAAGAGCGACAACCTCGAGCTAGATCACTGTCGCCGCTTTTTTTTCAACTGACTCAAAAAAGCCGTTAAAACTTCCCAACACGAAAATCGCTGAGGACAGAAAAATGTTCTAGAAAATGCACACCTTTCAGCATTATGAGCAGTAAAAAAAAGGTTGCTGGGTCGTTGCTATGGAGGAACTATGTCCCCCTAATGGCCGAGGGGGTGGCAAGTAAATCCCCCTTCTTGTGCAAATGACCATGTGTACTATCCGTAATGCTATAGGTCGCACTTAATTGCCTGTGGGGAGCACATTCTCTTCTTCCAGGAAACCCAGTGTGAAAAACCACAGGAAGGTTTTTCAGAACATAGACAATTTGAGATTTTACAAAATAGAATAAATACACTTATAAATGTGCATGGAACTGAATTAATGTTGTTTAGATATTATGAAATAAGATAATACCATTTTTTCTTTAGAGTTAAAATGTATATTAATTTAAATAATTACAAAAATTGAGATGCATGTCACATTCCCCCCCCCCCCTACCATAGGGAGAAAAAAACACAAATATAAAATTAATCATGTAGTAACATAAAAACAATATCAAATGAACCCAAATTAGGATTTAAGATCTTGGCTTGTGCCTAGGGAATCATATTACATGCCAAGTCTACAAGAATCAAAACTAGTCCATTTTGAAGAGGTTAGTGCATACACACAGGTCAGCCTCGAGCATGAAACTTTCTCCTCAGAAAATCTGGAGGGACGCCGAAGATACTTCACTTGCTGTGGAAAAGGAGAATGGAGAAAATCTGGTGAGAGGAGAATGGCGCAGCAGTAACTCTGGCGACGTTAGCGGAGACTTTCATCAGGAAGAACTCCATTCGAATCCTTTGGATTTTCCAAGATGTAGCATCGTCCGCATCATGTTTCGATGATGCAGTAAGAGAGAAAGGAAATAATTAGTTGAATGTACAATTTATGTGTGACACAGAGTCTCTCCAGTAGTGTTAATGTGCGATGTCATAACATCCTCTTTGAACTGCAGCAAACAATTGATCCCGGACAGTGTTTTCTTGCAGCAAAAATGATTTGTAGTACGCTCAACATGATTTTAGCAGAATGGCAAACGGTAGGTGGTGGTGGTAAGGAATGGGGGTAAGGAAAACATACCAGGGAGAGCACATCCCCGTCTTCCAGGAAACACGGTTTGAAAAACCACAGGAATGAGTTCCAGAACGTAGACAATTTAAGATTTTACAAAATAAAATAAATACACTTATAAATGTGCATGGAAACAAATTAATGTTGTTTAGAAGTTATGAAATAAGAAAATAGTATTTTTCTTTAGAGTTAAAATACACTGAAGTGCCACTGAATTAGGGATACATACCTAGTAACGAGTTGGGCCTCATCTGGCCTTGATAACGGCTGCCACACGACGAGGCATAGATTCAACAAGTTTCTGGAAACGTTCCACGGGAACGGCTTGCCAAATATTGGCTAAAGCTGTCTATAATTCAGTAAGGTTCTTTGGTGCTGTGTGATGGCCTTTCACGCCTTGTTCCCAAACATCCCAAAGATGCTCAATAGGATTTAAGTCTGGGCTTCTAGGTGCCCAATTCATGACAGAGAAGTCAAAGGAATGCTCATCCAACCAGTCAGTAGCCAACCGGGACTTGTGAGAGGTACAGTTGTCTTGCTGGAAAACTCCATTACCGTGCGGATAACAGAACAGCATACACGGATAGAGGTTGTACCGTACTATATCTCACCCCCAAAAAGTCTGCGTGGGAGTTAAGTCCCCCGAGCTGTTTCTAAGCGCATTCGTCAAGAAGAAAAGAATCGGTGGGGAGAAGGCCATTACCCTCTTGTGAGGGGGAACGTTTGAGAGATAAGCTTGAGTGTGGTGATGTGTTTTACTTCTTGTATATAATTCTGTTGTATATAGTGTTTGTGTGTTCTGTGCCGTAAATAAAGTGAAGAAAACGCTACCTGATGTCTTTCCTAATGTGAAAGTGTGATTTATTGGCCAAGTTACGGTACAGCTTTAAATGGTGGATAGCGGTGGTACGAAATCCACCAACGATGCAGATGTGAGTGGAATACCTGCCTTCGTTCGAAATGCCGAGTTTGGATTTAGAAGCAAGATCGGTGAGTGCCAAGCAATTTTTTGTTTCCTGTTTGTTGCAGTGGCAAAAGTGAAAATGCTTTTATTGTTCATGTTTTTGAGTAAATAGATGAAATGTTGGGCATCATTGCCGTTGAATTAATTGCATCATTGCAAAAATTAAATGTTCAAATGCTTATTTGAAACCTTTGTTTATATTCTTGGTATCATTGCCATGGTGTATTAATGTGAACATCATTGTTCTGTTGAAAGAATATATATATATATATATATATATATATATATATATATATATATTTGTTTTATTGGGTATCAATGCTATTGAGTTATTGCATCATTGCAAAAATTAAGAAACTAAGTTAGTCATCACAAAGCTAATTTTGTATGATTTTTTTTAAAGTGTCGTGGGGCATCAATGCCAACTATTATTATTTCTTGTGTATATATATATATATATATATTTGCGTTCTGAAGTGCACAGTTTTTAAAATCTAAGAATTGTCGTAAACGGAATTAATTTGTCTTAATTGTATGTATATCATGCTAACAGGTGGAGCATCATTGCTCAGATAGAAATATTTTAGATATTTTAAATAAGTGTATTTAATTGTGTTAATTATTTTAAAATTGGCATTGAGTGTTGCATGTGTAAAATATATTATGTTATGTATGAATAATTGATTTCAAGGAAATCCAAAGTAATCATTTTAGTTACGTTTCTGAAACAGAAGTAAAGTCAGTTACTTAAATTGAGATTTTATATCGTTTTAATAAAAAAAAAGCTTTACTTAATTATTTTAAGTTTAAGTAAATATATTTACTGTTGTTCTACTTGGGATAGTGACAAAAGTTATAGTTAGCCATTTTTTATTTGAGCCAGTAATTTCGATTTCTGTTTGAATAGTCCTAAATTTTTTGAGTCTACGAAGCTATTTGCCTACAAATATGGCTTTTCTTGGTCGAGGAAAGAAAGAAGATCTAAAACTTTTAGCTGAAGAATTAGGTTTAGAAGTAAGGGCTGAATTTAAAATAGCCGACATCAAGAACCTGATTATAGAGAGCAAAAATTATGAAGAAGATTTTGTCATGGAACAACTTACTGTAATCATAGACAGCAGGAAAGAACGAGAAGAAGAGAAGAAAAGGAGAGAAGAGCGAGAATTAGAGGAGAAGAAAAAGAGAGAAGAACGAGAATTTGAGGAGAAGAAAAAGAGAGAAGAACGAGAATTTGAGGAGCAGAAAAGGAGAAAAGAACATGAATTTGAATTGGAAAAATTAAGACTTGGAACTGTTGCAAGACCAGTTAGTAGTGAATCCTCCCGTTCGAAAGTTGACCTCCGGCAATTGATTCAAAGGTTTGATGAAAAAGAAAGCGATATTAGCTTGTACCTCCAACTTTTTGAGAGACAAGCTGAATGGGCACAGATTGAGTCTGTAGATTGGGTGTCCCATCTTCTAGGATTGCTTCCCTATGATGTAACAGAGTTGATAGCTCGTGAACCTGCAGAAGACGCTAAAAAGTACGAGCATGTCAAGAATTTGCTCCTGAAGAGGTTTAAACTTAGTCCTGAAAAATTTCGACAGAAATTTGTTAAGCATCAGAGAGGTGCCGAGTCAACATGGGGAGACTATGTGTATGAACTGGAAAATTATTGCAGAGAGTGGGTGAAGGGTTTAGGAATCTCAACTTTTGAACAGTTACTTAAATTAATGGTAACTGATCAATTAAAACGCCGTGTTCCCGTCGAAATTCGTGATCACTTTATTGACGAATGGATCGAAATGATTTCTCCGAGTGATTTGGCATCAAAACTTGATGCTTATGAAAATGTCAGAGGGAATGTTAGAAAGAAAAATAATCTTAACAAAACTGAAGAAAGATTTGCTCCGAAGTCCAAACAGAAATTTGCTTCTGACTCTAGAGACAAGTTAGAGAATAACAATCAGGCTAGAGCTGAAGGCCAACAGAGGATAGAGCAACCCAGATGGCCAAAAATAGATGAAAAGTTTGAAAAAAGAAGACGACCACAATGTTATGAATGTGGCTCTTATCAGCACATCAGACATCAGTGCCCTAAACTGAAGAAAATCCCGGAATCAGCTGCAAGCGTAAATCGAATCGGAGGAGGCGAAGACGAGTTTTTGCTACCCTATACCACGATGGGGCAAGTAAATGGATTTGACATGCCTATTTTACGGGATTCTGGAGCAAGTATAGACATTGTATGCCAAAAATACATCACTCCAAATATGTTTACTGGAGAACATGTATGGGTACAACAACCTTTAGATCATGCTCCCACCTGTTTACCCTTAGCTGAAGTGAAACTGGTTGGTGACTCTGGAATTGTTATCACGAAGTCAGCAGTAATTAGGGATGAATTAGATCAAGGCAGATATTTGTTAGGAAACAGAACTGCTTCTTTGCTAAATGACATGAAGGAACAAAATGTTCTCCCATGCCAGTTGAATGCAATGCAGACAAGAAGGCAAAAACAGCTTCAAAGAGAACTTGAAGAAAAAGAAGAAGCGACAACTGAATTAGAAAGTGCAACAGTCCATCAGGAAGATAGTGAGTTGGACAAGAATCAATCATTTCTTCCGTGTATAAAAGAGGATGACCCCTCCCTCTCACTTTTGAAAGTAGATAAGGAGACTTTTGCTATTGCACAGAAGCAATGCAAGGATTTGCAGCCATTGTTTGAAAAGGCAGGTGAAACCTCATCTGCAGATACGTCCAAAGAAATTTATATCGTGAAAGGTAACTTGCTGTTGAAAAGAAAATTTGATAAAACCGGAAAACAAAGGCTATTACTAATTATTTCTGTAGAATATCGAGAGCGTTTAAAAACTCTATGCCACGAAGGGACTTCAGCACATCTCGGCGTGACAAAGACCAAGGATATTTTGGCAAGACATTTTTTCTGGCCAAAGTGTTTCCAAGAGGTGGAAAATTATGTACGCAGTTGTGATGCTTGTCAGAGAGCAGGAAAACCAAATGACAAAAAGAAAGCTCCAATGAAAATTGTTCCTGTTATTCAAGAAGTTTTTTCTAAAATAAATGTAGATGCGTGTGGACCATTACCTGTTACACCTACTGGGAAGAAATATATAATCACTGCAATGTGTTTATCATCGAAATATCCGGATGCGGTCGCTGTCACAGATATTAGTTCAGTATCTGTTGTAGATGCTTTACTGCAAATTTTCAGCCGAATGGGGTTTCCAAAGGAAATTCAATGTGACCAAGGAACATCCTTCATGAGTTCTCTTACAACGGAATTTTTGACACGATTTGGAATCAAGATTGCTCATAGCTCTGTTTATCATCCTCAGAGTAATCCCATAGAACGTTTCCATCGTACTATAAAGCGTATTTTACGAGTTCTTTGCTTAGAAGCCGCACCAGATTGGGAACAACATATTCACTCAGCTCTCTTTGCATTACGAACTGTAACTCATGAAAGCACAGGGTTTACACCAGCGGAGTTAGTGCATGGCAAGAATTTGAGAACTCCCCTGACATTATTGTATGATAGTTGGTTGTATCCGCCTGAATTTGAGAATACAGTTGTCGAATACGTTTTTGAATTGCTAAATAGACTTAAGAGATGTCAAGAGCTTGCGGTTGAAAAAATGGAAGAGTTTCAAAGTAAACGGAAGACATGGTATGATAAGAACGCTGTGAAAAGAGAGTTTAAAGAAGGAGATTTAGTTCTCATTTTGGCTACAAATAAAACAAATAAGCTGGCAGTCCAGTGGACCGGACCAGGAACAATTCTGAGTAAGATTTCGGATACTAACTACATCGTCAGCACTCCGAATAAGAAAGAAACGTCCCAAATTTATCATGTAAACCTTTTGAAACCCTACCATTCGAGATCAGAATTGATTAATTTTCTAGATTGTAGCGAAGCTGTTGAACAACCAGAGCTTTACATTGATTTCCCAAGCATGGAGTCAAATCCCAATATTTTTAATTTTGCTGAAATTGTCCAAGAGAGTCAGATGGAGAAAAGATTGGAATCCTGTCAAATTCAGCAGTTGCAGGATCTTTTATTAAAATATTCTAAAGCCTTTTCTAATAAGCCTGGTATGACACATCTGGTTGAACATGACATAGAATTAATAGATGATAAATCGGTAAGAGCAAAACCATATCGAATGTCTCCCAGACAGACTGAAATTTTGAGATGCGAAATTGAAAAGGTGTTGCAATATAAAGTCATTGAGGTTGGAGTATCTGATTACACATCTCCCATGATCCTTGTAGAGGTTCCAGGCAGAGATCCAAGACCATGCATTGACTATCGCAGGCTAAATGAAGTCACAAAGACTGAATATTTTCCTCTCCCAAACATCGAAGAAAGAGTAGAATTTGTTTCTTCGGTGAAATTCATTACTGTCCTAGACCTTGCCAAGGGGTATTGGCAGATACCTCTCAGTCAAAGATCGCAAAAATTGGCGGCATTTGTTACCAGTTTTGGAAGTTATCGTCCTTTACGAATGCCATTCGGGCTAAAGAATGCCCCGTACTTTTTTAGCAAAATGATGGCTGAATTATTGCAAGGGTGTGAAGAATTTGCCGTGCCATATTTAGATGATGTAGCAATTTTTTCTAGTGATTGGGAAGATCACGTTAAACATTTAGATAAAGTCCTAAACAGAATTTCAAAATCAAACCTAACAATTAAACCTTCAAAGTGTATGTTTGCACAAGAATATGTCAAATATTTGGGACACTATATTGGACAGAACCAAAGAAGACCTGCCGAGTTAAAAGTCCAGGCTATCAAACAGTTCCCAGCTCCATCTACTAAAACTGAAATACGAGCTTTCCTTGGGTTAGCCGGTTATTATCGCCGATATATTCCCATGTTTTCGGTAATTGCTGCACCTTTAACTGAAGCTTTGAAAGGAAAAAATAAAAGAGGGTGTATAAATTGGTCGCCAGAGTGTGAGTCTGCTTTTCACGAATTAAAAAGGATTCTTAGTTGTCAACCAGTCTTATATGCACCTGATTTTAGTCGAGAATTTTTACTTCAAACCGATGCTTCCGATTTAGGAATGGGAATCGTTCTTTCTCAGGTGGACGACCAAGGAGAAGAACATCCAGTGCTGTTTCTCAGTAAGAAATTCTCTGAAACGGAAAGACGTTATTCTACCACTGAGAAGGAATGTGCCGCTATCGTTTGGGCTGTAAAGAAACTGCATTGTTATCTTGATGGACAAAAATTCAAAATACAAACCGACCACAATCCATTAGTGTGGCTCAGTACAAATGCCAGCTCAAACCCCAGATTAATGCGTTGGGCATTAGGACTTCAACCATACAATTATGAAGTAGTGCATCGTCGAGGAACTTTACACAAAAATGCTGATAGCCTTAGCCGTGTTCCATGGCCAGATTAAACGAAAAAAAAATTCCTTTCTCACTGTTTAATTTTGTTTATTTTATGAAGTTTATTTTTGTAAAGACTGTTCGTTTTGCTTGTTTTCATTTGCCTAAGAAAAGAAATAGTAGAAAAGGAAGGTTTCTGTTGTAAACAATATTAAACTATTGTACTAATTCCATAATAATTTCTTCCTGTTATTAGTATATGTTGAATTTTGTGTTATGTATGATTTCTATTACTTATAGCATTTAAGGTATTTTAAGTTTATGTATTGCCACTGTAACTTTCAGCCTTGGCACTGCACTGTTTTCTTTCGCTGTGTTTTGTTTTTCCCTACCTTTTCTCGCAGAACAACCTGCTCGAAAAGTCCTCGGGGAGGAGAGGAGTTGTACCGTACTATATCTCACCCCCAAAAAGTCTGCGTGGGAGTTAAGTCCCCCGAGCTGTTTCTAAGCGCATGCGTCAAGAAGAAAAGAATTGGTGGGGAGAATGTCATTACCCTCTTGTGAGGGGGAACGTTTGAGAGATAAGCTTGAGTGTGGTGATGTGTTTTACTTCTTGTATATAATTCTGTTGTATATAGTGTGTGTGTGTTCTGTGCCGTAAATAAAATGAAGAAAACGCTACCTGATGTCTTTCCTAATGTGAAAGTGTGATTTATTGGCCAAGTTACGGTACAAGGTGATCACCCAGCAACTCTACGTACCGAATTGCATTGAGGGAGGTTGGTACACGCACCAAAGATCCCAAACTGTGCCACGAAAAAACACCCCAGACCATGATTGAGCCCCCATGCCCTTGTACAGTTCCACCCAGGCATGCAGGATCCATGGCTTCATGAGCCTCACGCCATATTCTCAGCCTCACGTCGGCGTTAAGTAGTCGGAAGCGAGACTCATCACTCCATGCTACTCGTTTCTAGTCCTCTTCAGTCCAGTCTCTGTGCTCTCTTGCCCAGGCAAGACGTGCAGCCCGATGGCGAGTATAGAGCAATGGTACTCTCGTAGGTCGACGGCTCCCGAAACCCATACGGTGAAGCGAGCGTTGCACAGTCCGTTTACTGACTGTACGACTGGAAATCGACCTTGAAAATCCTAGCTGTCTGACGATTTCGGAAATTGAATGGCCCATGCGTCGCGCACCTACGATTTGTCCTGAGGCGTCTAAATCAGGCAGTTTACCCATACTGGCAATTCCAACAACTAATTCAGAACAACCACAGTACGCGCTATATATGCAGTTACCACAGCGCCCTCACTTGCGCATAAATGATGCGCAGCGCTACACAATTTGCATAGGCTTTGCTATCCCTAATTCAGTGGCACTTCAGTGTAGTATATTAATTAAAATAATTAGAAAAGTTGAGTTCCATGTCACACTAATCTTTCACCTATATATATAAAATTGCTCGTCTGTTTGTTGGTCCGCTATAGAATCACAGACTGTTTCACCTACCGGGACCAAATGCGGCACAGTTAATGTTTAGAACCCGAGAAATTCAAAGCAGTAAAAACAAAATTTGGGCCTCAATTAGTTTTTAATTTTTAATAATTTTTTGTGTCCCTAAGAGGTGCGCGTACCACCCGTGTATACAACCAATTCACCACAACCAGCTGCGTTCAAAGGGTTGGTCTAGGAGTGACGGTAGGGGATCAAATTCCAATGCGCGGGAGGAAGAGGGTTTCGGATGACCTTTGGCCCTGGCTCCCCAGATAAACACAACTTTCCTGGCTCTGCTTTGTGAAATCTGCAGATGATTTTGATCACACATATCGTTTGGATGCTAATATAATGTCACATTCGTTTTCATGCGGAAAATGATGCAGACGTGGGACGCCCGGCTGTGAGCAATATTCGTAGGGAATGCATATATGAGATGCCCGTCCTGAAAGAGATAAACAAGAATTTTAATGAAGGAACAATATTACAATTTAACCAAATTACAATTTTCTTTTCCTACGGTTTTTGGCCTTAGGAAAATTAAAAACCGAACTACAATTCGCTTTTCCAACGGTTTTAGGCCTTGGGAAAATTATAAACCGATTTATAATTTGCTTTTTCCACGGTTTTTGGCCTTAGGAAAATCAAAAACCGAATTACAATTCTCTTTTTCAACGTGGGAAAATTAAAAACCGATTTACAATTTGCTTTCTATACGGTTTTTGGCCTATCGACAGTAAAAAACCGAATCACCAAAGTAAGGAAAATAGGCTTCAAGGGGAATCCCGCCTTACTTTGATAAAATAAAGGGGATAACGCATATTGCACTTTACCTCTTGGGTAATGTGGAAAAAAGTGCAGTTTTAAGGGAAAAATATATAATAAAGGCAAATGTAAATTATAAAATTTATTTCTAATTAAACAGTGGATCAAACAAATCTAATTAAATCTAATTAAACAGTATATAACAAATATAATTAAACAGTAAACTTATTCAATCCAAACGTGCGAATTCCGCAACACGATGTTATTAATTCTCAATAAAATCAGACGAAGGTCCACAGGCTCAAAGTTTCTTTCTTTCTTATTGTTTGTATATCATTTCAGTAGCAACGCGCTAAGCGCATTCTGCCTGGCCAGATGAACATGAAGAGCGGGGGGGGGGGGAGTGCAGACCAGTATTTTTTTGCTGGCATGCATGAAAAATTTTATATCTACATATCTACCCGGGAAACGACAGCCAATAATGCTAGTTCCTTAATATTACTATTAAATGTCTTATTTCATACCCCAGAAAGGATTAAATGCATGTTATCATAAATAATTGTATTAATATGTAAAAATGGACTCATAGATATCATTTTATCAGTAGATAGAAATAGGGTATATAAGGAATTTTAATATAAAAGCAATATACACTTTCCTATAAAATTCCCAAAACTGCTTTGACATATCTGTGCAATAATCTTTCCCGTTTAACCTTTGAGGAAAAGGCGGAAAAAAATAGAAAACAATCTTTGATGTCTGGAAATCTCACATCTACTACTTTGATACCTTGCACAGCACATATGTCAAGGGAAAAATTTGAGAATGAGTCGCACCTTTTAATCTTTAAATTAAAAATTTTCTGTAAAAGTTAATTATCATCAAAAGTTTTGAATTAGTATGTTTTATAAAAATTGAAGTCAAACAAGTTATTTAACTATTAAAATTAAATCTTATATAAACATTATAAACTACTTTAAAATGTTTTACAAAGGGTTTATAAAAATATTTATGACATTTCGGCAGTTGTCGCAGCAATATTCATCGAATGCTGAAGAAAATTAATTTGAAAGACGTTTGCAGGTAAAATAAAATGCTTTGATAATTTGATCTCGGTTGTAAAAAAAACGGATGTTATATGATACTAAAAATAAAGTAAAGATATATCTGAGCATATTTTATTTGTTTTCATTAGCTCTTTTAATGTATTTATCTTTTTAAATTATTTCGATGGCAACTCCTGTTTAACTGTCGCTAAAAACTAAGGTTTAGTTCTTTTATAAAGAACTAGATGAATACCCCTGCTTCGCTACGGAGTACTTTCAAATTAAATACAACGGTCAATGTATGAAATTAATGCCAATATATATATATATATATATATATATATATATATATATATATATATATATATATATATATATATATATATATATATATATATATGTGTGTGTGTGTGTGTGACAATTCTTGTGGCAACACGGATATTTTAGAGTCACAAGACACACGCCGTAAATAACACGCCGAGGATAACGTGCCACTGGAGCAAACGTGCCACTGGAGCAACCGTTTCTTTGGAACGCACGTTATTTTAATTTTTTTGGCTGGAATAAATGATTATACTATGTTTTGAGGTTGACGGAATGAAGATTGTAGGCATTTTTCTTTGTGGCTCTGACTAAATGAGCATTATTGTCGTGTCAGACGGACACAGATTTTTTTTAATTGTAATAATTTGTTTTGTGTGATTAAACGTTGTGTCGCCGAATTCGAAAGAACGCGATTAGGTGACGTAACAGCAGCATCACCAGACAATTTCCCAGCTCATCCGGTTTTTATGTAACGACGATTAGAACTGTTTTGATCGCGAAGCATGATAGACGTCTCAGTCAGAGATGAGAAACTTCCGATAATTAATATTCAATGTTTGTAAATAGTTAGCCTAGATATTGTATATCTTTTAATGTCCGTAATGTAATGTAAAGTATCTAACCAAGGAAAATATAATAATATTCATTCGTAGTGTTGTTTTAGTGTGACTTCAGTTTTCATATTCATTAAGAAGAAGATAGGAACTTGATGTACAGAATAACCAGCGGCAAAAAAGAACCACGTGGGAACAAGGTAAGAAGCCTTATTTGATATTCAATTAAAGTAAACAATTGGATAAAAGAATATTCAGATCCCACATAAAATTGGCGTCCGAGACAGGATTGCTGTTATGCTTTTTGATTGCTATCAAGATTGGCTTTAATAAATGATTGTTGAAGTTATTTAAGATTTGAATCTAAGGAAACATTAACTAAAAAGTAAAAGATGGATAAAGCCAAACAAAAACGGAGTACACTTATATCGCTCGCTACGAAGTTAATAACGAAAGCAGAAAAATCTATTTTAGATGAAAACGTTAGCATAGAACACTTAGAAGACCTCTTGGATGAGTTAACTTTGAAACAAGAGGAATTAATACAGTTAGATACTGAAATTCAAACTGCGATCTCAAAATTAGAGGAGATTAACGAGGAAGTTCTGAAATGTGACGAGTACACTACTAACATACTAAAAGCGAAACGAAAAATAAAAAGAGCAGTTGCAAAATGTAAACCCTCAATTTCAATTCCTACGGCAAATGATGATATCGAAGGAACAAAATTTATTTAAAAACGAGCGGTCGAATCCCCCTTTATTAAATTACCGCTGCTTACTATTGAAAAGTTCAGTGGAGAATTTTGTGATTGGCAAAGGTTTTGGGACCAGTTCGAGTACGCCATTCATAAAAATCAAGATTTGTCTAATGTAGAAAGACTCAGTTATCTAAAATCGTATCTTACAGGTAATGCAGCTCGATCAATAGAAGGTTTTGCGATTACAAACAATAACAATCAGGCGGTTGTTGATACCCTTGCGGAAAGGTTCGGAAAGAAACAATTAGTAACTAATTCACTCCTAAACAAACTTCTTAATCTGCATCCCGTAAAACGATCGTCAGATGTACAAGCTCTAAGAAACTTATTAGATTCGTGCGAGACACAAATCAGAAGTTTAAATGCACTTGGAATAAACTATGGGAGCCTGTTAGCTCCAATATTGATAAAATTGTTCCCTTCTGATATAGTTTTAGAGATCACTAAAAAATGCGGATCAGATGAATGGAAAGTAGATGAAATACTTCAGATTTTGAAAACGGAAGTGATTAGTAGAGAACGCATGTTGTCATTGACCATTAGTAGTGAAGCGATAGTTCACACAGATAGACAATTTCGCGTCTACAAGTCTGCGGCTTTTTCGGGGGGAAAGCAAACCGCTGCGTTGCTATTAAATGAAACAGCAATAAATAAAGACAGATGCCTGTTTTGTAAGAATGAACATCCTTTATACGATTGCAAATTGTTCAGCAATAAAAATATGAAAGAAAAAAAAAGAGTTCCTGCTTAAAAGGGGAATTTGTTTTTCCTGTTTGAAGCCAGGTCACCGAGTAAAATCTTGCAAGTCGTATGTCAAATGTAAGAGATGTTTTAGAAGACATCTTGCTGCCATGTGCCCTGAGACGACAAAAGAAACTCAAGCAGAAAAAGGTGATATTTCTTTTAAAAGGATTTCTGCAAGTAGTGATCATGCTTTATCAAATAAAACTCGTCGACAAAACGTTGTGTTGCAGACTTTATTGGTTCGTCTGCTTAATAAAAACAATAATGAACAGATATTCATTAGAGCTCTGTATGATTCGGGATCACAATTCAGTTACCTCTCTACAAATATAATTAAAAAGATGGGTTACGTAGCGACAGGTCACGAAAAGATGCATCATAGCCTATTTGGTGGGCTAGAAGAAGTTCGAAAACATTGTAAATACAAAATTCACCTGAGCAACTTATCCGGAAATTATTGTTGCAGTTTTGATGTCTATGATCAGGGCCGTTCCAACCCGGGGGTGCCAGAGGTGCGGGGCACACGGGCGGCAAGTCAGCCTCACGGTTAAAAAAATTTAAAACTAATTTATTAGTAAAATAATCAGTATAAAAATATTATCATTATGCTAGGTAACTACTTAGAGTTAAAAATGCATTTTACAAGTATAACTGCAAATAAACAAAACCACGTTGGTATTAAAAACGCTACTACACGTCGCAACTAGTTGGGAAATACATTGTTCGTTTTTGTTTTAAGACGTTGTAACCCATCATCCCATTAAATCGCATCGCATCATCACCGGCATCGCGTCGGTGCGGGCGGTTTATGTCAGGTTGCAGGAAAATACTCGTTTATGCCCTGAGCCCATGAACACACGGATCGGGATAGTTTGCACTATATTAATTTTGAACATGTCCATCTCAACAACTGAAAAACAAAGCCTTTTGTCTCTAATTTTTGTGCTCGATTTTGTGATTGCTGACTAATAAAAATATTTCAGAGGTAAGTAAACTTAAAAATGATATTTTTTCTTTTGCGCGGTTAGCGGTTAGAACTTGAAATAATACATTTATGGTTTGATATTTGTTTTGCAAAAAAAAGCGCTAGGATTCATTGCTTAATTCTATTTTAAATGCTTTTTTTTATTTTGCAAATGTTAAACATATACTGCAGGAACAAGTGTAAACTTAGATTTTTGAACTGCATCACCTTATTTTTTTAACAGGTGCGTGAAATATGGCAATTTTTTTCAGAAATCGAAAAAATACGATTTTTTTATTAAAGTAAACGCTGGGGGAATTGTATTTAAAATATGGACAAAATTAAAATAAAATCGATTTGGAACGTTCCTTTGCAAATGTCAATCGTTATCGAGAAACAGCTTAACTTACATGCGCCTTTTTAATAAGTTCTTTACGAAAAGAACAAATATAACTAAGAATAAATAACAGAGCTAGATAATTATAAGAAGAATGTAGACAAAAATCAAACAGAAATCAAGCACTCAGGGCTCCACGCACCAGAGACAAGATTCTGTAGTAGTGTCGGAACTAAACCAGAAATCGAGGTAACCGACTGGTCTCGTCATCAGGGAACCTAACCAAATCAGTTACCTCAAGGGGAACTTTCTGAATAGGATGCAGGTATAACCAAAAAACATCCCAAGGCCCCGAGATCTCCATAGAAACAGATAGTCAAGAGCAAATGAAAAGACGCGGACAATTTGCAGTAAGGGCTCAACGCACCATATATGCAAGTGCACACATGATCCTAATGAAAAGACAAAGATGCATGCATACCCTAATTCAGTGAGTGACGGTAATGGCGAAACAGCAGCCAATTTTTACCCTAGTAGTTACGTCACTGTAGCAACACCACAGCGCCACACCCCAATGAAGTTTAAAAAAATATGAAAACAGAAACCCTATCCAAAACGTCTTTAAAATGTACCTGAGTCTAAATGCTATTTTTTAAAAACTTTTAAATTGGTGAAATTATTAGGGAAATTGTTCTTACGTAGGTTTTTCTCGAAAATGCCACATACCTCCAAAAAATCTTCAGCGTTATTACAAATGTTTTTTATTCTGTATAGTTGTGAGTAAAATCTATACTTATATATAAAGAGAGAGAGCGATTTTGTACGTGGAGGGTAATCTTCAGAACCAATGTACCTATTTGAAAAATTCTTTCACTGTTTGAAAGGTACATTATTCCAGATGGACATAGACTATATATTATGTATATCTGATCAGTAAAAATAAAGTTAGGGGCTTAATCCTAACAATCTCTATTGCTACCGCTACTGTCCTCTACCGCTTTTTGTGCCGAAGTCTTCAACGATCCTTAGCGTGGTGCTATCTATACTTATATATAAAGAGAGAGCGATTTTGTACGTGGGTAATCTTCAGAACCACTGTACCTATTTGAAAAATTATTTCACTGTTTGAAAGGTACATTATTCCAGATGGACATAGGCTATATATTATGTATATCTGATCAGTAGAAATAAAGTTAGGGGCTTAATCCTAACAATCTCCATTGTTACCGCTACTGTCCTCTACCGCTTTTTGTGCCGAAGTCTTCAACGATCCTTAGCGTGGTGCTATCTATACTTATATATAAAGAGAGAGAGCTATTTTGTACGTGGAGGGTAATCTTCAGAACCACTGTACCTATTTGAAAAAGTCTTTCACTGTTTGAAAGGTACAGTATTCCAGATGGACATAGGCTATATATTATGTATATCTAATCAGTAGAAATAAAGTTAGGGGCTTAATCCTAACAATCTCCATTGTTTCCGCTACTGTCTTATACCGCTTTTTGTTCCGAAGATGTCAACGATCCTTATCGTGGTGCTATCGCGGTGGGCTTCTGTTCTGACGCTAGCGGTTCGAACCTAGCCGTTCTCCGACACGCCTTTTTCTATTAAAAAATTTATTTTAATTATTAACTAACATAAAATTAATTTAAGGTATTATTTAGGTTATTATTAAGGTAAAAAAAGATTTACAATTTATTGGCTATCAACTGGAAATTTATTGGTATAATATTTTGTTCAACCCGGACAAAGTCAGGACGGGCCGCTAGTATATTATAATACATTTTACAGTTCAAGCTGCTATGTATATTGGTAAACGTACTCAACGATACCCTCAACGATAACCTCAAAGTTAAAATCTAACCTTTTATCATAAATCCCAATATTTAATTTGGTATTTTGATTTTTAATTTTTATATCCAGATAAGTCACAAAATGATTATTTTCATTAGTCCTGTTTAAAGTTAGTTCCTTTGGGTAGATTTGATTAAGAGATTCCAAATCGTTACAGTTAAAATTTATAAGGTCATCAATATACCTAAATCCGGCAACATTATTTGAGTTAAGAAATTTAGTTTCGTAAGAATGCAAGAAAATGTTTGCAAAGGCACTAGAAAAGCTATTACACATTGGGATTCCCTTTATCTGTTTAAAGAAACTCATACCATTAAAGAGGTAGTTTTCAAAAATATTAAATTTACATAAATCAATTCAGTCACATTTTAAGATTAAAGTACTATCCAGATAGGCATCATAAATTTCTGAGCAGATATTTATTAAGTTATCATGGGGAATACTAGTAAAAAGATTTTCAAAATCAAACGTGTGTATGCTATCTATATTCTTACTCTTAAAAAATTGTAGAACATCCTGATTCCTAATAATTTAGGCAGTTTAAAAGTTAAAAAAATGGCATTTAGACTTAGGTATATTTTAAAGACGTTTTGGATAGGGTTTCTGTTTTCACATTTTTTAAAACTTCATTGGGGTGTCGCGCTGTGGTGTTGCTACAGTGACGTAACTACTAGGGTAAAAATTGGCTGCTGTTTCGCCATACCGTCACTCACTGAGTTAGGGTATGTATGCATCTTTGTCTTTTCATTAGGATTATATGTGTACTTGCATATATGGTGCGTTGAGCCCTTACTGCAAATTGTCCGCGTCTTTTCATTTGCTCTTGACTATCTGTTTCTATGGAGATCTCGGGGCCTTGGGATGTTTTTTGGTTATACCTGCATCCTATTCAGAAAGTTCCCCTTGAGGTAACTGATTTGGTTAGGCTCCCTGATGACGAGACCAGTCGGTTACCTCGATTTCTGGTGTAGTTCCGGCACTACTAAAGAATCTTGCCTCTGGTGCGTGGAGCCCCGAGTGCTTGATTTCTGTTTGTTTTTTGTCTACATTCTTCTTATAATTATCTAGATCTGTTATTTATTTTTAGTTATATTTGTCCTTTTTGAATATGAGGATATGAAGCAACTGCGCAATCTTTTATTGAAAAGTTATATAAGTTTTCAATGCTAGGGTAGGTTTTAAGTTAATTTGTTTGGCAGTCTATGCCCAATTTTTAATTTTTTGTCTGTGTTGTTTTGTTCATATTTGTATACATTACGAAAATAACCTCATCTTTTTACACAAGTCTGATAATCGAAAAAAGCTTTCTGGGTCCCAATACAGAAAAAGAAAACTTGAAAAAGAAGAATTTGTAAAGAAGGCTTGTGGTTCACTAGAAACATTTTTAATCCCAGCAAGATCGCATGAGGCGCCATCAAGTGCCAGAGAGTTATTATATCAATCTTCTATATAAATATAGTAACAGACGTATTTGTCGTGAGTTTTGTCGGGTCACGTGACATCACGTCTCCGGGTCTCACTCATCCTGAGACTGCAATTTTGGCGGCCATTTTGTTTTGGTCGAAAATCGGTGTAATATTTTTCTCATGAAAGTACATAAATCTTACATATTTGGAAAGAGCTTTGAAAACTGATAACTTTTTCTGCTTACAGTTATTCTGTTACTTTAATAGTTTTAAAGATATTTCAATTCTAAAAAAGCACTCCACCGGAGAAACAATCCACTCCCAGCAGTTTGGTACAGCCATCTGTAAGCAGTGAAGGGAATGAAAATTGATGGGAATTTAATACATTTGTATGGGCCGGAAAAGGGCAATTTTTTTTCTTTTGTGGGGCCCGAGCATAGCCGGGCTTCGCTCGGCTAGTCCATTAATAATTATTATGTTAGGTTGTAAAATAAAAAAATAAGCTGAATTTATAATATAATCTGTAATTCGTTGTTTCATTTAAGGTAAAAATATTTCAGAGAAATTTCAATAAATCCATATAGTATGAGGGGGGGGGGCAAAATTATTCTCGCACACGGGCGGCAGCTACCCTAGGAACGGCCCTGTCTATGATCAAGATAAAATTTGTACAGAGGTCCCTAAGATCAGAAATGGTCCGTGGATTAGCGAGGCTGAAAAAAGGGGAATAAACTTTTCTGACCTCAGTTGTAACGATAAATTAGAGAATGAAGAAATCAATTAGTTGATAGGGGCTGACGTATGTGGAAAACTCTTAACTGGGAATATCATAGAGTTAGAATGTGGTGTTATCGCAATCGAAACAAGACTGGGATGGTCGCTGATCGGTAAGACACCAGTTGAAAGTGAACCTACTAGGAATGAAACCATTTCAGCATTATCTTTACTTTCAACAGAAAGAAAGCTGTCTGACTTATGGGAGTTAGATGTAATAGGTATTAAAGAACCCTCCGAAAACAAACAAAAGCCGAGCTGGAAGCAGAAGCTAAAACACATTTTAATAACACAGTTGAGAGGGAATCTGATGGCCGCTACACAATCTCTTTGCCATGGGTGCGGGAGCGAAGTTCTATTTTAAAAAACAAATCAGCTGCTGAAGTAAGATTAAAAACAACAGTAAAAAAACTGAAAGAAACTGGACATCTTGAAGCCTACCAAAACGTGTTTCGAGAATGGTTGAATGAGAATATCATTGATGAAGTAATAGACACTGAAATTGAACTTTCTCAGTGCTATTATTTACCACACCGGGCTGTAGTCAAAGAATTCTCGACGACAAAGATTCGGCCTGTTTTTGACACGTCTGCGAAGGGCAAAAATTCCCTTTCCTTGAACGACTGTTTGGAAAAGGGACCCAACCTAATAGAATTGATTCCGAGTATTTTAAATCACTTTCGGCTTGGAAAATATGTGCTCACAGTTGATATACGCAGGGCTTTTCTCCAAATTAACATCAACCTGCAAGATAGAGACTATCTGCGATTCCTTTGGTGGGAAGAGGGTAATCCTGAAAAATTGAAAGTGTTAAGACATAGACGTCTAGTTTTCGGGGTCAGCTCAAGTCCTTTTATATTGGCCGCCACGTTAGCACATCTAATGACAAACTCACCAAACACTTGGAAAGAGTGGCTAATAAATTAAGAAAGTCGATGTATGTCGACAATTGTGTTACTAGCGTAGACTATTTAGATGAATTAAAGGACTTTGTCCACAAATGAAGGGAACTTATGTTCTCGGGAAAATTCGATCTCCGAGGCTGGGTATACAATAAACTTAGATCTGAAGATTGGGAAGAAGACATTTTAGAAACTCCTTTCTCACTAATGCCAGAAACTCAGAGCAACGAGTTACATAAGGAAGAAGTTGTTTCTCTGTTAGGTCTTAAATGGAACGTTAGAAATGATACATTGAGCTGTGATCTGAAAAATATTTACGTTATTTTCGATGGCCAAATAAATAAACGGCTAATTGTGTCTACAGCAAACTAGATCTACGATTCTCAAGGTTATTTAACTCCAGTAACATTGATGCCAAAAAAACTGTTACAAGAATGCTGGAAACTTAAAATTGGTTGGGATGCCGAGCTTCCTAAAACGATCTCCAAGAAATTCGCAGATTGGGCATACCGATTAAAACTTTTAGACGGTATAGAAATTCCACGAAAGTTTCCTGAAATAAACGAAAACACATCTTTGCATGTTTTCTGTGATGCAAGTTGTTCTGCATACGCGACGTGTATATTCCTTAGAAGTGAAACCGATCAATCGGTAGAATGTCAATTGATACAAGCCCGATCTAGAGTTACTCCAATTAAAACAACCTCGATTCCAAGACTTGAATTATTGGCTTGTATGATCGGGGCAAGATTAGCGCACAGTGTCAAGAATGATTTGTCCTTAGAAGAAATCCAAACGTTTTATTGGTCAGACTCAGGAAACGCGATTTATTGGATCAAACGAAATGAGAACTGGGCCACTTTCGTTTATAACAGGGTGAAAGAAATCAGATCTTTGAGCGACCCTGGAATGTGGAATCATATAGCTGGACCCTTGAATCCCGCTGACTTACCTTCTCGAGGATGCAGTCCTGAAACTCTTTTCAAATCTAAATGGTGGGAAGGTCCTGATTGGCTAAAGAAGCCTCCCGGTGAATGGCTCAAATCCGAAGCATTTCCAGATTTTAATATAATAAATTCGGAAAAGAAAAAGAAAGTGATCGGTGCGACCAATATTGAGAGTCCGATTAAACAAATTTATGACGACATATCTTCATTTAGCAAATTAGTGTGCGTCACAGCCTGGATTTTGAGATTTTCGTTTAATTGTAAGCCAAGTAATGTTAACAAGAACTTAGGCAATTTAACGTTAGAAGAAATGTACAAAGCTGAAATGATACTTTTTTCGACGGTGCAAAAAGAATCTTTTAAAGGGACAGAAGATAAGAAATTAATAACCCTTAAAAGTGTTGTTGATTCTTTAGGCATTCTCCGAATAGAATCAAAAATTTCGAGAAGAGAAGATTTGCCTGAATTCGGATATCCTATCCTCCTCCCATCTGATCATTCTCTTGTCATAAAACTGATCAGAAAAGAACACAAGAAATCAAGCCATGCTGGGGTGCAGACTTTAATGTCAATCTTGAGAGAAAGATTCTGGATTTTAAAGTGCAGGAAGATGATTCGCAAAGTTATATGGAGTTGTACCCGCTGTAAGAGTTTTTCTGCAAAACCCATTGAGGTAATGAGCTCTCCCCTGCCTGAGGATAGAGTTCGTGATGCCAACGTTTTCTACATTACAGGGGTCGATCTGTGTGGACCACTATTTCTAAGGGATGGTAGAAAATGCTGGGTGGTACTGTTTACATGTGCAGTTTTTCGAGCGGTTCACCTAGAGATTACCACAACCCTTTCAACTGATGGACTGTTGCAAGCTTTAAGGCGATTCATCGGCAGATGAGGCAGGCCGCACACCATATTCTCCTACAATGGCACAAATATGATAGGCAGCAGAAAGGAATTGAACACAGTTAACTGGGAAAACATTCAAGTTTACGCAACCACAAGGAAAACTCATTGGAAACTTTTCCCTCCATCAGCGCCCTGGTATGGAGAATTTTGGGACAGGTTAATAGGAATCCTCAAGTCAATACTGAAAAGGGTGATAGGAAAAGCCTGCTTGCAACTAGAGGAATTGTACACAATTATCTGTGATACAGAAAGTATTATCAACTCCAGACCCTTAATATATATATCAGAAGATTCATCATATTTAATAGCTTTGACTCCAGAGATGTTCATGAAAGATATTCGTGACACAAGAGTGCCAGACTTCGACAGTATCGACGAGACAATAATGCACAGAAGATACGCATACAGACAGAAAATCAGAGATGATCTTCGTCGCCGGTTTCGCAGTGAATACCTGGGATATTTAAGAGAATGCACAAAAACTCGAAAAACAAGTGTCGAGATCAAAGAAGGCGATCTAGTCTTCATAGATGATGATCAGCTGAGACGTATTGATTGGCCATTAGCAAAGGTGATAAAATTATACCCAGGGAAGGATGGTCAATCCCGACTTGCAAGAGTGAAAACCAAAACAGGAGAACTTTTTTTGTAGCGTTGTAAGTGATTAAAATGAAAAATTGAGGATACATTTCAAGTCGCAAGGAGCATTTTAAAATTTTGTTTATAAATTATAAATTTTAACAAAGAACATAAAATTATAATAATATTGTAAATTTCTTTTAAAGTATTCTTTATACTTGTGGTGAAATATATATATGTACAAAATTTCATAGCTCTATGATAAAAAAAAGAAAATTAACGGCCACCGTTCCCTTAACAATCTCAACCAATCTTAAAGCTCAATTAACTGACCACGTGATCTATCAAACCAATCATGGGTCATGTCAACAATATTGGTGTCAACATAGCATCGCAAAGCAACGCTCCGTATGCAACGTGAACAAGCCCTCTATCAGACAGCTACGAAGCATCATTGCATTCCCTTGTTCTGGATTCAAACCCAAAACCGCTGGTAGAACTTTTAGGCACAAAGCATCACACTGTGCAAACCAATAAGTGATATCGGAAAATTATTATTTC
The DNA here is from genome assembly GCA_907164885.2 of Dolomedes plantarius. NCBI lineage: Eukaryota > Metazoa > Arthropoda > Arachnida > Araneae > Dolomedidae > Dolomedes > Dolomedes plantarius. The sequence continues at coordinate 74,073,651 of OU015495.1, forward strand.
TATTTGCTGCCAGCCACCGTCGTTGATGTATTATACAACATACATAAATGTGATATAATATAATAATTACGTCTTATATAATACTCTTTAGCAGACTAGAAATTTCAATTCCTCATCTATTCACGATGCTGATGAATTCTACATTAAGGACATATATGTGTACGTTCTAAATTTCTGTGCATTTTCACCTAATTGCAGTTTCATGGTGGCCAAATGGCTAGTTAGCGTGATGACCAAATAGCTAGTTGGCAAGGGCAATTTAATCAGCCAAATCCGATTCTAACCATCAGGACCTCGGTTTGTTTAATACTTGCGTAACTGAAGAATACCATAGCCTTAAAAAGAAAGTTCAAACACATTTTCTTATTTCCGCATTCCCGATTAATTTCTAGCATAACAACGATTAAACTTATTTCTTTTTTTGCAACGTTGGGATTTCACAAAGCGTTTTACAGTTAACGAATAATTCTATGTTAGTGACATTTTAAAAAAAAATTTAAACCTTTTGGAAAGGTTAAGTTATTTAATGGCGTATCAAAAACTTAAAATGATAGTTGAAAAAGACAGAAAGTCTTCCCCGTTCGATTAAATCGCTAATTGTTTCAAAATTCTAATGAAATTTATAAATTCCAATCTGTAGTCTTACATGCATTTCGCGTGTTAATTTATTGATATATGCCGCCATTTTGCGACATACGGAAGCAAAATGAAGAAATTCCTTATACGAGGCTTTCAGCGTCTTTTAAGCCCTCTTCAAAATTCTTTTGTCTAGCGATGGTAATGCTCTCTCATTTCTCGTTACTTAATGCTAATGATTGCTTTCTCTCCGACCATTCATACAATTAATGCCCTACTCGAGCGAGTGTACACATTGCAATTTTCCATCCGCCTTCCATTTCAACTAATTAACTTCAAATAATGCAGTTTAATGAGATGCACTAGGTAACCACATCAAATAATTCTCTAAATCTGGGTAATCCTATGAGTTAATTATTTGTCGAGATGGTAAATTTCGGTTATTTATCAATACGCTCTCCAACAAAATTGTAAAAGGTCAACATTTATAAAAGAATCAAACATTAACGGCGAATATTTCCTATTTTATACACGTGTGATGTTCACACTCACACATGTTTGGTTTTGATATTCCTCATTTTTATTATGTAACTGCCATTATAATTTTGAACTTTTATCCCAGACTCCATTTAATCATATTTCTGGGTATCATAACATCACAAGACACAAGAGGAATAAATTGAATGTGGAATTTATCTTGGAGAAAGGTCAAATTTAAAGGCTACATTGGTAATTTAGATCATAACCAAGAAAACTCTATTGCCACATTTACAATCGAACTTGAGGAAAATGAATTAACTTTTCCATGTCGTAACACATAGAAGACAGTAATGATTTGTATCTCAATTTTTTTGCATCAAATATGACGTATGATAAGTTTTATAGCATTTGTCTTCCATTAATTAAAATTTATGAAGAAGTTCTAGTTTTTCCCCCTTTTTAATTTATTTTGTTTTTTAATTCCATCACACTCTGTTATGTCTGAAGCCATTGTGATTATTTTCATTATTTAAAAGATGGCACTTTCAAGTTTCCGGCAGCTACAGGTATGTAGAATAAGTGGATTTTGGTAATGAAATTAGAAAATCTGATAGAGACCAAACAAATAGAAGCTATATTTTATATTATCCGTAATCAATGGGCGGTAGGGCACATTCTAATTTACAGGTTAATATATGAAAGATACACAATTAAATGAAAGAGAATTTGAAGCTTAGCGTTAGGGAATAATTTTCAATAACTGAATAATTTTAAGAGCATAAGAAAACAAAATGTACTCATGACAGATTCTTGTGATCTAAGATACAACAGTATTTGAAGTTTATGCTTAATTCTCACCATGGATTGAATATTCTACATCATAGATTGTGTATATGCCCTTTACTGTGTGTCCAAAACAATATCTTCCTTTCTCTTATCTCTCTCTCCCTCTCTTTCCCCCCTCTCTCTCTCTCTCTCTCTCTCTGTATATATATATATATATATATATATATATATATATATATGTACACACACACATATATATATATATTATTATTATTATTATCTGGTGAAAATCTGTGCCGACATATTTTCATTTGTCCTCTTCCCCGCATGCCAAAGTAATCTACACATATTTCGATCAAGTGCAAAGTAACGGGATTTTAAAAGCAATGTAATCGCCGTATGAAGCTTAATGCACTTTACATTAAGCAATCCGATAAGGAAATTATTCGCAAAAGTGAACGTATATATTCTTTGGAAATAACGTTCCTAACTCAGCTTAATATTTATTGATTACATACAGTAACTGTATTAAAAATAACGTAATAATCTGAATTCTTAGAAATATCCAATAGGGAATCTGTTTACCTACTAACGTAATAATAACCATAAACGTAAAGAAATGTGACAAAATGTGAAAAAGAACAAAGATCAGGAATGTTGTAAATAGTAAAGTTATGACTAAAATCATTATAGCTATTAATTACATACCTTTGTAATAAAAAAATTACAGCAAATAGTCACATTTTTTCAGTGCATTCTAATAATCAATACTTAGACTGGAGATATCCCGGTCTTTTTTTTTTCTTAACCCATTAATGCCGATTGGTACGAAAACGTACCAGCTTAAGAATATTTTTTTTTCTCTGCACTAAATGTGTCTAGTTGTCCAATATTGTTCATGTGCTTCAAGAATAGTTCACTGATAGCGGGGAAAAATAGATTTTCCACCATTTGCTCTCAAGTTCTTGTTGTTATTTTACGTTATGCTCATGTGAAAGCGTCGTGAAACAAGATCCCTCTGACATCACATAGAAAATAGTAAGTTTAGAGTTTTGGATTTATCTCAAAATTATATATTGACTATTAATCACTGTTTTAAAAGTGTATTTTATAAATTCATGCCACTCGAAAGTCATGTTTTGCTTTGTATTATAAAATATAAAAACTTACATATCGTTGGTACGAAACTGTACCAACCGGCTAATGTATAGTCAAGTTTGAATTAAAATCGGAAATCTTTCACGTTTGAATTAAAATTGAAAATCTTTCAGGTATGAATTAGAATTATTTTAAATAATATTTTGACTTTTAAATCATTGTTATAAAAGTGTATTTTATAAATTGTTGCCCCTTGAAAGTCATGCTTTTATGCTGTTGGTATAAAATTGTGAGTGTAGATGAGTCTATAATCCCATATTTTGGGCACCACGGACTAAAACAATTCATAAGTGGTAAGCCAATACGTTTTGGCTTCAAACTTTGGACTATGTGTTCTTCTAATGGTCTTTTATTGCATGATGAACCTTATTGTGGAACATCTACAAAATTATCAAAATCTGATTTAGGCCAAAGTGCCGATGTTGTTCTTGGATTACTAGACAAATGCGAGATCCCACCTGGGACACATGATGTCATGGACAACTTATTTACTAGCATTCCCTTGCTGAAAGAGCTATCGAAAAGAGGCATAGCAGGAACCGGGACATTGAGAGAAAACAGGCTGAAAAATGCTCCTTTATCATCCAAAGAAATCTTGAAAAAGTCTGCAAGGGGGACATATGAATACATATGTCATGAAGATATCAGTATCGTCAAATGGAATGACAATAAAGTTGTTACTGTTGTAAGTAACAAAGTTTCTACAAAATCTATTGCATCTGCTACTCGATAGAGGGCCGCAGAAAAAAAGAAAATGAATGTTTCCATGCCACAACAGCTAAAAATTTATAATAAGCATATGGGTGGTGTCGACCTTGTTGATCAAGCTGTGGCAAATTATCGCGTAAGAATTAGTTCAAAAAGTGGTGGTGACCATTGTTTTCGTTTGTACTTAGTGCCAGTGTTATAAATGGATGGAAATTGTATAAAATGAAAAATTATATTGATGAAATCCCACTTCTTGAGTTAGTACGACAATGCGCACAGGAACTGTTAGGCACTTACGGAACATGGCCTAGAGGGCCAGGTAAGCCAACTTAATTTAGGTATAAAGCATCCTCACAAATAAGATTTGACAAGAATAGTCACTGGTGAATCAGATCAGATCAAGAACATGTCCGTTGCAAGAACTGTTCCGGTAGAAGCAGCTACAAGTGCGAAAAGTGTAATGTGCCACTGCATCCTCAGTGCCATAAAAACTATCATGTTTGCACTCAATAGACATTTATTGTTTTATTCTGTCAGAAAATCATCTAACGTGCTTTTTATTTAATTGTGGTATTCCCGATTTTGTTATTATTTTCATTAATAAATAAATTTAATATTAGCTTTTATTCTCGATGTGTACTACACACGAACGCCGATTGGTACGAAAACGTACCAGTAAAAAAAACATAGTTAAAGTGCAACTAAAAATATAATTTTAGTATAATACACATTAATAGACATAAAACATACAAATATGATAGAAGTAGCAAAAATGATTAAAGAAAACGAAGTCGGCATTAATGGGTTAATAGTGACGTCACAAATTTCTACTCCGTTCTTCTGTGCAATGTGAGTGTTCATTTGTGGTCACGTGCTGTTATTGTGCTTTGGTATTTTATGTGGTGGAAAGGAAAAATCCAAATATTAGTCTGTTTTAAAATATTTTTAAACAAATGAGGTCTAGTTTGAAAGAAAAATGTCTGTAGTCTTAGATTGTAAAAAGATCAAAATTCTAAGATCATTTTTTGGCGAGTAATCGTAATCTGAAGATGAAAAAGTCAATATTTTCCCACAAAACATAAAATTAAAATAAAACTTACAGTCCGACGAAGATGAGGCATATCTTACTTTGTTCCCCACATTTTTCTGCATCTATTTGTATCTGTCTCGACCCCATACCCCCAGCGATTTCGGAGGAGATAGCGTGACAAACTTTTGACAGCGGCGGCAGCGGTAGCGGGAGTTACTTTTTTTTAGAATAGAGAGAAAATGACTAACGAATTGTAATTTTGTTAAACAAAGAAAATCTGTTTGGCATTTACATAGAATGTTGTCTATATTAAGTCTAATATGTAATGTAGACTACCTAGCTTTAGAAGTTAGTGAAACCAACTTTCCGAGCGCGAAAATGTAAGATATAATATATACTGACACTTTTGGCCTTCAAAATCGATATAAAAAATTAAAAATCAAAACAAATTTTTTTTAAATTGACTAGTGTTTATGAATAATATATTTCGGCAAAGACACTCGTATTTACTTATTCCTATATCTAGTAGGGTAGTCCAGTAGGCCTATCTGGTAGGGTTCCTTGTCAACTCGATCTCTTGCAATGAGAGGGGAGGGTACGAGAGGGGAGAAAACACACCCTTGGGTCGGATCCGACCCCTAACTGTACCATTTCAGGATTAAAATCCCTTATTTACCCCATTTAAAGCCATGATTGTAATGGGGCGTTTTCTCTAAACTCCTTTAATTCTATGAATAAATTTAGAAATTTAATCTTTTCGGCATCACACTGTTTTCATTGGAATTACTACTTTAGATAAAATACCATTACTGCATACCTAAGGATGCATACCAAATGGAGCATTGGTAAAACCTTCATGCATGAACTAAACTGCGCATAAATCTTAAAACACCTTAAAAGTATTCAGAACGGAATAAGTGAGCATATTAAAGTCTCAAATAAAACGAAGCTTTTGACGCCAAAAATAGAAATATGCGTTCAGATTTTCTAAAAGCTTTTAACGGACAAATTTTGTATGAGGTAATGTGAAGTATAATATTACAGTTTGAAGATAAATGTGGCATGTATTCGAAACGAACAATTCATTCTAGTATAAAAGTTCTTTAGGAGATATAAAAGTTTAAGAGACCTGTGTCAAGTTTTAAATAGTGATTAATGTGAAAATAAAGTCCCAATGAATTTTTTACAAAGCATCCAACTTCATTATTACAAGATAAGATTAGATTGGAAATAAATTTACTTAGAATTTCAGAGTGTTTTTAAGTATATTTAAGCTGTATTACGTGGTAGGAGGATTTAGAAGTTCCGACTGAGTTTTGAAATTCTTTAATTGTTTGTTTCAGATAATCTAAAATTGTTCAAATTACCGCTATTCAACATGAAATCAAAAGCTAAAAGTATAAATTTGCTATGAAAACTAAAGAATTAAATTTTAACAAAATCAAAAAGTAAATATATGTCGTATCTATCTGGAATAACTCTTAAAACACTGATTTAATTCATAGAACCCCATAATCAAGAATATAAAATATTATACATATAATAATATTAAATTTAAAAACAAAATTTACTTTCAATTTTTTTCCGTTCTCAATCTACAGCAACTAACAATTGCATCAGTTGAGACTTAATTGATTATTCAAATTTTATGCAGAAATGAGACGCGAAATGATGAGAATATTGCAGGATTGGATACCAGATCTATAGTGAAAGGATTTTTTTTTTGAGCAACGGCACCCCTATTATGTTTTTGTGGGACCAATATAAGGAAATACCACATCGACCCAAAACAATTCTTAAAAGAAATTATATTTTAATAAATTTCGCTGCACGTTTGGAATTCTTTCAGTCTGTTGAATAATGCAAATATGAAACTCATATTTTTCAGAGACACAGATAAAAGATAAATATTTGGGTAAATTTGTAGTAGACTTAAGGTATTAAATAAAGATGACGAAATTATTAAATACTTTTCAAACTTTCTTTCAAAATCAATTTTACTCAAAACTCTTAAAAATTTCAAAATATATTATTATTATTTGAAGAATGAAATTTCAACATGAATACCGAAAAACTGTAAATCTATAAAGCTTCGCAATAGCCGGATATAGGATTAGAATGAGTAGAGACTTTTAAGGTGTGTCCGAGACAAGTACGTGTATGTGAGCGATTTCTGAACAAATTCGAATTTTTAGTTAATTTTTAATAAGTCTGTAATAAAGAAAATCGATGTCTTTCTTTTTTAATGAGTGATTGTTTACAGACAATGAAAATTAATCGTAGATGGCGTTTAAGGAAAGGGCGTCAGCGAGTCATGACTGGCTTGTTAACTGTATTTCCTTGATTAGTAGTATCAGTTCACGTTATTTTGAGTTATACGTAAATTAGAAAACAAAATCAAGAAAAATATCGCACGTGCAGAAAACTGTAGAATGGAATATATTGGTATATGTGGATATATTGGCAATGGAATATATTGGTATTGAAGTGTGTTAAACCAAGCTTTGCCAACTTTTTCTTAAACAAGATGAAATACATACCTATTTAATACGTTTCAAAGTAACTTCCACCTACCGTAATATGCTCGGATGTATAAGTTTCGGAAACAACTTTTAAAGTCCTCTTTTGGAATGCTCTTTAATGTGGACGTCACCGTTTTCTTGATGGCTTCAACATCCTGAAATCTTGTTCCCTTCAGCAAATTTGCCCAGCATGAGGTCGTGCAGATGCACCATCCTCCATGCTCTCCGAACTTAGCACCGGTAGACTTTTCTTCTTTCCGAAACTGAAAGATTTGCTGAAGGAAACAAGATTTGAGGATGTCGAAGCGATCAAGAAAACGGTAACGTCAACGTCCACATTAAACAGCATTCCAAAAGAGGACTTTAAAAGTTGTTTACGCCGAAACTTATACAGCTGAGCGTAGATGTGTATTACGGCAGGTGGGAGTTACTTCGAAACATATTAAATGGGTATGTATTTCATGTAATATTTTCTGGAGATATTAGATCAGTCCTGGAAATTAATGGTCGCAACTCGTAAATATAAATATATATTAATATATATATATATATACATAATATATATATATATATATATATATATATATATATATAAAATATATATATATATATATATATATATATATATATATATATATATATATATATATATATGTTGCCGTGAAAGACCGAAATCTGAAGACTGTCGACAATCTCCGGAGAATGTAAACATTCTCACAGTCGCTTTGTGTATGTCCGAAATATTTGCTAAATATCCTTATTTCTCACTTACACCGGCAAATGTCGACATGAATAAAAATATTTTTGTTACATTTTTAAATCATAATTTACTATTAAAACATATTATGATATATGTCAATATCGGAGAAAGCTTAAGTAACAGCACATGTAAATAAACTGTTGAACTTAAAATAAACACTACATTCTAAATGAGAAAAGAAAAAAACCCCAATAATAAACTTACTTAATTATGTGATTGACACTATACAATCTTACTTATTGCAACTACAGATGAGTTTCAGATAGTACACTGAACAATTAATCCTTGGTAACATAATATTGTATATTTGTTTCCCTCGGTTTTAATGGTACAATTAACTTCTCTTCATCATTAATTATGAAAACCCCAAAACGTTTTAATTGTCTGTAATCTAAAGGTGCACTGCATTTAGTTTTAGCAGAAATCAGTTCAGTAAGTATTCTAGAGTACTTTTCTTGAGAGCTTTTAGAGACTTCTTGAGAACGTTTAAAGTACTTTTTAGAGGTTTCTCGTTTCGATATCCACCAGAGCATATCGACACTTGTCGACAAGCACCGGTGATGGTCCTAATTTATAAGAATATAACCAAACATCCGATCTTTCACCGACGTATTTGGTATGTGTTGACATTCACTCGAGAATGTAGACCGTTTACGGTAACATATACATATATTATATATATTAATTATATATATATATATATATATATATATATATATATATCAATGTTATAAAAATCAATGAATTGATTGCAATTTTTTTGCTAGTGCGTTGACTTTTTCGGAATACTATATTAACTCCTCCAGTATCGAACATCCTTTGATTTACCGAAATTTATCGCAATAGCAGCGCTAGCATATTCCGGTGCCTGCCCACCTACGCAGCTGCCGCGAGATAAATTGAATGCGATGAGGATGGATAGGTGATAAGTGAGGAATGGATATATGCACTTAATTACAGTCCCTTATGCCGGCTGTTAAGGTGAGGAGATATCTTTACCCCTTAAGTATATGGAAGTTAAATGTAACGCCACTGAAGGGCAGGAAAGTGATGTCATTAGTTTTAAACGCAGAGTTCTGGTTTAAGTTTCTCGATGAGTTTATGCATTTTGTTCTCCGTTTTCGTTGCAAATGCAATGTGACATGTTACGTGTGACTGCTATATTGAGGTTTTTATTTTTATATTTTTTTATTTTGAGGGGAGAGTTCATGTTATCGTTCGCGAAATATGTTTAAGCAGCTCAAGACAAAGGTGTTATAGCTAATCGTTCTGTTATCTGACACTTGCAAAGCATGCCCTTTCAGCTTTTGATATATACTATTTAGCCCTCAAACACGTCGTTTTGCCAATGCGGCAAGCTATTTTGTCTTCCGAGTTTAGCTCAACCACCGCAAAATTTGTTGTACGATATACGTAGGGGGTCCGCAAATTTTTTTCTACCGCAACCCACTTTTTGAAATAAAAAATCACTCGTCTTCAAGGGTATTTTTAAGTTGTGGCAAAAAAAAATCAAAATTAGGAAACAAAAAATATTAAGCACATTTTGATAAACTATTTTGAAAATCAATGAATTGTAGATTTGGGGTATATATTTACTCTGCAAAATAACATTGAAAATATGTCTAGCTCAACTTCTACTCTTGTTTATGGCAAATATCGTGTGATTAAAATTTCAAATTCAAATATTAATATCTATTTGCATTTAATTTTGGTAAAAATTAGCAAAAATTAAAATTATAAAAGAGCATTAACTAAACATTATAAGCTTCATATTATAAAATTGAAAATTATAAACTTAATTTTATTCTATGTAAAAAATTATTAAAAAACAATAAGAGTGAATCTGGACCTCAGATACTATTTGGGGAAATATTTGGGAGTGAACCCTGGAGTGCTACTTTCGTATCATCTCCTGGGTTCTGTTCTGTTCGTTGTTTACTTTATATAGATACCAATTTTAGAAACTCAGTCTCACATAGATAGGTAGAAGCAAATGAAAGCAGTATGAGATTAGGCTTTTGCTGGTGAAGCTTTTATTGAAAAAGTGCTTGACAGCTTAATTAACAATATTAAACAAAAATGTTTTCATCATATAAAAAAATATAAATAAAAATATAGAAAAAATGTAATTGCAGAAAATTTAAAGCATATTTTTAATTATGTAGTTCAATATCATATAAATTCACTTCAAACTATCTGCGACCCCTGAATATTTTTTCATGATATCCCTGTGGATCACGACACACAGTTCGTGCACCATTATTCTATCAGATTTACTGTTATAAATGTTGGTTGCTTAGTTGAAAGTACTACGAACGTCTTTTCTGTTGAGCCGCGCTTCTTGAATCCATGCATTTACCCATCTGAGGGTCTTACCAGGGTATACTTTAATCCAGATCTTCATGTCCAGATTAACAATTCTTCAGATCTTCCTGTGTACCTAAGGCAGCTTGTCCTTAAATTGATCAATAATATCCCAGATGATGCTGTACTTATTTATACGGATAGTAGCAGGAATGATAGGACTTGTTCCGGTAGTTGTGTCTTTATTAAGTCTCAAAACGGATCCAATCAAATTTTAATTAGAAATCCTGACGACTGCTTCGTTTTTCGCAGCGAATTGATCGCAATTCATGCAGGTCTTGACACGGACCTTTTCGCTCTCTGGGGCTGGGGAAATCTGGATTCTGTCTGATAGCCGGAGTGCCATCCAGCTTCTTTCTAACTGGCACAGTGTCCGTGATAATACGGGAGTAGCTATTTTGGACAAGCTGAAGCGGCTCTCCTCGTCTCGTGAGATTCATTTACAGTGGATCCCTTTTCATGTAGACCTTGCCGGTAACGAGATGAGTCCATGGATAGGCTGGCGCCTCTGACATATACTGAAATGTATTCTAAACACAACGGTCTTGCAAGGTCTGCATTCGCCATCCCCCCGGTGCACCATTTGTACCAGGGTAATCGCCCCAGTAGTTCTCTGTTCCTTCAGTGCAACAGACAGGACCAAACTACAATAACCCGCTTTCGCAGTGATCACCGCAGAACATGGACTTATACCGACAAGGAGAAAGTGTTTACAACTTGTACCAAATGTTCCAAAGGCCAAGCCACTCCGGATCATATCCAAGTGTGCTTGGGGTTTGAAAAGAAAGATCTTCTGGGGCGGCCATTGTTGGTCATTGAATTCTTGAAAGTGTGTGGTATCATGGACCTAATCTAGCTCTGCTGGGTGACAGGTATCATCATCATCATCAACAACAACAACACGAACGTCTTTTGCTACAAGAGAGTCTTAAAAGAATGACATATACGTTTCACTTCCTTTTTAGGGAGAGAGGAGTTAATAAATAAAAAGGAAACTAGAATCTATAATTAATATATAGTGTGTCTACAAATAACCATAATTGTTAATCAAAAACACGTTTTTTTTCCACAGGCAAATGAGCAGCTGTAAAATACCAGTCACATATTCTTATATATCTTTAATGATAAAAAAAATACATCAAGTTTCTCATAAAGATTGTAGTGAGGTGCATCCCTACTTGAATGAAAATATTTTGTTAACACAAAATTTAATTGTGATACAATTATATGCAAGTAAATTTTTTCCCAAGTAGATTGCTACCAACATGGTTTCAACAATTTGACTGACGAGTGTTCTGCGTAAGCTTACAGATTTGTTGACGTAAAATGTTGAAGACCCTAGTTCTAGAGCTCCAGAATTCCTCGTAGAAGTAATTAGTTAAAGAAACCAGTTCAAGAAAAGTAGTATTTAAAAAATTGACTATTCCTCATTGCTGTAACCCTAATATATCACTGTTTAGAAGAGTAAGGGGAAAATATCATGCATCATAACCAGCGCAATACTGAATCCATGAATGTTTATGGGCCTTTCAAATGAAATCAAAATATTTCAGAGAAAACCGTTATTTCTATTCTCCATAAATTTGGGAAACAAATAACAGTGTTTTAACATATCATCTTAAAATTTCGGACGAAAAACTGAAGCATCGTAAAAACATATTTGTAATTTATGGACCATAAACAAATTCAAAATGCCCAAACGAATTAATGAGGACGTAGTAATCTGTATGAAAAAAACATTCTTCTGCATGATTCTCTTCTTTTATGACTAAAATTTTGTAAAGTTCTTTTGAAATATACATAAAATATGATTTTAGTTTATGAAATATTATACACGATCTATTTCATAAATTTTTGCCAGATTTTAAAAATTTGTAGGAAAACTATTTGGGAAAATTAACAAATTCTTTAGGTTTTAATTACTTAATTCGAGGATTTTCTGTTGCTGTTGTTGTTTCTAATGTCCCCTGGAAGTAAGTATTCCAGACCAGGTCAATATAGTCTAGTGGTCTGAGGGACACGGCTCCGGTTTATAATGGCGTCACAAGGGTAGGAGTTTGATTTATCCAGGTGCCACCTCAATTTATACAGTACACCTCTAGGGCGACATCTGGAGGATAGTACCATCTTCCACGCTCCCTGACCTCACGGAAGGACTTTCCACCGACGGATTTCATGTTCCCATATCCCACTTAGACAAGGAGGTATTTAATGTCGCTTGTCGGGATTCAATCTGAGCACCCTCAGCGCCCGATGCGCTACCACTAGGCTACCTCAGGCGATGGGTTTTTCGAGTTAATACGGTCTTAGGTGATAAAATTAAATTTACAAATAAAAGTTTCATAAATTATTCTTAAATATTTAAATAATTTGCATTGTAAACTTTGTATGACCATGATGTTTTATTTATTTGATAACTTACGACAATAGTTCGTCTTAGTTTTCTTTTTCTAAAGTGTTTTTACGAGATTCACCCATTCCACACTGCGATTTTTCTGGCATCTTTATTATGAGGGCACTATAAAGGTGAAACACATCACTCCCATTGACGGTGCAAAGCAAGGACATCCATTCCTAAGTCGGCATTCGTACCTAAGCCCACTCCATGGATGTTCTGAAGCTAAACACGAAACTACGTTCTTTTTTAGTTATAACATTTCCTTATGTTCCTATTTCTTATCGCTCTTTGCATTCAGTTCATGCTTTGGTAGGTTTGAAAGAGGATTTTGTAAGAGATCTAGTTCCAGCAGTTTTATGAGTTAACAGTTTATTTTAAATTCTGAACCGTCATTAAACTTTTCCTTTTTTATATCCAGATGAAAATGTCCAAAGAACAGAAATCGTACGTGTGGCAGGTACAAATATTTCCTTTTGCACATGTTCTGGAAGAGATTGAATTGAAACTTAATTTACTCTGTGACATGATAGGTGGCCACAATGAAGTTTGTTAACAATAAGGCAAAATCTTGTTGGGGGTAAGTTATTGAATTCCCAAAGTATCATAAGCCTATGTCATAAATACTTTTGTGGGGTAATTTTAAAAATATCCTAACAACATTTTAGACATAATATAATTTTTCGAGACATGCTGTTAATCTTAGGACATAATTAGGGATATCAATTTTCGTATTTACGAAATAGATGGGAATAAAGACGAAATTTGCCGATATGAGCGAATGAATGCGAAAATTATTTTTTTACTACTTTTCATCGAAAACTCTGTGATAAACGGCTTTTTAAGCGAAATTAGGTAATATTATTAATAATTTATTTACATAATTGCTTATCTAAGACCATCCATGGTCTTTAACTGAAAGATCTTACTCTCAAAATTTTCTTATTAATTATTGCTAAAGACTTAAGGAAGAGAATGTGTAGACTACTAGAATGTTAGATTTTAACTAAGAATTTTGATACTTACCTAACGAAGAAAGTACATTTGTGATTCTTTTTAATTAATGCGAAATTATATATATATATATATATATATATATATATATATATATATATATATATATTCCAATACATATACATACATACATATATACACTTAGTGGCCAAATTATTACGACCACCCCCTCAATATAATGTTTGATCACTTTTTGCCATTAATACTGTATGAATTCTTCTTGGAATGGATTCTATGAGATGTTGGTAGGTTGTATGAGGAATTTGAGACCATATTCGATGACTTGCACTTTCCAATTCCTTAAGATTTGATGGTAGTGGATCCAGCTGCCTGATGCCCCGTTCGATCTCATCCCACAAATTCTCAATTGGATTGCGATCTGGTGATTGTGCAGGTCAACAAAACAAGGTAAATTCTCCATCATACTCTTCGAACCATCTGAGGACAATGCCAGCTTTATGACAAGGAGCATTGTCCTGCTGGAAGTAGCTATCCCCGGCAGGGTACACCATTAACATAACAGGATGTACTTGATCTGCGATAACACTTAACTACCCTTGGGAACTCAGACGTTGTTTCAGAGGAATCAAAGGACGCATACAATGCCAAAAAAACCTTCCCCCAAACCATAATATAGTCTCCACAAGCTTGAAGTTTTGTGGCAATGCAGTTGGGGTCCATGCTCTCGTACTGTTTTCTCCATATTCGTACCCTGCTAATTGCATGATGTAATTGAAAACGCGATTTATCGGACCACATGACCCTTTTCCACTCATCTCCTATCCAATCCTTGTGCTCCTTTGTGAATTGGAGACGTTTGCTCTTGTTCAAGTCAGATAGCAGAGGCTTCCGAACAGGTCGTCGGGTTCCATACGGTGCAATATGCGGCGAACAGTCCGTTCAAAGACGTTCGCAATTGCTCCTTGATTAAGATTTCCCGCCATTTGACGTACTGTTGCTCTTCTGTTCGACAGGATAAATCTGGCAAATCTCTTTTTAGATAGAACATTCAGTAGCCTGTGGCGACCACAAGCCTGACATTGATACCCGGTTTTTTGCTTGGTAGTCTACTCTCTGTAAACATTAATAACTGCTGCTCTCGAACATTTCACAAATGCTGATACTGGTTCCGACGCTTCGAGCGCCTACAATCATCCCGCGTTCAAACTCAGTTAAATCACGTTTTTTGCCCATATATTCGCAAGCAACACAGTGCAATTGATGGTTCACTTGTCCTGCATTCCCTTTTTATAACTCTCTCGCACTCTAGCGGCAATACTGTGACGCAATAACTCATTTGCATAAAGCTGTCAGGTAGTCATAATAAAGTGGCCGCTTAGTGTATATATATATTTATATACATATACATACATACATACACACACACACACATATATATATATGCGAAAAAATGCGAAATTTACGTACCCCTAGTCATAATGTAAAGTTTCTCATGACATCCATGACAAAATTTCTGAATAATACATTTAGTTTTTGTTACACGTATTACCACTAATAGTATTATCTTTCATAAAATTAATAATTCGAAGGTAATTATTATATTATTGATTACTAAAATTATCATTCAATCTTAATGATGCCTTTAATGACATTACAATTTTCTTACAAGGTTGTTATTATATTAATTTACGAGCAGAAATTAGTGGAAATACTTTTATTTCAAAATATTTCCTTCACAATTTCTCATGGGCCGGAGAATCTCAGTAACAGGTTATTGAATTGCAAATGACACTCATTACCATGTTAATGACTTCAGTGTTTCGAAAATTGCACTTTAAGTATAAATACACAAACAGTTTTTACGCGTGAGTATTTAAAGTATTTTTCCCAAATGACGTCGGAGATTTAATCTATATTTTTATTTAAATTAACACACATTTATATAAGATTTAATTATACAATAAAAACAAACTAAAGGCAAAACGTTATTTCAACTTTTTCAAGTCCAAATCTAATTTTGACTCAGAAAGAGATGACCTTTAAAAATAAATATATGATGTTAAAGGGAAAATATAGAGAATCAATTAGAATCTCAGGCTTTATATTAATGTTTTAACGTTAATTGGAACATGAATCGCAATAATCATAGAAAATTTGCTAATTAAATATTATGTTTGATATGTGCATAAAAATTCTAATATAGTTGTCTCTCTTTTTGTTTACGCTCAGAAAGAAGGCAACCCTGGGAAAACCTCTCTATTTCTTTATCATACGAAAATTACCTAATTTAATTCCCATTTTTTTTTAAATAAACTGTTTTAAAAAAATATTTGTAATTGTTGTTTGATAGAATAGTAATACAAATTTCATGGAAATGCTTATCGAAATATTAGTTAGGGTGGGTCGTTTTTTACTTTATTTTAGAATTGAAATTGCCTGTGGTGGGAAAAGCTGTGTATTGCTATCAAATGCTTGTAAAATTTTATTTTTGAAATTAAAATATATTTAGGCCCCCCCGCCCGGCCCTTAAAGTTTCTCCAAAAATGTAAAAAAATGCATTACTTATTTAATTTTTAACTTTTTTATACGTCAAAAATTTTAACCGCCTGTAGTGGAAATTGTTCCATAGCAAGACCCTTTGTTTGGGAACAAAAAGTTTTGAAATTAAAATATATTTAGGCCCCCCGCCCGGCCTTTGAAATTTCTTCAGAAATGTAAAACAATGCATTTTTTATTTATTTTAAATTTTTCTTACGTATGAAACATTTTAACTGCCTGTAGTGGAAATTGTTGCATAGTAAGACCCTTTGTTTATGAAAAAAATTATTCTGATATCGTATCATAATTAAAGCCCCTGCTAGGCAGGCGAAATTTGCTTTGAATTTCACCGATAGATGGTGTAATTGTACTGCGCGGTATATTACGGAATATTTGTTTTTCCATCCCGGGTGAAATTAAATTCTGACTATCTCCAAAAATGCCCGGTTGAAATATAAACAATTGTCAGTTTAACAGTCCGAAACATTTTTCACCCATTCAGAAAATGATTCTTCATCCTGCATATTCGATCTTACTTCACATTCAAGGTTATCTTCATTTAAAACAGTGGAGGACGCAATTTTAACGACAATCGGTAAACTTTCATTATCCGCCATTAAACCGTTGAGTGCTTTTGAAAACAGAAAGCATGCGCTCGCGATCATTGGACATTACTGTTAGCCCCTCCCTCGGTTGCAAGATCCATGTACGTATTTGAAATTCGCTCCCGGGTGATAATCAGAATCTTTGAAGTACTCCCTCCTTCAATGTGACCATAGTCCTGTTGGACGATACATTACATCCTGAACACTGCGTTCTCAACGGCGAAGCGTAATATGTCACCAGGAATGTTCATCAAAGTCCTGCATATGTTGTCCTTTTGGGCCGCCGAGTTCGAGACTCCACCAAGATACACCTTAGACTTTAAATTACCCCACAGAAAAATGTCACATAGGTTAGGTCCGCGGAGTGAGGTGGCCATGCAAGTGGAAAAGAGCGACTGATCACCCTTCTTCTGTACTCTGTACCTATATTTATAGCTCAAAACACTGGTGCTGCTGTCGACTATGTAGTCATGAATTGGCATTTTGATGTTTTACTTGCCCTTTATGCAAGTTATCTTGTGCGCCGACCACAACAGCGTCATATCGTCCCCTATCGGCGACTTTTGGAACTAATTTTTTTCATGGAAACACTTTCCTATGTCATCCTTAGTCACTCTATTAATTTTGATGGTATTCCGGCTGATATATCGCGCTATAGATGACTCTGAGTAGTGTCAGTTTAAAAAAAAAATCACCCTCTATACCTACGCGTTGTACTTTAAATGTAAACACCAACTGTCTAACAAAAAAATACATGAGCATCCATTTATAAAGGGCTTGAAATTTCATAAAGAATATCAGTTTCATTCATAGCGAATCGAATGCAAGAGATGCGCAAATTTTAGATGTATTGTTAAAGATTACGAATTTCATTCTCTAACTACAAGATTTCGAGTGGAAAAGAGGGGAAAAAATACTGTAGTCCAAAGAAGAAAACGGGAAATAGGACAAACGGTCAGAATCACCCGAAAATATGTTTCGAAGTACCTAAATGTTACAGCTCTTTCCGGTAATTGTTACACTGAATGAAATTAATGAAAGAACTCGAGTTTTCCAGTTGACAGTTATTGGAGCTAAAGAAGGAAAACGTTGATTAATAACCCATAAAAACGAAAGCGGAAAAACTTGGATTTTTATTTATAAATTTCAAGCACGACTACGTCCCATTGCAGAGACAGTACACAATTTTTGGTTGTGAAAAGTTTTGTGATTTGGACGATAATAGATTAGTTCAGTACCCTCTTGCTGACAAAGCAATTGTACTGTAATGTAATACTCTGCATGCCTTGGGATAAAGTTTACGAGAAATATGCAACTGATACATCAAAGAACACAGGTATTTTTTTTGTTCCGAAAATGCAATTGAACGTAATAAGTTGTTAAGGACATGGGGTAAAAAAAATTATTATCGACGAGAGAAAGTTTATAAATATTCTGATAGGACGGAGAAAGATCTTATTAATATAGTTTCAAAAACATTTTTATGGGCGACTAATATTTTCAGCGATTTATCGATGTGATTATAAATTCTTGTATTTCTATAAATATTTCTAAAATTTACATGACGTGTTATCCTGTAGCCCCAAACTATTGTATTTTAACTGTGAGACCTTTCAACCGTTTCAAAAACCTTTTAGCAATCAGAGATTTTCTGATTCCTAATCTGATTGAAACACACAAACTATTTTCACTTTCATTAGGGATGAAAAAAAACTTATCAAAAGCAATGTCCAAAATGTCCTTATTGGGTTTTAATTATAGTCTGTAAGAAATTCATAATTTTTCTATACGTAAAATAGATCTATAGGTTTTGAAGTCGCATTGCATCGGCGAACAATCAACTGATAAAAAATCGGCGGAACTTTGATCCATGTCAGATATAAAGATACAGAATTTTCATTGCTATTAATCGATGCATTTCATCTTAGTCTTAATATCTACTTATCTAGATCTTTATTGGGGCTTTCACAAGTATAAACAATTATATTAAGGTATTTGAGTTAATTTGCCTTCCAAGGATAATACAGCTAAACCTCTGAAGCGGAAGTAATCTAATTATCTCGCAGCTGCAGAATTTCTTAACTCTTCGCGAGGTTATGCTAGCAATTGCCGAAATGAATTTCTTTTCCATGAAAATTCTAATTCTCGTCATAAAAATAAACAATAAGGTGCCAGATTTATTTCTATTAAATTTGCATGACACAAACTGTGGAAAATTAACGAAAATCTGATTTAATGATTTTATTTATTTTTTAACTTAATGCCATAAAAGTATATTTTGTAGTGGAATAATAAACCCTCAACTTGTTTCACTCCTTTATATGATTTTTATTACAATATTTATTGACATTCCTTATTGACATAACTGGCAGCAAACACACGGGGACACACGGGGACACACACACACACACACACACACACATATATATATATATATATATATATATATATATATCTGTGTGTGTGTGCACAGGGTGGTGCAAAATTATTGAGCGCATTTCACGTTTGAAAAAAAATGAGGTATGTACATGTTTATTGTTTTCTTGAAAAGACAGTTTAAACCTTTGAGGGACGCCGTTTGCACAGTGCATACGCCTAAATCTAGTTTGTTTTCACTGGCATTCAATATATTCCAGTTAAATGAGCAGAAAAATGGTTAGTACTGCCATCTGTTATCAGTTTAAAGAAGTAACAACTTTTTCAACCTTTAACTGTAAATTTCTCTTTATTCTTTAGGTTAAAAAAATCGTGAAAAAAATCTTCATTGTGCAAACGGTTGAAGTTATTGTCCCTGAAAGGGTTAAACCAGTTTTACACAACAAAATTTTAAACATTAAATAATTTCCACATAAGCCGATAGATGACGTGACATCATTGCACAAGAAAAATTTACAATTGCGTCAGTCTGAAAATGGCTACCGTACAGGAAAAGCAAGGTGCATTTTGTGGTTCCATGAAAGCCAATCCGTTGTAACTGTTCAGAGACGTTTTCATTTAGAATACTCAAATCATCGTCCTCCAAGTAAGGACTCTATTAATCGTTGGTACCAACAATTTAAAGACACGGGAAATTTGGAACTGGAAGGATACGGAAAGTGTGTTCTGTTTATGGCCTACCAGCGCCTTTTCTATGTTCCACATTTCGTACCTTCCTTTGCTCTTTTTTTTTCAAACAGAAAATGCGATCAATAATTTTGGATCAACCTGTATATATAAACAGTTTATTTCTTTTGGTTCTTGTCTACGTTTATAAAAGTAAAATATCCAACTGAAAGAATACTGTATATTCAAATAGTGCTTGCCACTTCAGTCTTCAGAAATTACTCAAAAATGAAGTTACACTGAAGAACGCCGCACAGCATTATTACTGATTCTCTAAAATCTGTATAGTGACTATGAAGATATAGAGAAAATTCGAGTTAGACATAATTTTTGTAGACGAAAATTCTACATTTGGATGTAAACAATACCATCATTGAATCTGAAAAAATAGTTCTGTGCTCAAAATAAAAGTGAAGAATTCTCTGAGTTATATAAGTAATAAAAAATATATTTTTATATCTCTTTTTCACATCACTGAGACATTAAATACTAAATTCCCTTAGTCAGAACATTATAATTTTTTCCATTATGTTTTAGTTAATTATAACATTCTTTTATTCCACTTCTAAGAACTTGAAAATTCAAGTCATCGACAAAGGGATAGACAGTAGACAATTGAAATGCCTGTTATTCTTGCTTGTCACATTCAGTAATACATAATTGCAATAATTATGCAGTCTGCTGTTACGGTATTAAGCAGCGAGCAGCAAACCATGTAATTGATCTCAAAGTAAATATTTAATACTTATATACGAATTAACATAAGTATCTAAATTTACTACGTAATATAATGTTTAAAATTTTATATTGAAAATGTTAAAAATTAAGCATTTAGCTAATATAGTAGTACACCAGAAGCCACAAAATTAGCTCTAAGATAAATATTTAAAAGGAATATCCTATGACATTAACAAGAGTTTTAATATTTAAATTTAAAACTAATATAACGTAATTTTTAATATACTTATTACTAAAGTTAAGAATTTGATTAATTCCACAGAATATAATGCTAATGATTTAACTAGATCTCAATTTTTCCTAAAATAAATTTTGTAAATGAAATTAACTCCTTTAAATGCCTCTATAAATGACATTTTTGTATGAAATTAAAATCCAGTGTGGTTCATATTTTTTGCAAATATATTTTATTTACTTTTTCACTGTAGAAACAACCAGATTTGGGATCTAATATTATTTTAGATGGAGTCTAAACCATACTCTTTCGTACATTTACAACAATCCTATATTTTTACCGTACATGCGATATCATGAGATAATTTTAATATATACTCTTCGTTTCCGTCATCTTCTGAATTTTCAAACATCCATAAACATCTTCCAATACATGATAAATTTTGCCTCATTCTAGATAATTCTTTCTTAGGTTTCTTAATGTTTAATTCTTCCATATCATAGAATTAATTTTATTTATAAACATGGAATCTGTGCAAAAGATTTCCCTTGCCTTTACGTCATAGCAATATCGAAATTATTCCTGCATCAAAAGATTAAATACAGTTACAATCAACTGTTAAATAGCCCTGAGATCTCACTAAATGATTTCCAATTTTTTCCGAGCCTTTTTTTCCAAATGCTTTATTTTATTACTCCGTTACCCTCATTAACGTTATATTTAATGATAAATTTGATTACTGTTATATCTTGCATACACACACTCCCAAACTTGTACCCTATATATTTAACTTTGTACTTCATGATACTATCCAGTAACGAGATTCAATTTTATCTATGATAAATTTAATTTCGAGTCTCTCTTTCGATTTCTCAAAAATCGCCCCTGACCTTAAAGAACAGAATCGCACCTATTTTTAAAAGGTTTTTAAGATTTTGCAAGAACTCATTACTTTTTGTAACAATGCTTAGAGGGGATTTCATTGTGTACAATCACTTTTCTAACGATCTCATTTTCATTTCACTTGTGCATGCAAGTAATCATCTATTGAATCAAGGAAAGTGATTTTAACTTTCCATTGCTTATTTACTTTGATTATACAAATTTAACTTTTTGATAGATGCATTTTTAAGCTGTTTCTTTTAAAAACCCTACTTACCATTAATACTATTCATAACAATAGACACACACACACACACACACACACACAGATATATATATATATATATATATATATATATACACAGTCGAACCCCGTTATAACGAACTTCAAGGGACCAAAAATTTTGTTCGCTATATCCGAACCATTAAGAAAAATGTTAGAGTAGACAAAATGCATAACTCATTAGTTGCTATGTATATTCAATAATGATGTATTGAAAGAATCATAAAATCTATTAAAATGATCATTAATAACTAAAATCGATTACATTAAACTGACACAAAACTAATTAAATTAACTAAAAATGAATACAAATGGAAATAAATTCATTTTATCTTTAATAGTTGCTCACTGTTTTGATGCATTTTAAAAACATTTTATGAATTTCTTTGTTCAATACATCAAATGACTCCAACACTCTTTCTTCCACTGTATGTGTTGACAAAAACTTATTAATTACACTCATCGCTGCTGTAGCATCTGAGATAGTGGAGATTTCGTCATTTAAATGCTCCTCTTCATCAGCATCAGAAGCAGAATCTTCGATTTCAGAATGATTCATTTTAATTTCTTCCGCAATATCTTCATTAGTCAGATTTTCACATGTAATGACTTCATCATCACATGTTTCGAACAATTGTTTGTCACAATCTGAGAAGGATGAAATTTTGTGCTTTTCTATCCACATCGCGATAGGGCGAATTCTTCATCATCTTCTTCAAGATTCTTTGCTTCTTCAACATTCGTTGTATCTTCAACATTCTTAAAAAGTTTAAAAATAAAAAAAAAGTTCATTAGTCGACTGAAAAAAATGGTTCGTTATAGCCGAGTCTTAAGATTTCGGAGGTTCGCTATAAAAGGATAAATTAGCATTAAATACAATAGGAAAACGGCGGGACCAAAATTTTCGTTCGTTATATCCGGGGGTTCGTTATATACCAGGTTGGCTATAAAGAGGTTCGACTGTATATATATATATATATATATATATATATATATATATATATATATATATTCATATAAATTTTAAATGGCAAAGCTTAATTGAAATGTTACACATAATAAAAAAGAACGAATAAGAAAACAGTATAAGAATTAAACGTCAAAAATCTACCATTTAAAAATTAATATTTTTTAATTTTTGAAATGATAAATAATTTATAGAAAGGATATATAATTTATAGATACATATTTTATACATGAATTTTAACGTAGGATTACGTCCCTCCATAACGGTCCTCCGGAAAGCAAAATGTCAGACGCTAAAACCGTCCGTACGTACCTCGCGAGTTATAATTTTGACAGTATGCCAAACCCAGTCTGTATCGCTTTGACAAGCAGTAAACAGTTAAACAGAAAAGTACCAAAATACGTCAAAATTTTGAATTACATATATTTATATTTATATATACGTACATATATACAAATACATACTATATACATAACATATATGTACATAAATACATAGAAAAGAAGTAAGCAACGATAAGTAATCCTACGTTAATAACCCCCGATTGTTTCGTTAGAAGACACTACCTGAAATTTATTTTACAAATGTTGTATCTGGTCAGCTAAAGTGGGACTAAACCAAACTTATGTGTAAAAACTAATAACTTTAGGTGTATCTACTGCTTGATACTTAGGTGCAATGGTTTCGCACGCTATTACGCACGTGTTAACATTAGTTGTTACTAGAAAGGTAGTTGCCATTAGTATATAACAATGGTGACTAAACTGTGGCTCTTGGTTCAATGATAAATTTTTGAAATATTTTATACAAAAATGTCCTATGAATTTTTCTCTGAATTTTAATATAATATTTCTATTTTCACACCATTTTATCTAACCATAATCAGTATTTCACTCAAATGCTGCGAACTGTAACAACTCAATATTACCCCAGACTTGATTAAATTAATAAAATAACCAAAAGTAAAATAACTATTACAGATTAGAACTGTTTGAGAATTTAGAAATATTAATTATTTAAACAATTGGGGAATGAAATATTTTATCAAAACACCCCAAAAAGGCTTAAAATGTCTTTCATATGAAATATGACATTTTTCTGATTTGGAATCATCTTCCTATTTAAACAATCCCACATGGCTTCCAACACTGTTAGTCTTGGCTAAATCTGGTATATAATATGAAATCCACTGTGCTGATATTTATCATAACATAAACAAAGTTTGGGGGAATAATTGCTGTAATTAGCAGTTAAGAGGGAAAAATTGACTAACAAAACGAGTTAATTTGTCTGTAACGTTTGCTTTCATACTACTCGATTGCACATAGAAATAAAACGAAAATAATTTTCTGTCTCCCATTTGCCGTTGATTCAGTGTGATATAATTAGATATCTTTATATAATCTTCTTATTAAATCTCATTTATGTCCATTCTGCAAGTGGTATTTATAGCGATAAAAAGTTTAAAGAGCGAGTTTTCATAACTCAATTTTTAAATCACTCGAGTGTTTTAAATCAAAAGATGACTGGAAATTTGCTTTAAATTTTTATTCCTTTTGAGACTAAATTATATTTCTAAAATAACATGGACTGATATATATATATATGACAGGCGTTTCGTTTGCCTGTTCTCACATTAATTTGCAGTCATCCTCTTAATACTGGTGGCGAGTGGTATAAATACAGTAAACAAACATAGTTCCAATGAAATAAAGTTTAATTTTTTCTTCTTCCAGCAACCACTGATCCAAGTAGCGCTTATTTGAGCGCTCGCCATTTTCAAATTGTGGACCCAGCTAACACACGCCCACCAGCAACGATTAAATCCCGCGTTCTGCTAGATCTCACGGCCAAATTCCGCGTGCCAACTCTCTCTGCACATGCGCAGAGCCTAAACTGGACATCTTTCAAGGAGCATTATATAAGATATCCTCTTCGAACGTTTAAACCTCAGACGCGCCAAGATTATATAATGAAAAGGGGAATTTCCCTTTCCCAATTCGCGTCTTGAAATACGAACAATTAGAGGGGAATTACGCCACGAATATAATTTAATTCCCAAGTCCCCTTTAATTTACATTGATTATTCCCTTCCCAACTTAAGTTCTGACATAAATATATACACACACACGCACACACACACACACACACACACACACACACACACACACACACATATATATATATATATATATATATATATATATATATATATATATATATATATATATATAGATAGATAGATAGATAGATAGATAGATAGATAGATAGATACTAGCATTATTACCCGGCGTTGCCCGGATAGATATATACACTCATGGACAAAAAAATTAGCGCACCAAGAAGGAGTCGTCAAAATTACACGAAATTTTACATACGTAATGACTACTTTGATATAAGTAAATGATAAGAAAATCAAAGAAAAAGGATAATTTATTTCAGAGAAAAAGGCAAAAGAACGGAGGAGTTAATACTCCGTTGGACCACCTCTAGCGCGAATGCACGATGCGATGCCATCGGACATTGAGTCATACAAGTTCTGTATGATGTCTTGAGACATTTCGTTCGATATTTGCTGTAACCTTGCCTCTAGTTCGTTCAAACTCGTGGGTTGCCCAACTCGTCGTACCAAATGATCCCAGATATGCTTGATTGGAGACAAATCTGGGGATCGGGCAGGCCAAGTAAGGGTAGTAACAGTGCGGAGACAGTCTTGTGACACCCTTACGTATGAGGCCGAGCATTGTCTTGTTGAAAAATGGCTCCTGGGAGCCGTTGCATGAGTGGCAACACATGTGGTTGCAGGATTTCATGAACATACCGCTGGGCTGTCATGGTGCCACGGAACAATACTAGGGGTGACCGTGTATTGTAGGCAATGGCACCCCATACCATCACAACAGCTGTGGGAGCGATGTGTCGCTGTACAGCAAAGGCAGGATTGAAGCGTTCACCACGGGCTCTCCACACACGAACACGATTGTCATCACTGCCGAGATTGAATCTGTATTCGTCGCTAAAGACGACCTGGTTCCATTCCGCTGCAGTCCGGTTTCCTCGTGCGCGGCAAAACTCCAAACGGAGGCGTCGATGGGTGGGCGTCAAGGGCAGCACACGTAATGGGCGCCGCGATACCAACTGTCCTTCAGCCAGGCGCCTTCGTATGGTTCGAGAAGACACAGAGGCCCCTAGTGAAGGTGGTACCTATGCCTGGATGGCGGCCGATGAAGCAGTTGGCTGTACGCGTGCATTTCTTACGATGTGGCGGTCTTCTCGACGACTGGTCTGTCGAGGGCGTCCTGAGCCTGGTCTTCGTGTACATGACATCTCTCGGGTCCACTGGTCCCAACACCTCCTCACAACACAATCAGAGCGGCCAAATTGACGAGCTACTCGCCTAGCTGACCACCCAGCTTCCATCATCCCGACGATTCTCCCCCTCTCAAACTGCGACAACTGCTTATAGTGTCTTCGAACACGGCGTAATGACATGTCTATCTCAGTTCTTCCTTTGTAAATGATTCAGCACACTCAAACAAGCTTTGGTTACCTGTTTTATACTCCACAGAGTACGATGTTCAACGCCCTCTACCGGCTATACGTAATGCGCAATCACGCTGCATTTCGAATCATTTGCATATCTCCCTGACATGTACCTTCATTGCAAGTTTAGTTACTCCAAGTACTCCGAGTGTATATATATATATAATGATGAAATAGTTATAATCCTTCAAAATCGCAACCAGCATTGTTTAGCACCTGTTGCTAAAGTTCGGAAGCTGCAGGATTCCGTTGGCAGCACCTAATCTGTTGATTGTTCGAATGGAGCGGTCTACAGCCTGCAGAATCTCTGGTGGAATCCTCGGAGAAGTTCTTTTATCTTGGAAGTGAGATCAAAGGCACGGGACTTAAAGTACTGTGACTACGAGTCCGAGGAATATGAGGGACTGTAGAGCACATAATACTCTGTCACCGAGAGGGAAAACAGCCACAGTGTATCCACAAGAATTTTCCTTCCATCACGACGATGCAACAAATTATTTTGTTCGATAGAACGGTCACTTACACATGTCTGTGTTCATCCTGTCACTATGCAGGCGAGTGATGTTTGTGGGGAGAGAGAGCATTCTCTCTAAGGTAAGGCAGATATGTGATATACGTGTGGTGTACGCTTCTTTCCTGGGATCGCTGCGTTGGGCTCTACAACAGTGTTATCACTTTTAAAGTTCCATCCCATATATATATATATATATATATATATATATATATATATATATATATATATATATATATATATATATATATATATATATATATATATATATATATATATATACAGGGTGATTTTTTTTTTTAGACTCACAGTACTCAGAGCCATCTGTAGCGCAATCTTTCAGCATGAATTCCAGCAAAATTGATAGAGGGACTAAGGACGACATGGGAAAGAGTTTTCTGTAAAAGAAAAATAGTTCCAAAAGTCGCCGATAGGGGAAGATATGGCGCTCTTGTTGTCGGTGCACCAGAGAATTTGATAAAAGGCAAGTAAAACATCAAAATTTAAATTCACGACTATGTAGTCGACACCAGCGCCAGTATTTCGGGCTATGAAGATTATGGATGAATACTGAAAAAGTAGTAAATAGACAATTGAATAGTAAAGAAATTTCATTGCAACACCACTTTATGCAGCAAATTCACTTCTCCCTCCTCCAATTTGACCACAGTCCTGGTGGACGACACATTGCATCCTGAACACTACGTTCTCAACGGCCGAGCGTAACATGTCACCAGGCACACACACACACTCAGATATATATATATATATATATATATATATATATATATATATATATATATACAGGGCTAGATTTGCGGCGGAACGGCGTTCTGGTACCTCTCTTTAGGAAAGCAAATACGATAGTTAAAAACATTTATTCATTATAACATTAATCACATTATATCATTAATCACAAATTACTCTTGTTAGTGAGGGAGCCTGACCTACTACCCTTTACACTTCACGTAAAAGGACCATTCGCAGGTCGTAACGATCGATTATGATGTGAGGCTAGGGTAGTTCGTTGAGCGCTACTATTGAGTACTGCGTACTGCGACTATTTCACTGAAGCGGGTGGAATTGTGGCTTGACCTTGGCCGGCTAACGGGACGATAGTCTGACTCATTTTTGCGGGCTGCACTGACTTTCCGCGGGTATGCAAATAAGGTATTGATTAGCCCCGACCCCTCATTTCGAGAATCGACCTCGCTGAGGCAGCTACCCTTCTTCCATATTGTGTTGTTGAGGTTAGTTGCGTTGGAGCAGTGTAAAGTCTGTGTGAGTGCGATAGATTGTGAAGTGAAATGAGCAAAAAAATAACAGATTTTTTCTAATTGTCGGGTCACAGTAAAAGAATCAAGTACAGCATTAGTTGTGATGATACCAGTGATGACAAAGTGGTTAATGACGATGGCGGCGAAATGAAAAGACTACGTCCGCAACCGTCCTCAACACTGCAAGCGAAACAGTGGCTTCTGAAAAGTTTCACTGTAATGTAGAATACCCTAAAGAAAAAGATACACTTCTTGAGTGCTACAATGTCTTGCCAGATTGCTGGACTAACTCGAAAATAAACGAGTTTTGCCAAAAATATGACTGCTTGTTAGTTAAAAATGGAACGTTTGGATGCAGTGCTTGCGAAAAGGTTGGGGTTTTATCTGTCCGTAAGAAAACAGGTATGAAAATTTCAAAAATGTGGTCAAGTGGTGAGATAAGTAGCTACGGCGACACTAAAGAAAAAAAGCTAACTTCGTTAAGGAAAAAATGTATGAACACAAAGAAAGTGCTGGTCATAGAGCACCTTGATAAATCTTATGTAGTTTCGTATATTTTTATATGCTTTATTTCACAATTACAAAATGACACACAACCGTACTCTTATTTTCAGTTCTGAAAACTATATCTGAAATATGTTGCCAGATCTCAAAACAGTAACTAATGAGAAGTGACGTCACGTGGGTTTATGAGTTACAACCTCCTCCCACCTTTTGTATTGCAGGCAAACTTGCTAAGCAATACAAAATTAAATTAAATCTATATTACGTAAAACTAGGAAAATAACAAAAGAATTCTAGCTAAACTTTACAAAAAATTAAAGTCACTTAAACAGTCTACAAGTTCAACCGTTTCACAGGTGAAGTGAAGCCTATGGGGTCGTAGATACCGTTAACAATTGAGAGCAATTTTCTTTTCGTAACAGCTTCATCGTATTTTGCATCAATCTTAGGACGAACGCAATAATGTTCACCGGTCTTAGTGTTCCTATCTGTGGGATAAACTATGCCTAATGTTTCTAATTCTCACATCTTTGGGATTTCAAAGTTCTGCAAACAGAAGGAGACCATGCAAACCACAGTATTCGTCTTCTCGCTTCCCAAGATGCTCCAACCCAGACTAGTTTCAATGACAGATATTCCGGATCTAAGTACTTCTATTCTTCGTGTGAGAATTCTTACGAGTACATCAGCCTCGAGTAACAATCTTATTGGAGGGATTTCTTGTCCATTGTCTGTTAAGGAAATTCCATGGCTTTCAAGTTCTGAGAGTAAATGTTTGTCTCGTACTCTTGGATGTGTTGTGCAGATTTTCGGTTGATCTAATACTGACACTTGGCACGAAAACTTTCTGTCAATTCTTTCTATGTTTATACAATAACAGTAATGTTCAGCTTTAGAGGTTTGTTGTCCGCCGAACAACCCTTGAGATAGTATCTCTTTACCTGAAGGCAGAAGTTTGAGTTCTCGTGCTAAATCCTTCTCAATGTAAGAACGATGGGAACCATCGTCTAACAAAACACGAACTTATTGGCTTTGTCCTTTATTTTTTAGTTGTACAATAATTGTCTTTAAATAAATTGTTTTTGGAGAAGACGGTACCATAAAAGGTGTTGTCGTATGTTCTTCCTGCGGAACTGGTTTATGATATAAAGTTTTACTTGTTTTAGGCAGTTCAGGACAAAGGATTGCGTAATGCCTCTTAGAACAAATAACACAACGTACATTGCTGCGGCATTTCTGGGCTATGTGTTCCTTTTTCAAACAAACCAGGCAAAGTCCTTTTTTCATGAGAGCAGCTTTCTTCTATAGTCAACGTTCTTGCTTTGCCACAATCTTGACTAAAATGAGAATTGTCACAAAAGATGCATCTAATTTTTTCTTGTATATGTGAAATAAGAGCAGAGGCAGATGGAATTTCAATTCTTGAATTATCACCTTCTTTTTTAGCCTTTACTTGAGTTCCAAAGCCCGATCGTGCTAAATTTATCATCTCTTCGCCATTAACTTCCTACCTTAAAATGTTCATAAGTTTCTCTAGAGACCCTTGGCTATTCTCAGCAATTTCCCCGCCGACACTCGAACTGCTGGACAGTCTCTGTCTCTCCCAAGCTCTCAAAATATCTTCAGGATGACAAGACTCAACAAGAGGTGATAAAAAGTCAGCAAACTTTTCTCTGGATCTACCCAATTGTATCCAAAGCTCGTAAATGAGATTCAAGTTGACCGTATAAAGTCGCCAAATCCATGCATTTCCTGCCACTCAAAGCATTTTTCTTTACCATCTTAAGTAATTCTCTTACATACACCTGTACTAATAAATCTTCCCGGCCAAATCTTTCCTTGAGTAACTCAATTGCCTTAGGGTAATTTTGAGCCGTAGGAGGAAAGCTTTCAATCAAACTGGCCGCTCGAGATCCTGGAGTAATCGACTGAATCAAATACTGAAATTTATCCTCAGCTGGCATCTCTTTATCTTCGTGTATTCTGGAAAATTGGCTCCAAAATCCCCAAAAAGATTTAATATGTCCATTAAATTTCTGAATTTTAAGTTTTGGTACGATACATTCGATACATTTGCGGTACGATACATTTGCGGTTTAATCGGTCGATCGCCAGAATTATTTTCAAAATTTTCTAATTTCGATTTAAAAGATAAGTACTGTTCTCTGTAATTTTCAGCATCGCTGAAATCCTGAACGTACTCCTTTCCTTGATCTTTGCCACTGTCTACAAGTAATAAATCAGAAATTGCTTGATGAGTGGTTTCTAAGCGATGAAATTTATCAAACAATTGCGAACTCAATTCGCAAAGCCTGACAACATTAACTTCCGCTTTCGTAATTTCTTCTGCGATAGCCTTCGTAGTATTAGTAAATGTCATTCGTAAAGTCTTACGCTTCAGCTTTAAAGCATCCATAATAACTCAAATCCCATAAAATGCGTAAAAATAAAAAAGGTAACAATGAATTATTCTAAAATGCACCTCGTTTACTGTGTCCTGTCGCGGACGCCATATGATGAATCTTACGTAGTTTCGTATATTTTTATATGCTTTATTTCCCAATTACAAAATGACACACAACCGTACTCTTATTTTCAGTTCTAAAAACTATATCTGAAAGATGTTGCCAGATCTCAAAACAGTAACTAATGAGAAGTGGCGTCACGTTTATGAGTTACAGCTAAGCTGTCAAAATTTTATGTGAAGATTAAAATGAAGTATTGGAGGAAGTTGTTTTGAAGCAGCGTGGTCACGAAAAACAAGCTACTGAAAATATATTTCGTACTATATGTAAGATTGTTAAAGAAAATCAGTCCTTTCACAATTTTGAAACAGAAATTGATTTGCAAGAAATTAATAGGGTTGACATGGGGTCGCATTTTACATTCATACAAAGCTTGTACTAACATTGCTTTGCACATAAGTAAAGAAATGAAGAAAACATTTGTTAATAAAATAACGAAGATTGACACGGAAATTGGCCTGATAATTGATGAGTCAACTTCCCTTAGTAACAAGTCAAGTTTAATTGTTTACGTTCGTTGTTCTTTGCCTAAAACTGGTATGTGTGGTTCTACTAACGTCTTTTTAGATTTAGTAGAACTTGATGGTTTTACTGCTAAGGCGGTATTTAACTCTTTGATTAACTGTCTTCACTCTAATGGAATAACTGACAAGTTTTTAAGTAAAAACTTAACAAGATTAACATGTGACGGCGCTGCTACTATGATTGGTAAAAACAAAGGTGTTGGAGCATTATTTTGTGTAAAATTCCCTTCTGTTATTGTTTGGCATTGTGCTAACCACAGGCTTGAGCTTTCAGTGTCTGATGCAGTTCATTCAGTTTCAGGAGTTGCTAGATTTAAATCCTTCATCGACAAACTGTATGTTGTGTATCATGCTTCCCCAAAGAACAGCAGGGAACTGCGAACCTGTGCAAGTTTACTAGAGACAGAACTTTTAAAAATCGGAAGAGTTTTGAGCTCACGTTGGGTTGCGTCTAGTTTCAGATCTGAGTCAGCCGTTTGGAGGTCTTATGAAGCACTAGTCCATCACTTTAAAGAAGCTTCAAATGACCCAACCAGAGACAACAAAGAAAAAAGTAAGTTTGAAGGCCTCCTCTAAAAGATTACTGAAAATAATTTCATTTTAGACTTGGGCTTGGTGGCTGAGGCATTGCAAGAGCTCTCAGAGTTAAGTGAAGCTTTGCAACATCGCAACGTTGATCTAAGATATGCTAACAAAAAGTTAAAAATTACAGCTTCTTTGTTTGAGGAAAGAAAATCAGTTCCCGGATTTTACTCATCGATGGCTCAAGAAGCAGTGAACAACTCGTCTTTTTTCGGAGTTCCTCTCCACGAAAAAGAAGGTATGAAAAACAGCCAGCCTTTGAACTCCGAAAAGTTTTACGAGGCACTTAAAAAGTCTATTGAAATAAGACTGCTCAGTGAAAAAGACTGAGCTTGCTGACACCACCAAAGTAATGGGTGAAAAAAACAAAATGTCCTAATAACGTTTGGGGAAAATGAAATGTGGAAACTTGCCTCCAAGTTCAAATTTAATGAAAGGCAACTAATTACAGGAATCCAGGAGTAGAGTATCTCCACTTCAGAGTGTTCCCGGAAAGTCTCAACCCGTTGAAACAGTCAATCAATTTGATACTCATATCGTCGAGTGAATGTAAAAGAGGTTTCTCACAGATGAACCTCATTATCACACCATTGAGATCATCACTGAATATTGCAACAGTTTCTGGCCTGTTGTTTGTAAAGATCAATGGACATCCTCTTCGGCTCTTTAACACAACTAAGTATGTTGAATCTTGGCTTTTGTCTGGACACCATTCAGCATTAGCTGTCAAGAGTACGGAGAGGTCAAGAGACAAGACGTATGATAAAAACATGTTGAAGTTTTGGACAATCTTTTAGGATGGGCACAAAACTTAAACAATTATGAAACTGTGCTTTTTAACTGCTTTTATTACATTTCTACAACACATTTTTGTACTTGTCTTCTTCTTCTTCTTCACAAGCACAAGCACAACAGACCCTTACAGGCCCTGGCTGCCTCAACCACGCGATCCTTCCAGCGCCTTCTATCTGCGACGACTCCTCTCAAATTTTTAATTTTCAAAGTTTTAAAGTCCTTTTCAATATCATTTAACCATCTAGTCGGTGGTCTACCTCTAGCTCGGGATCCCTCAAGTTTTTCAAATGTCAAGTTCTTAGAGGGATTATCTTCCGAGCTTCTCAAAACATGACCAAGCCTTCTTAATATATTACTACGGAAGACATTTGTTATTTGTTATTGCCTATAAAGCCTATACAGTTCAAAATTATATTTGGTTCTCCAACGTCCTTCTTCCTGCACTGAGCAAAAGATAGACCTGAGGATTTTTCTCTCAAACATGTCCAGTGAGCGCTGCTTGTCTATACTCATGGTCCATGTTTCACTTGCATAAAGTTAAACAGGTAGTATTAGGGTCTGTTCACATAGGAGTCCTTTGCGTAGCGTTAAGGGAAAGTTGACGTTGGGATGAAAATAAACCAATCATAGGCGTTAAAAATTTTATTGCTAATCGTTTGGAGGTTTGTCATTGGTTAAATATATTTCAAAACTTTAACGCGCCGCAACGGAATCCTATGTGAACAGGCCGTTAGTGTCTTATAAATTCTTAATTTAGTTTTGCGAGATTAGATCTCAATTGTCTTCTCATCCCAAAGAAGCATTTATTAGCCATTTTTATTCTGTTATCAATTTCTGTTCTTAGTTTAATTTTGTCATTAATTATAGTGCCAAGGTATTTAAATTCATCCACTTTTTTGTGCTTGTCTTGCAAAATAAAATTTGGAATTAAAGAAAATGTTCAAGTTTTTGTATAACAAACGATTTCATTTTTTGAGGCCAATAATTTGGAATACCCCCCCCCCCACACACACACACACTCCCCGGAAGGTTACCGTTCAGGCATCTCTATTTCTAGAAATCTAGCAATGTATATATATATATATATATATATATATATATATATATATATATATATATATATATATATATATAAAGGAATGTGTGTCTGTCTGTCTGTATTCGATAGATTCAAAAACCATACATCCAACCGCCGTGAAAATTTGGGAAGTTATTAGGTATATCCCTAGGAAGGTTTTTGAAATTTTTTTTTAAAATCAGAGTTTGGGTTCTAGGTGTTCCCGAACAAATATCCCAAAAATATCAAAATAACATTTAATTAGTAATGATGTTTGAAATTCAGCCTAGCAGTATGACGTAATGTAATATTTTCTAGATTCCTGCACCTGAGATTGTTTGCATGTGTGATATTATATTTTGTATTATTCGCGTGATATCATATTCTGTATTATTTCTACTTTACAATGACTGAAGATGGCAGCTTCTATTATTTTTTATAGGATGAATACGTTTGTAGGTTGTTTTTTAAGATGTCAAAAAACTTTTGCAATTATTAATACGAGAATAAATTATTAATACGTGATTAAAGAAAAATATTGGAAATACGTTTTATTTAACCCCTCAATTATGCCACCAAATCGAAGTGCCATTGGTCGATCTACAAATCAAGCAAAAAGGAGAAGAGAAGAACGAGATTCAGAAACAAGTGAGCAGAGAAAAACTAGGCAAGAAAGAGATCGAGATCACACTGCTCTTGCTCGAGCTTCAGAAACAAGTGAGCAGAGACAAGCTAGGCAAGAAAGAGATCGAGATCACACTGCTTTTGCTCGATCATTAGAAACAAGTGAGCAGAGACAAGCTAGGCCAGAAAGAGATCGAGTTCACACTGCTCTTGCTCGATCATTAGAAACGAGTGAACAGAGGCATGCAAGGCAAGAAAGAGATCGAGTTCACATTGCTCTTGCTCGATCATTAGAAACGAGTGAACATAGGCAAGCAAGGCAGCAAAGGAATCGAATTCGCAGGACACAGACAAGACGAACGATACATACTGATTTGAATTTATGTGGTTTCAATTACAATCCCCTTTACAATTACAGTCTTCATGCAAGTGTAATTATTGGAAAAATGGATAAAAAGTGTACGTATTGTGGTGCTCAAAAATTTAAAAAGAAACATCAGGTATGTGCTGTGCAGGTGGAAAAGTAAAGTTACCAGACTTGCGTTCACCACCTGAACCATTATTAACTTTAGTATCAGGTGAAACAAGTCAATCAAAAAATATTTTGAAAAATATACGCAAGTACAATTCATGCTTCCAAATGACATCATTCGGAGCAACGAATATCGTTAGCGAAAATTATATGCCAACATTTAAAATACAAAGGCAAATTTATCACCATACTGGATCACTACTACCCTTGCCAAATGCTGATCACAAATATCTTCAGATATATTTTATGGGAAATACTGACGAACAAATCAACAGACGGCGTCAACTGAATATGAGTACTAAACAAGAGATTGTCGCTGAATTACAAAATTTGTTTGAACAACATAATGAATTAATTAAATTATTTAAAACCGCCATTGAACAAATGCCATCTGACGATTACAAAGTAATAATAAAGGCAGATAAAACACCTATTGGTCAACATCGAAGACAATTCAACGCACCAACGATCGATGAAGTGGCAATTGTCATAGTTGTTGAAGAATTTAATTCTCGCGATATAATTCTTCATCGTAGAAATGGTGACGTCCAGAAAGTATCAGAAACGCATCGTTCATATGATACATTACAGTATCCCATTCTATTTTGGCAAGGAGAGGATGGATATCATTTTAATATTAATATGAGAAATCCTACAACTAATGTGGACATTAACAAAAAGGTCGGTGCTATGAATTGTTATGCATGTCGAACGATGATTCGTGAGAATGCTGATAATCATATATTGAAATGTAGACAATTATTTCATCAATACATTGTTGACATGTATGCAAAAGTAGAAAGTGAAAGACTCCTCTACATACGACTAAATCAAGTCAAATTGCGTTCTGAAGAGTACATCCATCTACGTGATGCAGTTGTAAATGATGGCAATCTCAATGAATTGGAAAAAATGGTCATTTTACCATCCACATTTACAGGCAGCCCAAGACACATGCATGAATATGCACAAGATGCAATGACGTATGTTCGTGCATATGGTCGTCTAGATTTTTTCATCACATTTTACATGCAACCCAGCATTGGATGAAATGAAGGAGTTTTTATTAACTGGACAATCACCATCAGATCGTCATGATATTTCTGCACGTGTATTTAAACAAAAATTAAAATCTTTAATAGATTTTATTGTCAAACACCATGTATTTGGAGAGACGCGCTGTTGTATGTATTCCATTGAATGGCAAAAAAAGAGGTTTACCACATGCGCATATTTTAATATGGATGATGGAAAAGATAACACCAAACAGAGTTAATGAAATAATCTCTGCAGAAATACCAGACATTGAAATTGATAAAGACTTGCACGATATTGTATCAAAAAATATGATTCATGGTCCATGTGGCTCACTAAATAATAATTCACCATGCATGTCATATGGAAAGTGCACAAAGGGGTATCCTAGAGACTTACTTGCTGAAACTATTACAGACAATGATGGATATCCACTCTATCGACGACGATCTACCTAAGATGGTGGAAAAATCCATTAAACTAAAAGTACTCAACAATATTATTGATGTTGATAATCGTTGGGTAGTACCATATTCTCCATTACTACTAAAAACGTATAACGCACACATAAATGTTGAGTACTGCAATTCAGTGAAAGCTATAAAATATATTTGCAAATATGGCAACAAAGGAATCGATATGGCAATGTATGCAGTGGAAAATACAACTGCCTCTAACGATGAAGTCACCCAATATCAACTGGGACGCTACATAGTAGCAATGAGGCTGTATGGCGTATTTTATCATTTTCCATTCATGAGCGATATCCAACGGTTGTTCATTTAGCAGTACATCTTGAAATTGGACAGCGTGTGTATATTACATCAGAAAATGTACGTGCAAGAGCAATGTCACCACCGCAGTCAATGGCCATGTGTGTGCTACAGTTCGTGAGGCTTGCTAGAAATTAAGTCTCTTAGAAAACGATGCTCATTGGGATATTTCACTCGCTGATGCTTCTAATACAGCTCAACCACAGCAGATACGTACACTATTTCCCATCATACTAACTACATGTTTTCCGTCTAATCCAAAGGATCTTTGGGAAAAATATAAAAGCCATATGATTGAAGACATTTTACATCGCATGCGTAGCATAAATGCTAATCCCAACATTCAATTTACATCAAATATATACAATGAAGTATTAATTTTAATTGAGAATGTATGTTTGACAATAGCCAACAAATCACTGACAGAATTGGGAATGATTGCTCCAAATAGATCTGGTAATGACATTTTCGATCGCAATATACAACGAGAAACGCACTTCGATGTTAATGAATTACAAACATTTGTTCGAATTAATCTGCCGAAATTGGTATTAGAACAACGAACAGAATATGACACAATTATAAATGCAATATCTAACAAGAGTTGTGGTTTATATTTCTTAGATGCACCTGGAGGCACTGTCAAAACTTTTCTTATTTCAACTATTCTGGCGACTATAAGATCACAAAATAATATTGCACTTGCTATTGCATCATCTGTTATTGCAGCAACTCTTTTGGACGGTGGTCGAACAGCACATTCAGCATTGAAATTACCATTAAATATGCAAGTAATTGAAACTCAAACATGTAATATTAGCAAAGATTCTGGGATGGGAAAAGTACTAAGATCATGTCAGCTTATAATATGGGATGAATGCACCATGGCACACAAGAAATCATTGAAAGCATTCAATCGCACATTAAAAGATTTGAGAGGAAATGAGCAGCTCTTTGGTGGTGCACTCATTTTGCTAGCTGGTGATTTTTGACAAACTCTACCAGTTATACCACGTTCAACACCTGCAGATGAATTGAATGCATGTCTCAAATCATCAGTGTTATGGCGGTATGTGGAGAAAATATCTTTAAAGACCAATATGCGTTTTCAATTACAACAAGATGAATCATCTGAACGATTTGCAACACAATTGTTAGATATTGGGAATATATATATATATATATATATATATATATGTGATAATATTACTAACTACCTATAATCGCCCATCCTGTATTTCATCTCTGCCATGGTAACCCGTCCTTCTTGTCTTGACGTAAACGCTCCGCCTTCCAACATATTAACTTCCTCCGCCAATTCTGGCAACCTCTTTCACCTAATTCTATTTTGGCGCTTTTTTGCGATAGACGCGAGCTGGCTCCGAACTGATTAAGCCGTGTTAATCTTTACGTCAAATAAACTTTCGTTATTCGTTATGATTTGGAATCTTTGTTACGGCTTCGATTGCAGTATTTTCACGAGATGTCCACTCCGGACATCACATATATATATATATATATATATATATATATATATATATATATATATATATATATATATATATATATATATATATATATATATATATATATATATACATACACTGCTGGCCACCCAAATTGCAACACCAAGAAAGACAAGAGATATCACAACAAAATTTATTTTGTAGATAACATGTTGACCACGTATCAAATGATTAAATATATAGACTTGGTACGCGCAGACACTGGATGATGCGTTACAGACTGCATGTGCTGTGCTATGGTTCGTGATGTGACTGAGCGATTCGTCACTGCCATGCGCACAATTTGCCTGTCATCACGTGAAGTGGTGCGCTGAGGTGGATGCGATCGAACCCGCCGGTCCGTTGTACCCTCCTGCAACCAACGATCACATATCCGCATTACAGTTGTTTGGTTTCGTCCAACACGACTACCGATTTCCCTGAAAGATAATCCACAATCTCGGTAGGCCACTATCCTTCCTCTGTCGAATTCGGATACTTGATCAAAAGATGATCGCTGTTTTCGACGAGGCATAATTGATCGTTTTTTTTGAAAAAAACCACAAGAAAAACACAATTGCCGAACTTGAAATCGTCGAAATCTCCAAGCCTTAAATAGCGCTTTGAAGTGGCGCCACAGGCGCGCGTGATGTGCGTCTGCGCTGAAATTCTAATCATTTGCATATCTCACCTCCGCTAATGCATGTTGTAAATTTCATGTTATTTGCATGTTTCCTTCAAGGTGTTGCATTTACAGTGGCCAGCAGTGTATATATATATATATATATATATATATATATATATATATATATATATATATATACAGTGATTTCCGCTTATAAGAATCACGTTTGTTATTACTGTTTTTGATTCTTATATGCGGTTGATTCTAATAGCCGAAATTTAGGTTTTTGGACAGGCAGACACATACCTATATATACATATGAGATAATTTACCCTAAAATACTCTTTAATTTTTCGTTAATTATCTTTTATTAAAATTACTTTTTATAATTTTAAAAATCAACTTAATTTCTAGACCTAAAATAATATATAAGTAAATAATATATAAGTATATAATATAAAAGTAGATACACATGATTATACACTGCTGGCCACCCAAATTGCAACACCAAGAAAGACAAGAGATATCACAACAAAATTTATTTTGTAGATAACATGTTGACCAAGTATCAAATGATTAAATTTATAGAATTCTGTGAAGTGTGGTTCCTGCCAAAATCAGTAGCCAGAGTAACCGCCATTGTTGGAGATCACCGCTGCCACACGCCTCGGCATTGATTCAAAGAGACTTTGGATGAGTTCTTGGGGTACAGCAGACCAAGCAGCTTCCACACGTTGCCAAAGTTGATCTGCTGTGGCAGCTGGGGATGGAATCTGGGTCAATCGTAGAGCAACCATGGACCACATGTTTTCTATCGGCGAAAGATCCGGAGAGCGAGGCGGCCAGGGAAGCAATTCAATCTGGCGATTGACGAAGAACCGTTGGACAATGCGTGCCACGTGTGGTCGTGCATTATCCTGTTGAAATATGGCTGTGGGCGAGCCCTGAAGGTAAGGAAGGACAACTGGCTCCAACACCTCGGAGATGTAGCGCTGGCTGTTTAAAGTACCGGCAATGCGTACTAGCGGTGTGCGAGAGTGATATCCAATACCGCCCCATACCATAATACCCGGTGCAGGACCAGTGTGGCGGTGCATAACGCAGCTGTTCAGCATTCTCTCTTCACGGTGTCTCCAGACTCGAATGCGACCATCGTGGTGTTGCAAACAGAAGCGTGACTCGTCAGTAAAGACAATTTCATTCCATTCTGCAGTCCACATCCTTCTGTCATCGCACCATTGGCGACGGAGAACGTCTGTGGTTCTGCGTCAAGGGTAGACAAAGCAATGGACGTCTTGCGGACAGAACACTCTGCTGTAAACGGCGTCGAATGGTACGCGCAGACACTGGATGATGCGTTACAGACTGCATGTGCTGTGCTATGGTTCGTGATGTGACTGAGCGATCCGCCGCTGCCATGCGCACAATTTGCCTGTCATCACGTGAAGTGGTGCGCTGAGGTGGATGCGATCGAACACGCCGGTCCGTCGTACCCTCCTGCATCCAACGATCACATATCCGTATTACAGTTGTTTGGTTTCGTCCAACACGGCTACCGATTTCCCTGAAAGATAATCTACAATCTCGGTAGGCCACTATCCTTCCTCTGTCGAACTCGGATACTTGATCAAAAGATGATCGCTGTTTTCAACGAGGTATAATTGATCGTTTTTTTGAAAAAACCACAAGAGAAACACAATTGCCGAACTTGAAATCGTCGAAATCCCCCAGCCTTAAATAACGCTTTGAAGTGGCGCCACAGGCGCGCGTGATGTGCGTATGCGCTGAAATTCTAATCATTTGCATATCTCACCTCCGCTAATGCATGTTGTAAATTTCATGTTATTTGCATGTTTCCTTCAGGGTGTTGCATTTACAGTGGCCAGCAGTGTAGTAAGAGCAAAATAAAATCCAGTATTTGTTACAACATAACTGAGTAACAGTTTTAACATTTCAACTACAGGAAGGGAGCAAGAAAAAGTTTTCTATGGTAGTTTGAAGTAATGAAGTTTTCAGGAGGCTGTTCATACCTCTTTCAATAACAACCCCCTGGTCAAGTTAATAGGACAGTGTTGTGCTAAAGCGTTTAAGGTGAAACTATTATGTTATTCTAACAAAGAAAGAGATGCATTTTACAAATGCATTCCATCCCATCTTATCACTATTTCTTTAAAAAAAAATAAAGAAAGAACTTCGTTCCTTTTGAGGATTTAAGTGGCTTTTTTGGAAAAATGAAAGGAAAGCGAAGAGTGCAAGCTGATTCTTAAAACCGGAGGATTGATTCTTTAAAGCGAAAATTTTAACATGGAAATAATACATTTGTTTTTGTTTTTGCGATATTGATTTTTATAAACGGTTGATTCTTATAACCACTGATCACTATAAGCGGTGGTTACTGTATATGTATATGTATATATAAATATATATACATATATATATATATATATATATATATATATATATATATATATATATATATATATATATATATATATATATATATGTGTGTGTGTGTGTGTGTGTGTGTGTGTGTGTGTACAAGGTGCGCCCATGAATTAACCGGACAATTTTTTTATAAATAAGAAAAATATTACTAACCTTCAAATAAATTTATCTTCTTTCATGGCCATCTTAAGCTTCGGAAAAAGGAATAAATCAGCTGGTGATAAGTCGGAAGAATATGGGGGAGGATTTATCTATGTAATTGAATGCTTAGCAAGTTATTATTGTACAGAAATTGCTGTATGGGGCCTTGCATCACCGTGTGAAAGAAACCGGAATCAAACAGTTCCTTCCTAACTCGCCTTATCCCGTTTCTTAATCGAAAAGGCACTTACTTGTAAAAATGCTGCTTAATTGTTCTATTTTCAGGAACAAATTTCTTGGTGAATAAGTCCTTTGTAATCAGAAAATGCAATCAGCATCACCTTAGTTTTTGATTTTGACATCCGTGATTATTTTTGTATGGGGAGAAGACGGTCCTCCCTACTGTTCACTTTGTCTTTTTGTTCCTGGGTCGTATTGTAGACACCAGGTCTCATCTCCTGCTATTAATACACTTTAAAAAATTGTTGTCTGTTGCGCAGTAGTCAGAAAATCTTCACATCAAGCTTTTCTGTCTTCTTT
The DNA here is from genome assembly GCA_907164885.2 of Dolomedes plantarius. NCBI lineage: Eukaryota > Metazoa > Arthropoda > Arachnida > Araneae > Dolomedidae > Dolomedes > Dolomedes plantarius. The sequence goes on from OU015495.1 coordinate 74,116,233, forward strand.
TGGCTGTTATGTCAAAATCCGAGGCACAAATCAAGCACAAACTTTTTTTATTTTCAGATTTTCAATTAAAATTAATCTACTACTTTCTTTGCTTATCCCAAGCATGTCTAAAATTTGCTGAATAAAGTCTTTCAGCTTTTACTAAAGAACAAATTTTCTCCACATTTCCCCCATTCTTGAAAGTTGAAGGGCGTCCTGTCTTTGGTTCATCTTCAATGCTTTCTCGCGCACATTAAAAGCGGTCGTACAACTCACACACTTGTGTTCTTGATAACGAAGCATCACTATATACTGTTCGAATCATCTCTAAAGTTTCGTTATCATATTTACCTAATTTGTAACAAAAGTTAATGTTACAAAGTTGTTCCATTCCGAAGAAATTTTTTTTGTACAATGCGTTTTCAATAAATGAAAATTAATGAAAATTACTACGGTGATTTGATATGCAAATGACTAAATAACCATTTTAAACTGGCTTTAACAAAAGTTGAGATGTCACTCGTTCTAGCCAGGTGATTATTCTTTCACTTATTTTCTTTTATCATTTGATCTTTTAATTTGTCCGGTTACTTTATGGGCGCACCTTGTATACTATATATATATATATATATATATATATATATATATATATATATATATATATGTGTGTGTGTGTGTGTGTATCTGTTTGCAAAGAAATTAACATTTTTTATATATAAAGAGCATTTCACGGTTTAAGAGATTAGTGCAGAATAAATCTTTTATTGAAGGCCTCTTATAATAAAAAATGCTAAGGTCTGCTCTCTTTTAAAGTACGCTACCTAATGTAAGTTGTTCTAAGTTAGCAGAGATATGAACTTATTTTCCACTAAACTTGATAAGAACTGTTTCAATCCTCATAAATACTCTTAGTAATATAACGTTATCTTTCTAAATGAGTTTTGTTGAAATGTTAGACTTAAAAGTGAACCGAACAATGCTTTAATATTTACAAGGAAAGAGTTTTTGTTAAATGCCCCAACTTTTCAGAAAAGCTTAACCTAATTAATCGACTAAATTACTGAGACACTAATGAGACGCTAAAATGTCGTTGTTTTAGAGAACACCTTTATGTAGCTTAAATGACTAGAGATATTTCCTTGCTCGGTGCATTAAAAAATAATTAAAATCTGCAAACGATTGAACAATAGTTCCGATAATGACTCTAGAATAGTTAGTAACTGCATAATTGCAAATATGAAGGAAATTAAGCTACTACCTTAAAATGATTCGGAAATTGTCTTTGAAGTTCTTTAAGGAATATGATCATTAATTTCCATTGTAAGAGGTTTAATACCGAATTTTGCCTTCTATAGATGTCATTGGTAGAGAGAAACTTAACATATTTCACTACGCCATATAAAATAAGTTTAAAAGTGTAGTCTGAAATAGATTTTAAAGTAAAGCAAAACTATAGGAAAAAAATTTCTTTTTAAAATTTTCTAGCTATTCGAACCTCTTGATATAAATAATAGCACTCATTATTTTTTTTATCATTTTAACCCTCTAACCGTCAGAGACGTATTTTTTCGTCACATACTTTAAATATGAAAAGCGTTTATGAAAGATTATTCTATCGTTAATTTCGTGCTCAAAAGTGACACTTCTGAACTTTTGACTTTTGACCTTTTGAAATTTTGACACTTTTGAACAGAAAAGATGGTACAATTTTTACTCATTTAAATACAAAATTAGAGGATGATATATATCGTCAGTAATTCTTTTTCAAGCTGAATGTAAAAGATAAAAAAAAGTTTCAAGTGCTTAGAAGATTAAAATGGTCAAGTATCATGCTAATTTTTTTTTACTCTACTTTTAACATGATTTGAGTTTCCTCTATTAATCAGCATGAACACATACACTATTCTTATTACCTGGCCTGAAAAAGAAAGCTATCCCCATTCCTAATGGATTTCAAATTTATGGGACAACATACATAAAATATTTGTTAAAGGTCAGAAGTCCTTGAATGTATATGAACTAGCAACTTTAAGCTGCTGGCTCCCTTATTTTACGAAATATTTTAACGCAGGATTACAAATGAAGGCGAATAAAAAATAGCCTTTTTATAATGACATAGCTGTGATGTGTTTTCTGCATTAAGTTCAGCCTCTCTTCTTCGTTCGAGAGATCCTACCAGTGCTTCAAATCAATAGGAGTACGTTTACTCTATTTGTCTGATGGAAATGATATTATTGACCATTTTTCTTTGGAGATGGAAAGTCGAATAATATGGGTATAAATGTTTCTGAGAGTTTGCTCCTGAAATTCTGATAAGTTTTCAACGAAATTGAAGACATTTTCGGTAGCTGTATGGCAGGCAATATACCATTTAGTCAGGTTCTGCGCTGATGGACCACATTATATTCAATGGATGTTAACATTTTCCTACTGCAGCATGGCTGAATGATTAAGATACAGTTTTGTCAACAGGGGTTGAAGAAGATCTCTTACGATGGAAAAGAAATGCCTGCCTTTAATCATATGTAATCCGGAATTAAGAATAGCAGTGATACAGAATCATGGAATTATTAATAAGAGAGTTCTTATTAATAAGAGATGTCGGTCCAAACTACACTGCGTTGAAACACTGAAAATAGTTTCAGAATTGCAAAGACCTTTTGTAGTAGGATGCAAAAATCTCTACGTTTCTTTACATTAACACCACACACAACTCTTCCCATTTATCAGCAAAGAGTTAACTAATGAATACAGTGGGTCATTTCACATCGAAAAGTCCAAACTCTCTTCGCTGCACGTCACTTAATTTGATCTTTGCTTCCCGTCACCGGGCAATATAAGCTGACGTCATGGATTGTCAATACAATGCAAGTGAAGGTGGTGTGTAAAACAACCAGAAGATTATATCTAACTCTGTATAGATTTGTTTAGAGAGTTTGAGTTGAAATTGGTCTCTTTTGAACATTATTAAATTTTTAACAAAAGTTTTTAAACAAAATGTTTGTAAAAGTTCCCGCTTATTTTTCTTTGTAAAATGCTGTGTTTTAACGTCCCTGTTATAATATTATCGGTATCGCTCACCTCAGCCTGTCGCTGATAAAGATTTGCGTTCTATTACTATGCTCACTCTACTTTAGAGAGTGTTCCTTAGCTAAAATGGACATTTTCAACTTTTCTGACCACAATTAACAGAGAAAGATAAAGGAACCATGATGCCTGGTTTGAAATACCTGAGGTTTGTTTCTTGATTCCCTTTAGACCCTCGACAAATAATCTGTTATTCACACTCAGTTTTAATTTTAACGGTTCATTTACTTGTCAACTGCATTCATAATTGGAACGTTGGGAGGCTGCATTGCAACACAACTATTAATAACAAACAGACAGCTCAGTACTTCAATTTTTCTTTTTTATTATCTGAATCACGATACAGCATCTGTAAATTTTAAAAGCCTTAAACAATAGTTATCCTCCAGTCTAATAGACTTCTTTACAACATACAAATCATAAACTTTTTATTAAAGTTTCATTTAACAAATATCCATAAGATTTACATATTGAACTAAGTCTTTGTGTCAGCATCCTCAACGAATTTCCCCAAAATCAACTTTTTGCAATGAGGCTCTGCAGTTATTCAATGGATGGTGTATAAATAAATTTTATCAAACACATTTGTTTCTTTTATTGCATTTTTCACAAGTGCAGTTTGTCTGGATGGTTAAGCCATTAGTCTCTCTTTCAATATTTTACAAATTTTTGATAAAAGCACTTTAGTGTGGGAAAAAAATGTATAACGGCAAACCAAGTAAAGAATACTTTATTCCTTTAAAAGCACCCTAAATCTATACTGAAAGAACATATTTTGTGTCCATTTTAGGAAATTGTTTTCTCTTACCCAACGTAAATGGTTTTCCTCCGTGAGAAATAACAAGTGGACTGTTACTTGTTGTTTAGGGCCCTACAAATGCTACACTTTAATGCCGTTAAATCTCCCCTCTTTTTAAAACGCATAAATATTTACGATGAAATAAATGTGTTTCTCTTTATCCATGAGTTGGAGGGATACCCATTTCGTATGACAGAAACGCAAATGGTAAGCAGTATATTACTTTATATTTCACTTGAATTTCAGTTTTCTCTTTTTACTTACATTGCTCCCCTTTTATAGTTAAAAGTTTTGTTTTTTTCTGAGTTTTGAAATAGCTATCATGTATATTTCAACTGACCATATCTAAGAGAAATACTTTATATTTGAAAAGAAATTGCTGCAATCGGAAAGTGCTTTATATTTGAAGGGCGTACCGAATTCATTAAGTAAAATAGTAGTTATTTATATATTGGATGAAGTCTAAAGTAGTAAGTTAAAAGTTATATTCATGCAACTATAAAAACAATCTTTGAAAATGAAATGTCCAGTTTTCTAAATGATAGCATTTATACTCGTTTCTTAGTAGTACACATTTATATTATTACATTTGTTGCAAACATGTAAGAATTTTAAAGTAATATTGATTTTTTATATGCCTCTATCAAATCGTATTCATTGGAAATAAAAGCACCATTCATAAATGCCCAAATATTAGACGTCACTATTACGCCTCTGTATCGGATACTTTTCAAAGTTTCCCCATTTTATGACAAAGGGGCATTGCATTTAAAATACTGTTTGCATCTATTAATATAACGATTTATTTTTCACATTAAAATGTTAAAGAAGAGATATATGAAAGAGTAATACATAATGGTAAACATTTCCCCGTAACTGGTAATTAAATTAAAAACAATGATATTAATATCCGTCTTTTTATCCCAAGAAAAAGGCCTTATAAAAAGGCGATATTTGATAGACAAGAAATGTCTGAATTTATAACTAAATATTAGCTGTATATTGTGTATTCAAATTTATAGAAATGTATATATTTTAATACACGTTACACATATTCAAATATATAGAAAAGTTTACAGAGAGATCTCTAGATTACCAGGTCCACTTATCTGTTGAAGTATGCCACTTTATCGAACAATCAGAGCATGTGAAATATACTAAAATTATCATCCATTTTGTATGAACAGTAAATATTGAAATTCCATATTAAATTGTAGTTCATAAAATTATACTTTATAATGGATTAAATATTTTTATGCACTATGTATGTAATTAAGAAGACATTCTCTAGTAAATATATATAATAATGTGTAATAAATATTATGGAACATCATGCAAAGGTATTAAATATGTAAGTTACTTTTATCCACATAACATGAACAAGAACGATAAATGATGCTTCATCTTATTTTGTATAATTAATTTGGGCAAATTTATTGCCGAATTAGCAATATTTTTATATAAGACTTCGTACATAATAACATTAGATTGATTGAAATACTTGTATTTGATTAAAGTACACCATTTTAGTTATATGGGGCAATCACTTTATCGTTATCCATTATTCCAAATCAGTTCATAATTGATTATAAATTTTTTCTTCAATTGGATGCAATCTAAATTCTTTTCCTTTTTGAGATGTCTTTAATTGCAACATTTTATCCTCTACTCGTTATCTAATCAAGCATATCTAAAAAATCGTTTAAATATATTTATTTATCTTTTCTTATTCACTATATATTACTCTCTTTTTTACATCTGTAACAACAGATATTGGATATAGAATTACCTCTTGAAAAAAGATTCTGTCTCATAATTATTTATAACACACACGAATTTGTTATAATAGCAAATACATCTCCTTTTCTACCATGTTTTTATTAACTCGCTTTCTTGTTTGTGTGTGTGTTTGTCCAGTACAAATCTTGCAAACTATTTTAACTAACTTCCGGACTAGCTAGACATTTGAAACTTTTAGAACAGTTCAGAACACGATGACAATGCATTATTTTAATACTTTTAGCCATCTTTAAGAAGATTTGAATTCATTTTCAGTTAATTTTGTTTTGTAGACTGTTGCAGCCATCTATCGTTCGGAACGGGAACGAAAAGTTAAACTCAAGTTAACTGCCAATTAACTTCATTTTCTTTCAAGTTGATGGGATAATTCATCAAAAAAATTTTCAAAAGGTATTTATTAATACATAGAATTGTCAAGTTTATATGATTTAACAGAAAATTTAAAAACATGGTATATAAAAAGTTCTTTATATCTTGTAATTATTTGTTATTATATGTAACTCTTTATTAAATTAGTAATACACATAAATTCAAATAAAATGGGAAGATATTTTCTCTGCAAAAGCATTGAATGAATCAGAATCAGCATTTCAGGATTTTTTTCTCATAAATGTCCCAAGATACAACATTTTCGGATGTATTTCTTTATTATAGACTAAAGAGGAAATTGTTTTTTTAACTTCTTATATTGAGTGTTTTTCTCAGGGTTTTTTTCAATCGACAGGAAGATAATAGAAGGCTGTCATTCGATGCCAACAGTTTGGCGAACAGAGCGTCTCTATTAGCATGGTTGCAGCCATCCGGAATCGATTCCTGGTTGTTTTGCCTCCGAGCAGCAAAACACGGCCGCAGTGGTGTCACACCTACCTCAGTCGTGTGTTTTTCGATACTTCGATCGTCTATTTCACATCGTTAAGTAGAGAACCAATTTAATTATCGGGGGTCGGGAATTTCTCGTTTATCTTAATTATACCCCTTGCCATCAATCCACATTTAATGAAAGTGTAAATAAATACGTAGTTAAGAACAGTTTAAAGCTCTCAATTGCGACTGCTAACAACAATCAAGAAATTTTAATTTACAGTCAAATAGCATTTTCTTTTTCATTCTACTGACTTTACAATCAGTAGATCGAGGTTCGCATTTTTATACAGATACTAGCTGAAAACCCGTACTTCGTTACGGAGTACATTCAAATTAAATACAACGGTCAATGTATTCAATTAATGCCAAAAGAAATAAATATTTATATACGTATATATATTTATAATAAATATGACGATCAATGTATACAATTGATATAAATATATATATATATATATATATATATATATATATATATATATATATATATATATATATATATATATATATATATATATATATATATATATATATATATATATATATATATATATATATATATATATATATATATATATATATATATATATATATTAAAAATCGTAAGGGGTATTTGTATAGACAAAATGTAGAAAAAAATTATTATTTAAATTAAATCTAATAGGACATACTAAAGAATATAATACAGTTAATATACAGTTTAAGGAACATATCTTTTTCTGTATTTTAATACTTTTTTCGATAATGTCCAATCGTCTGCCGCATTAGCAAGAAAAAAAAATAATGTTATGTCTATTTCTTTGTTATGTACGTGACGATAAATTTATTTAAAGTACCAGAACAAGAAACCACGTGATCAGCACTTAATAAATTAAATTCTATTAATTAATCTTTAAAAATTCACCAAAAATCAGAAATTGGAGGCAAAGATTCGAAAAAGTTTTCATTTTAAAGGAATTTTTATGATTTTTTCAAAGGAATTTTTATGATTTTTTATATTATTTTAAAGGCAAACTTTAAAAAAGTTACTAAAACAGCTTAAAAATTTAATTTTAAAAAATCTAAGAAGAATTTTTCAAAAATCTTACTATCACCCCTACACTATAAGAATAATCGCCATGCAAAATTTCAGTCCTTTAGGTCCAGCGTTGTATGTCAGTCATTCAATCAGTCAGTCAGTCAGTTACGGAACTGTTTTATATACATATATATATTAGATTTCGTATTTTAAAATACGCCTAAAAAATTAAAAATTTCTAAATATTTTTAAAAAATGATAAAAAGAATTTATGTATATCGATGCGCAAGATTTAAATGGTGAAAAAAAAACAGAAAATTCCGCGTTATCTCAAAATGTTTTATCATATTAATATTACTTAAAGTTATTGTTTTGATTTTTTACCCACTGATTATCTTTTAGAAAAACTTTGAACCTTTAGAGTTTTAATGTTCAATACAAATATTGTTTGAATTCCCGTGATGAAACTGGTAATATGACTTAAATATAGGATAGTAAATCCATAGTAAGTTTTAAATAACTCATTAAATATGAGGTGATATATCACACACACCTGCTATTACACATAATTGCATAAACTTGAACTAGTCAGAAAACCAATCATTTACCAGTTTTTAATTATTAGAACTACAGGTTAATTCATCACCAGAGGGATACCGCACAAAATAAAAGATAACTCTGATGAATGCACGACTTTCTAAAATATTATACACCGTAGCCGAACAATCTTTTCTTTTGCTTTTTAGGTAAGAATAATGTTTTTTTAAAATAAATGGTAATATATAATAATAATAACTAGACCCAAACATATAACAAAAGATGTGAATTCCATTAAAGTTTAAATGCGTAGAGAGTAAGGAAACGAATAGCATCAGAAAAATGACAGCGATTTTAAAACCATGAATGCTTTAAGATATTTGGGTGTAGACATTTTCAAGTTCTGTAGAAAAAATTCTGACATAAAAGGACAAAAGACTTTATTGATGATGTAAGCTCTATCGTCATTTTGTGTGTCAAGGATTTTTATTTTGTATATAAAATGGATTTTTCTAAAATCCCTTTAAAAGAAAAAAACTATTTTGGACACAAAACCCCCTCAAATCTGTGAGTAAACATTCGGTAAGGCTCTGAGTATTCACACTTTTCTAATGATTAGATTCTATCTTATAATAAAGAGGTATCTTTTACTTTATCTTTGAGCAAAGTCATATTTCCAGTAAATGTTCTCAGCACATTTCAAGTTCACACACAAGTGTATTCTTTAATCATCTGCAAGTAAAAATTCTTTGCATCATGAATATCAATCCCATCACTGTTGTTTGAAATTAAAAAATTAAAAATTATGAAAACGGTAAATTGCTATATATGGAAAATTTGATTTATCTCTTTTGTCTTCCAATTAATTCTATTTGAAATTCAAGGAATAGTTTTTTTCAGTTTCATTCATGTAAAAAGGGGTCATTCTCAAAATCCTTAGAGGAGAGAACATATGTTTTCTTAGTTTTTCTTTCTTCCCTTCAACAGACGCGCCAATTCTTTTTAACATCAGCAGGCACGTGTGGCACAAAGTGCAACATCTCTTTCAACTTTGATTATTCTTTTTGTAATAAACTTTTAATTCAAATTGAAAATAACAATTCTGCTTTTTTATGGCACGATATAAAATGTTGATAATATTGAGATATATTTATAATTAAAGTCAGTTTTCAGAATTTTTTCAGTTTCATTCATGTAAAAAGGGATCATTCTCAAAATCCGTAGAGGAGAAAACATATTTTTTCTTGGTTTTTCTTTCTTCCCTTCAACAGACACGCCAATTTTTTTTAACATCAGCAGGCACGTGTGGCACAAAATGCAACATCTTTTTCAACCTTGATTGTTCTTTTTGTAATAAACTTTTTTTTCAAATTGAAAATAACAATTCTGCTTTTTTATGGCACGATATAAAATGTTGATAATATTGAGATATATTTATAATTAAAGTTCAAAAAATGCAGATGCAATCGCTTTATTTCAAAACTGTCCGGTTTATTGGATCTAAGGACAACTTGCGAATGGATACCTATTATGTCCAGAAACCTAAAAAAAAACGAGAGATTCTATCTTCGTGATATGCTGGATACAGTGTAATAGCTGCACATTTGATCGACTGCATCAACTCCTGTTTTAATCATATTAAAATCCAGTATAATCGCTGGTTTACCACAGTTAAATAACGACTATCAGTGAAGGGAAAGAAATAGAATGGTAATAAAATCATATCTGCGTTAGAAAGGGTGTAGCTATAAACAGAAGCTGCTTAGAACATTCAACCCTTACATATAAAAACAAACCATTCAAAATTACGAAAATGTTGTATTCTATATCTGGGCGCGACCACTGAAGGTTTAAAACAAAATGTCTCCCTTTTAGTATCAAATAACGCACTATATGTTTCTTTGAGGATTATATTGCCAGATTCAACAGTTTTATATGTACTACCTATACGCACTTTATTGTAAATCTGATTGATTTTCCACCTTTTAATGACTGAATGTAAAATTTTTTGCAAGGTATCTCAGTGAAATTTTATACAACATTCCTTTGTTCTAGTTTCTTAAGGGGATGGTGGACTTTCAAATTACCAAAAATCGAGCAAAAATTGGAATTTTTTTTTTGGGTGTATTAATATTTTAAAAACATGTAAATATTGGAATGAAATGCATTTAAAATGTGTAGTGAAAAGAAAAATGAAAAACTGGTGGCTTTAGAGTACTAAGTATTAAAGGTAGATAAAAAATTATCTTTTAAATGACTTTTTCTCAAAATGAGAAATTTCCAGATTTGCAAGTCCTTAAAATGCTCCTCGCGTCATAATTTTTGACGAAATTCTATGAAATTTATAACAAAGATTCCTGTAATACATCAAAATAAAGTTATGTATCCATTTTAGGATTCGAGGTCATTTAGGTTATAAAAGTTTAACTTTAGTGTAGAAAAGTACAAAAATTTCGCGAAAATTCAGAGTACAAGCATAAATTTTTTAATTATAAAATATTTTTTTTTAAATATTTATAAAATTTTATAAGGTGTTTAATATTGTTATACTTTAATGAATATATATACAAAATTTCATATCTCTGTGGTAAAAATTTCAAAAATCGTTTTGAAAGGTCCACCATCCCCTTAAACTGATTATTATAACACCAGGTACAACAGTTTTATGGTGTACTGTCTATACATACCCTGTTGTGCATCAGATTTATTTTCCATTATTTAATGAATAATTATAAATTTCCTTGTAACTATATGAAATTTTGTATAGCATTCCCTTCCAAAAATTGTTTTGTCTAGCAGTCCTCATAATTTTTATTTTAGATGAGAAATTCTGAAAATATTTTTTCTCGAGCAGAAACTACAATTTAAATTTTTGAGATTAAAATTTTTGTAAAAAAAAAGTATAAATGCTGAAGGAAAATTATTTTTGGAAAACTTTTGATCACACTTAATTTCCAAAAAAAATGTGAATTGACCTATTGATTGTAGTAGGCTATAATAGGAATTTTAATTTCTTTTAAAAGGAAATTTCCAAGTTCAAGTATCATTTATATCTTATGTGGGCATGAAAAAACAAATGAATATATAAATCGTTACAAAATGCTGGAAGTTTAAGAAAATAAAACTTTTCTCAACCTGCACCTTCTAAACAAAAGTGGAGTTTTGGAATTATTTTCTTTCTTGTAGTATTTGCTGTGCCTAGGAGCACATAACAAAAGCGAAAAATTAGCGCATGGCTGACGAACACGCTTTAGATGTATATATTTGTATAGGTATTCAATTAACCTGTATTTTGTTTTCCATTCTTTTTTTTTTCATTTTTCATCTAAATTTTAAACCGCACTTCGTGCACGGGAAAGTTCTTTCCGTAGTAGGTTGGATGACTGCACTTTTCCAGTCAAAATTTAGAGCAATTCCACAAATGAAATTATTTTGCCGCTGTGCACTTGTCAGACATGCAGTTCTCGGGGATCCTATAAGAAAGGGAAAACAGTGGTCCATGGCTGCTGGATACGTTGGTGATGTATTTTAACAGATGTGTAAGGTATACATAAGATTCGATTCACAAGAATCGAACTTTTGAGTGAATAAATTAAAGAAGCGGCTTGAGATATGCTAATTTCGGCATACGCGCTTGGTATAAATACCATGCAGCTTGATTAATAGAGAGGTTAAAAAAAAGGTTGATAGATAAGCGAGAGGGAGCTACGAAGTAAGCAGCTCCAGGTGTTAACCGGCGCTTGTGCTTAGCAGGCCCAAAGTTTTCGTGGCAGAACTGCTGGTTTGACTCTCTAGTTTGTGAGTATTGCAAAGTGTATTTTTATTGAATGCTAATATATATTCCATACAAGTAGTACGTATGCTTACTGCTGTAAAAGCAAATTCCATATGTTCAATGAATTCAATAAACATTGTTTCATGTATAAACTGTGTTTGTATCCAATTCAAATAGAGTGCCCTTAGCAAAGTCTCTATAGATGTTTTACAAGGTTTACTAAACGTAGAAATATTATATCTATGGCACGCGGTATAAAGAGTTTAAGTCACAAAAAGAGATCTTTAGATATTTGTTAGTATTGATAAAAAAATCTTTTGACTTGAGTAAAAGGCTAAATCTATCACTTTCTCTCTATTCTAAAAAAAGTAACTCCCGCTGCCTGGTGTCAAAATCTTGTCACGCTATCTCCTCCGAAACCGCTGGGGGTATGGGCGCGAGAGTGATACCAATGGATGCAAAAAAATGGGGGGGGACCAAACTAAGACATGTCTCATCTTCGTCGGACTTTATTTTTTTTTTTATGATTTGTGGGAAAATATTGACTTTATCATCTTAAGATTACGATACCTCGCCCAAAAATGATCGTAGAATTTTAATCTTTTCACATTCCAAGACTACAGACATTTATCTTTCAAACTAGACCTTATTTGTTTAAAAATATTTTAAAACAGACTAATATTTTCATCAAAAAATTAAACACAGTTTTTCAAGAAATATCGTCTCCTATGTGGATGTAATATCGATGCTCGTCGAGTTTTTATCTCACAAAGAAAATATTTACATCATCTGGAAGCTGAAAGCTTTCTTATTCATATAAATCTCATTTCAAGTCTATGTCTTAAATTTTCAATTTTTAATTGAGATCTTAATATGATAATTCAACAGTGATGAAACGTCCTTCGCATTAAGGGTGACAACAGTAAATGGATAGAAGCTGTTACATAGCCCGAGAATCACCCCTATGTATCTCGCTATTAGCTATAACAGAGGAGCGAGCGTAGCGAGCCTAGGGGCGAAGCCCCTATTTGTATACATAAGTACATTTCTTTCTACAAAAGACTCAAGTCGAAATTATATTTCTGAGAATTGGTATACAAGCCAATAACTTGGTATATTTAAATCACTGTTTTTGACGTTATACCGGGTACCATAGATATATGACCAAATATGTGATAACTAATGTTTGATTCACAAACTCAAGACAACTGAATCTCGACAAGATGTTTCCTACAAAAACGCAGTAAATGTAATATCTTAAAGTCGGAATTTCTTCTGGGTGCTTTTTTTTATTTGAGGAAAATAGTTCAAAATTCTTTTTTGATTATTACTAAGGGAGGGGATGACTTGGAAAAGCAATTTATTGTTACGTGACCTCCAAATTAGACAAATACACCTAATAATTAATTAAGGATTTGTTCTAAATGTTAAATAATTTATTATAATAATGTTTATAAATTTGTATTTCCATTTTTAAAAAATTTTGTCAGATGAATTAAAAATTGTTTGATTTTAAATAACTCAGGCGCATAGGATTTACGAAATTAAATGTTTTAGAAAGGACCTATCTGCAATCACGTTACACACTCTATCAGCGACCATCATTGATTGAATGGTATTAACTTTCATCTCCACAAAGCGTTATCTAATTCCTTTAATGATGTCGCAGAACTTTTGAAGTACTTTAATTGCATTTAATAGTATAGAAATTCTAAATGCGTTTAAAATCATGATATATCAAGTATCAAAATCCTCGGCAATCAATTTAGTAAGCATCTGCACTTATCTCAGAACATCTGACTCAGTCACTTAATTTAACATGTATCAACGTTTCTTATATCTTTAAAGTCAGATCGTCTTTGCCATGCTTAAAAAATTTCATATTTATTTGAATAACGCATGAATTAGCTCTTTTTCCAAATTAAGAAAGGAAAAATAATGGTATAATAATAAAGATTGCAATTTAAGGGTTAATTCATGTCTAGATAGCTCACTAGGAAAAGCTGCAGACCTTTCCCTGAGGTTTTGAATGATCTCACTTTGATGGCGGATGTTGTCGTTCAACTGTTGGACCGAACTTCAGGAAGCGGTTTAAGTGCGGTGACGTCATCTTTGTCCCAGCATATAGCCATTTAATAATTATTTAATCCCTGAAGCACTTAGGATTGTTTTGGGATGAGCGATAGTAATTTTTATCAGGTCCGGAATGATCTCAGGTGAAATCCGTATTTCGCTGCATCTCGCTATTTCCGATCTCTACAGAATTGCGACGGTTTAATGTATGGGTCTTCAACCTTTCACGTTCGAAGGGCCACACCAATAAATTCATAAAATTCCGCGAGCCGCACATGTGTGAAATAAGTAGGGCAGAGAGAAATCATATTATTTACAAACGAGCTTCAGCCTTTGAGATGGTTGCTTCATTTGCTTTTTATAGTATGATGATGAAGGATTTATTCCTTCAAAACACGTCACTGAAGTTTTGTGTCTATGGGGTGTTTTAAAAAAGTATTTTGGGCCTTTATAACTAGTGCTAATTAAAAAATGTTTTTATTTATTACTTTCTACAAACAACAAAAATAAGAGTTAAATCAATGTATTTTGCACTTTATGTTGCACGAAACAAAATGACTTCAGGATCACGAGACGCGCGTGAGGTTCTGGAAAGAAAGATTCTTTGTATGCTGCTTTTGTGTTTATTTCTTTTTAAGATTCGGAATACATTGACCATTTATTATTTTGATAAGCCCGTGTGCCGTGTGTTGAACGATGCTATGTGCCGTGTGTAATATGAAATGTTTCGGTGGGCCCCGGGTTGAAGATCCCTTGTTTAAAGGCACTAACATCACCTGCACTATATGTGATCTAACGGTGTATATAACCCATAGAGCTTAAGGTGCTCAGGGAAAATCTCTAGCTATATTTTTCAGGTCTGGGATGACCTCGGCTCTAAATGGATAGTGGTAACCACGTGCCAAAGGATATTTTCGAGGTAGTGGCAGGAGTTTGAGGTCTGTGACAATATCTAAACCCTAGAATATTTCGATTTGATTGATATTTCGTGGCCTGAAACCCAGAAAGGTGCTGGGGCAAAAGTCTAATTTTTTCAGCCTTAATTTTTGGTTGGAAATCGGCTGAAATATTTTTACACCGAAGTGTGAGAACAACTACAATTTAAATGCAATGGCATCTTCTGCGTCCAGCATTTTTCAGTTTTATGCATAATTTGGGTCCTTGGGCCTTAGAGAGCTCTCTGGGAAAAGCTGTTGTTTAAGTCTCTAACATATGCTCAAAATCATATTTCACTGCCTTGTAGATAGATCCTCCAATTTTCATATTTTAATCTTTTTAACCTCATTGACGATATCTGAGCCGCAGACGTTTTCAATCTAAAAATTGTTTCGGGCTATGGTGCTTTAGGGGCCTATCCGGGAATGCAATAGCCATTTTTTTTCTTTTCCAGAATGAACTCAGCTTGAAAACGTTTATCACCACATCAGACTGTCTGCCTATTTTCCATGAGTAACGGCAGTTTAGATGTCGTGATTTCACCTGTAGCAAAGTACTTTACGATGTAATGGTTAATTCGCCATCTGAAATAATGTGGGAGTCTAGGCAGAGTTGTGGACATTTCCCAATCCAGAAGTATCTCAGTTCAAAATCTGAATACCGCGCAGCGTGTTAGTGCCGATGATCATGGTGTGTAGGCAATTTAAATGGTGAATTAAGACCCTTAGGTTTTAGAAAGCACTCCGGGTAGAGACTTACATTCTTTTAAGCCCGGAATAACCTCAGACAGAAACCGGAAGTCTCCGGAAGTTCGGCTCGCTGAAGGTGCCGATCTTGCTGATGTGGTGGATGCTTAAAGGTGGTGGCGCCGTCTGTACAGCCCTATATAAGGGTTTAACAGTTAATTGAGGTCCGAGCACCAGATGTTTTTAATCGTGAAAGCGGTGATAACAGATTATCAAAATTACCTATTATCCTTCTACCGATCGAAAAAACACGGCGCTTTTGGGAGGATCCCACGTGCCCCTCAGTCTTGGGGTGTCGCAAAACCGCAGGGATAAATGAATTTCCGAAGAGAACGCACCGATAGAGTCTACGCCACTATGCTCTATGAACTATGATCTACGACTGTATGCTCTACCAAATGCATCCCAAAACCGAACACAGAGGTGCAGGTTTCAAGATACTTCCGAAAGTGATGACGTCAGCGAAACCTCCATACCAGTTAATCGAATTTTCGACACCTTATTGGCAAAACGTAGCACTAGAGACGCCTTTATTTCATGCTAAATTTGTATTATTTCTTCCAACAAAGCCGAAAATATAGCGTTGGTGCCGATTCTGAATCAAACAATACCTGATTGTCATTTCTCTCAGGTCTGAAATGCTTTCAATTGATGCCGGAAGTCACCGCTACCCAGATGGGCCAATGATAGCGAAACTGCGGTGTTTTAAGTGCAGTTGCGTCATCTGCTGTACAGCATATTAGGATTCTGTGTTAATTCAAGGCTTGGAGGTGAATAGGTCAGATTCAGAATGATTTCAACTCGAAAGTTGATGTGCGATATTATTACTACGACGGTATATAATGTTGACATCATTTAAGTCCCAGAATTTTGCTTTTGATAGGTTAAATGTAGTCCTGGACTCATAGGAGTCACTCCGAGAAAAACAGAAAACATTCTTTAAGCGGTTAGAAAACATTCTTTAAGCGGTCAGATCTCTTCGGAGTGCAATAAATCGATAGCTGGCCCAAATATTTTGAGTATTAATGGTCAATTTGCAAGTTGGAATGATAAATGACGTTTCGAAGGTAGCCATTTTTACGCTATTAATACCACATTCCAAACACTATTGATTCCACATCAAAACATGATATTATGATCATCAGAAATCAATTCAATCCTAATTATAAACACCAATTACTAATTTACCTACAAACGCTTTAAATTAGTGGTTCCCAACGAGGACGGTACCGCCCCCTGGTGGGCGCTGAGAAGATCCAGGGGGCACTGCTGGTCTAGAGGGGCGCTCAAACTCAGCTACCAACAGTTGGAAGGAAAATCAGATTCCGATACGTTATCCTGGATTGTAGGCTACAGTACAAAAGTTTTTGATTGCAATTCCATCATTCGATATTCAGTGGAACATATGTTCGGTGTAGTCACAAATCGGCTTACTAAATACAGAAACCAATTACGAATAGCTAATCGAGATGAATTTAAAAATGCTGCTGATATAAATACTGCCGAACGTTAGTTAACTGATAACAGCGCACCAAGTTCATCCTTCTCATTAGATTTAATTTTAAAGGTTTTCATAAGTTTAATTTTAATATTATCCTTCGTTATCTCCATTTTGCGTGTGTAATGCGAATTTTACTATGGTTCCTTTTAATAAATTATTTTATGTTTTACGCTCCAAGGTGTCTTATTTACAACATCCTTCTTTACTAAGTTGAAGGCCATGGGTAGAAGTATGTATATTTAAAAGGACGTATATTTGTCACTGCATCTCTGTTTGTTAGCTTAGGGAAGGAAAATTTTCTGGGGGCACTGATTTTTTTTTAAATTAATTAATTAATTTTTTTGAAAAGGGGGAAGTAGACCAAATAGTGTTGGGAACTTCTGTTTTCAATTAACAAAATAATTTCAATAAGAAAATCAAATCAAATAAATGAAGTATAAGTATTACAAGAAAATTTCTTTTTCTATTTCACACATAGGACCAATATGCAGTAAATCATCTGCCTGAAAATATAATGCACCGTATCAGATATAGCTAAAATATTTATTGTAACACCTGATGTCCTGTTCACATTGAAAGCCGATCACTATATGTCAATGGAAAGTAAAAAGAGCGCTACTTGAGTCAACATTGAAAACAGCTGAAAGAAAATCAATAGCTCTTCTATACTCAGATGGTGTTTTTCCAGTACAATAGAAAAATTATAAAAAAATAAAGCTTATTCAAAATTATTTTATGAGAATTAGAAAATTTTGGAAAAAATATATGTAAAATAGCTTTTTTTTCCCAACGCTATGTTTAAATTTATTAACATGATATAGAAAATTGTCAGCTGTAACTGCCAAAATGTTTTGAAAGTAATTTTTAATATAATATAATTAATACGATTTCCTGCCCTTTTGGTTTTTACTTTTGTTTTTTCTTCTTTGGAGTAAAAATGATTAATCGTGATAATTCGACTAGTGCTTCGGTTTCCGTACAGGAAATTTATCATACTTTAATAGATTGTTTTATGCTAGTTTAATTATTAGTTGGAAGCTTCAAATTGTAGAATAAAGGATATGATAAAGTGGAATTGCACAATTTTGGTGATCTTTACTAAACGAATCACATTTAATGTGGTGTTGCAACTTCAAAGCAAGGCGTATTGTACATTTTTTATCTGCCAAGTAATATTAATATATCATAATTTTTTTTTATTTTCTTCTATATTACGTCATCAAATTTTTCAGAAAAATAATGACTGATTTAATTATACTATCCCTAAAACCTAAATATCATAAAATTCAGTAATTAAGGACATTTTTTACTGTGACTTTTTTGAAACTGTTGTTTATTTTTTTTTCATTTAATTTGAGAGAATTAGCTTAAAATGTTTCAAAATCTCCTTTAGCATCTAAATCATATCAAGAAATAATGTAATGCGTTCTTGGTACTGAAAAAATACCCTCGTTTATTTCGAGTATACTACTGGAAATTGTGCTAGAAAAATTTTACAAATGTATTTGTAATTAATATACTACATCTCTTTTCCTTGAAATTTTGACGTCATTATAGTAGCTTAATTTCTTTTTGTTTCCAATTTGCACTTGAAAATTTTATAGTTGTAAACCCTTAAGTAAATACTATTTTCCCTGAAAGCATTTGTACTTGTTACCTTGATAAACACTGCAATGATTTTTCATGAGAAATTTTTTAGCAATAAAAGTTTATGATACTTTATAAGTTGGCTTCAAGGGAGGGGATAAATCCCATATTTCATTGAGACACTTACTCTATTGAGACTGAGTACCACAATTCCAGTAAACTACAGATGCAGCTCATCCGTTAAAATTGTGATTTATCTACTATCACGGGTTATATCACATTATTTCTTGAAATTAATACAGACTATAAGAGCAATTGTTTCATTGTAGCATTATGCATAACTAACATATAGAAAATATTTAGCATTTAGCTACTAAAGTAATTGATTCGTATGATTCCACTCATAATGTTTTAAATAGATGTAAATATTTCAGAATATTAGAGAAGAAATCAAAGAAATTTCCACTCCGTTGGTGTGGTTATAGAGACCTGGAATTTGCATTTATAGAACAATCGAGAAAGTCGCATGGGTATATGAATATGTCCAGCGCGGTACCAAAAAGTTCATCGTTTCTTTACTTCTCACTTGAAGGTTGGCTATACTGTGAAAATTGTACGCTTTTTAATGTGCCTGTATGTATTAGTTTAAAGCTGAACTCTTTTGATGAAATTCGTTGTAGTCTTAAGGGAATGCTTATTATATTTGTGATCTGTTTAAGACTTTATAGAATATAAACATGGATCGCTGCCATTTGGAACCATCATTTTCAAATATCGTCGAATGAAATGCTACAATACGAGTAAAAATATAAACTTCTTACACTCAATTATAGTAGTACAAATAATATACAATCTATTATAATACAGAGGCTGTTCGCACATTTTTTAGACGATTTTGGTAAGCGGTAATAAAAAATCGTTTGCTGCACAAGAAATAATTGCAATTGTACTATGTTTTTAAAAGTCAAAATTATCGTCTGCAGCTTGAAAGTTTTGCTTTTATTCAAAATGGCGATTTTAACAAACAGTGGTTCGAAGGCTACATTTATGCTCTTTCCGAAGAGGAATATGCATACTACGTTATCCAAAAACGATGTGAGAGTCATGGTTTTGTGATATCTAAAGCGCCGATAGGTAATATCGTCAACAAGAAAGGAAAAAAACGTCAAATTGGAGCCTCAAGTGGGACAAAAACTCCAAAGAAGTATCCAAGGAAAAAAAGGACATCTTTGACTATTGCAAAGGTACGTTGTTTAATGTTAAAAGAAAATCCATCTAGTCAAAGGACAGTTGCAAAATCATTAAAATGCTCGGTGTCCACTGTAAACAAAATGATAAACGTTGATTTAATTCTTAAGAAAGCGAAAAAACGCAATCTGCATCGTCTTCTTCCAAATCATATCGCTGAACGCAGGACACGCTGCAGAATTCTATATGAGAAACACTTATCCAAAGAAAAATGGAAAACAATTGTCACAATAGATGAATCATGGGTGTATTTAAATGATTGCAACAAAAAAAAGAGCCATTTATTATCATAAAAGGGGAGAAAAAAATTTAAGTACATGGTTCAAAGAATCGACAGAAAGTTTTTCTAAGAGATTCATGATTGTTCCTGGTTTTTCTTATAATGGCAAGTTAAAAATAAAGAGAGTGGAAAAAAATTTCAACATTAACTCCAAATACTATCACTAACATATTTTATCGCCAATTTTTCTGAATGAAATACCATCGCTTTACCCACAGTGCCATCAATCTGTGAGACTCCATCAGGACAAAGCTAGCAGTCACACATCAAAATCCACTGTAAATTTCCTAAAAGAAATGGAACAAAAACTGGTATCAAGGCCATACCCTTCACTGATATCCCTACTAAATCTCCCGATGTATCACCTATGGATTTTTGTGCTTTCGAACTTTTAAAATCTGCATTATCCAAACGTCGTCCCAAAACCCTTACAGGACTCTGGAAAGCTGTTCAGGAGGAATGGAATAGAATACCTCTTCTGACTCTTCAAAAGGCATTATTATCCTGGAAATTGCGGTGTCGAAAGATAGCTCAGAATAAGGGATGTCAAATAGAACATTTAAAACACAAGAATTTTATGTAATTTAGTTTTGTGAATACAATATACATCGTCTAAAAAATGTGTGAACATCTTCTGTACAAGTATTCTTGTAGGGCCACAACTGCTAAGAAATTTATACTCATCTCATTCGAAATACACTGAAGTGCCACTGAATTAGGGATACCTACCTAGTAACGAGTTGGTCCTCCTCTGGCCTTGATAACCGCTACCACACGACGAGGCATAGATTCAACAAGTTTCTGGAAACGTTCCACGGGAATGGCTTGCCAAATATTGGTTAAAGCTGTCTATAATTCAGTAAGGTTCTTTGGTGCTGTGTAATGAACTTTCACGCCTTGTTCCAAAACATCCCAAAGATGCTCAATAGGATTCAAGTCTGGGCTTCTAGGTGGCCAATTCATGACAGAGAAGTCAAAGGAATACTCATCCAACAAGCCAGTAGCCAACCGGGACTTGTGAGAGGTACAGTTGTCTTGCTGGAAAACTCCATTACCGTGCGGATAACAGAACAGCATAAACGGATGGAGGTGATCACCCAGCAACTCTACGTACCGAATTGCATTGAGGGAGGTTGGTACACGCACCAAAGATCCCCAAACTGTGCCACGAAAAAACACCCAAGACCTTGATTGAGCCACCATGCCCTTGTACAGTTCCAGCCAGGCATGCAGGATCCATGGCTTCATGAGCCTGACGCCATATTCTCAGCCTCCCGTCGGCGTTAAGTAGTCGGAATCGAGACTCATCACTACATGCTACTCGTTTCCAGTCCTCTACACTCCAGTCTCTGTGCTCTCTTGCACAGGCAAGACGTGCAGCCCGATGGAGAGTATAGAGCAATGGTACTCTCGTAGTTCGACGGCTCCCGAAACCCATACGGTGAAGCGAGCGTTGCACAGTCCGTTTACTGACTGTACGACTGGCACCGTCATTAAAGTGGGTGGTAATTTGAGCTAATGTTTGGCTTCGCTGGCTACGTACAATACGCCTGAGCCGTCTCTCACCACGCACTGCCAAGGCTAATTGTCCTTTGCAGTTTGCCCGATCGCTAGTTTTTTTTCCACCATCCATGTATTCTTGGTATACTCTTGACACTGTCGACCTTGAAATCCTAGCTGTCTGACGATTTCGGAAATTGAATGGCCCATGCGTGGCGCACCTACGATTTGTCCGCGATCGAATGCGTCTAAATCAGGCAGTTTACCCATACTGGCAATTCCAACAACTACTTCAGAACAACCACAGTACGCGCTATATATGCAGTTACCACAGCGCCCTCACTTGCGCATAATGATGCGCAGCGCTACACTGTTTGCATAGGATTTGCTATCCCTAATTCAGTGGCACTTCAGTGTACATATAAATCTTTTCATCGATGAGTACTGAATTACGATGCTTGTTCTCTTTATATCATGATAACCACCACCAGACTGTAAAAGGTTTGATTACATATTCCCACCTTACCTTACATTTCTTGCTAAGTTTTCAAATAAAACCTCTTTACGAACCTTAAGTTTTTCCTATTCAGTCTTGAAGCAAATTGAATTTAACGCCTTTTTCCTTCATGTTCATCTGAAATGCCCAACACGTCTGATTCATCCCGATAAAAAGCAAAATCTTGGCAAATCTCAAAGAGCGAAAAAAAGCTTGTTATAATGTTTAAATCTCTTTTCCCATATATCACGTGCTTCGAATCTTACTGAACACTTTTGAATTTTTCATGTCTTATACGATATTCCAATCTTTAATCATTATGCTCTGGAGGACGTTTCTGAATATTCATGGAAGAGAGCCAATGCATTTACGCCATATAATTTCTAACTTGCCTATACTTACTTCGGGTGTTGATGCCATAACAAAACAGAAAATTAGTCACCCGAAAAAGGACACAGTAACTTGTGTCATTTTTCGAGTAAATCTATTTACTTATAAATATATATACACGTACATTTTATATATATATATATATATATGTTCATATTGCTTCATTACTTTGTTATTTATGTATACTATAGAGTGGGAAAGAAGTTAATAAGGAATATAGTAGAACAAGCTTTTCTGCAATATCAGTCACAAAATTCGGATTGTGATATAAAACTGAGTTTAGAATTTTCAGATTTAAGAGTAAAGTTTTGATTCTATATATACAGGGTGGCTAATAAATACTGTAACACTCCAAAAAATAAGAGTTATTTTTAATCGTTTGGAAAAACAATTTATCTATCTATTTGTGTGATTGGCAACTTTTTGTAAACGCAGACAATTTTTGTTTAAAGTAAAACATGTAGAATATTTTTAAAGATGGAAGCCGAAAGGTTAATGGTTAAACAGCTTTTTGATCGCGGATTTTCTGCAGGTAAAATATTTAAGCAATTAAAATGCCTTGGTTTTAATAGGACGTTTATATATAGGACTATAAATCGATTATTGGATACCAATAGCTGTAAAGATCGACCAAGGTCCGGTCGTCCACGCACTGTTCGTACAAAAGAACATATCAAAAGAATTCGTGAAAAGATACGAAGAAATCCACAATTTCTGCAAATAAAATGGCTGCAGAAGAGAACATCAGTCGCAGAACTATGCAACTTATCATAAATGAAGACCTGGGTTTTCGCCCTTATCGCAAAAGAAAAGTTCAAGATTTGACTACTGCACAAATAGTAAAAAGGTTACAAAGATGTAAGAAATTGCTGAACCGGCACGGTAGCAAAAGTGTTGAAAAAATAATTTTCTCTGATGAGAAGCTGTTTTGTACAGAACAAAGTTATAATGCTAAAAATGATGTTGTATATTCAGCAACCTTCGAGGATATATCTGAAAATCTTCGAACTGTTAAACGCTTTCAGAACAAGAATTCTGCTATGGTTTGGGCTGCAGTGTCACACAATGGAAAACTGCCTCTGAAATTCATCGATAAAGGGGTAAAAATCAATGCTGAATATTACAAACAGGATGTATTGGCTACACGTTTATTACCACATGCTAACAGATTGTATCCCAAAAAGAATTGGATATTTCAGCAAGATTCTGCACCGTCCCACCGATCTAAAACAACACAGGAATGGCTCCATGCCAATTGCCCGAAGTTTATCAAGCAAGAAGATTGGCCACCTTCTTCACCAGATCTAAATCCTTTAGACTATTGCATTTGGGGGATTTTAGAGTCTAAAGTAAATGCTAAGCAGCACAGAAGTTTGGACTCCCTCAAAGCTTCCATACGGAGTGAATGGGACAAATTACCTCATAAAATGATTCGTGCCGCAATAGGACAGTGGCGTAAGAGATTATCTTTAGTAATCGATAAAGATGACGGTCGATTCGAGTAAAATTATTTCATGGTAAACTTTCATGTATAATGT
Organism: Dolomedes plantarius; assembly: GCA_907164885.2. NCBI lineage: Eukaryota > Metazoa > Arthropoda > Arachnida > Araneae > Dolomedidae > Dolomedes > Dolomedes plantarius. The sequence continues at coordinate 74,140,387 of OU015495.1, forward strand.
TCTTAATATTGTTGTATTTTCCATTTTCTATTTCATCTGTGTGTAATTAAATGATTCGATATTTGTCACAGTATTTATTAGCCACCCTGTATTTACGTTTCTTTTGTCCTAATGAAACGTCGCACCTCCTTTTTGTATGAGAATTTATATAATAGCTTAACATGCACATATTAAATAATATGTTCTCTTGAAAATATTCATATTTTGCCTTGTTAGAGATTCCTTTAGGCTTCTATCCAATTCATTGAGCAATACTCTATGGATTATAATTAATTACAGTAGAAAAAAAAGAATGTGACAATCCAGTCGAAAATTTGTCAGTTAAAGGCTGTTAATTCTATGTATTGATAAATGCTACGACCTCAAAAATCTTAAAAAATTCGTCTCCTGCAGTATCGTTTAAGATCACTTTTCAGTGAGATTCGACAATACTTATTTTTCCAGTATACTAAACTCCTTCGAGAAAAGATATCCCTTCTCTGGAAATTCACATTGAATTTACTTTTTGTGAAAAAGTTACTGACGTTAAATGCCAACAGAAACTGTTTTGTAAGACATTGTACATTACGTCTTCATTCTATAGCATTTTTTTTCTGATACAGAATAATACATTACAGAATAATAATGATTACAGATTAATGTATTATTATTCTGATACAGAATAATATATTATTTTATTTTTGGACACATAATTGAAACATTTCTTATTACTATATCTGAAAAAAGCATGCTATTTCAACGTGATAATAAATAGAATAATGTGATATTGGTGAAAAAATATATCTTTAACATACTACGCAATACAACATACCAGTAATATTCATAAAATATAATCCTAGTATTTACATTCAAATAATCTCAACATTGGAGGTAAAAATACCAAATTCCAGCTCCAACTATTAAGTAGGAAATTATTTACTGCACTCTCAATGGAATAATTGTTAACGAAAATGATATACGACTGTTGGGAATTCTTCAAACTCCCCGAATTCATTTCTTAATGAGAAAGTGATTTGGAAGACAAACCTTAAAAATTTTATGATTGACGTGCAAAGTCTTCTAAGTTAATTAAATTTATGGGTGATAATTATGATTAGGGCCTAATTTTTAACAACATTTTTTTGCTTCTTTGTACAGTCTAAACTTTAATGGATGTGTTCAATTTGAAGAATTAGGACAGTTAATATTTTAAGGGTTATATATAAACTCATATTTATTACATCCAAGGCTGTTGTTGTTGCTTTTTTTTCAAAATTTTAAAGAACTTTGACTTTTAGTTAAAATGACATATTAACAGATAACCGATTTGTGCTCATCGTTTAATTTAAGGGAAAATATATTTTTTAATATGTAAAGACAACCTAAATACAGGGTTTCCGGGCTAAAAGTATCCAAAAGTTATGACTTGCTTTTATGGAACTACCCATTAGAATTTAAAAAAAAATATTTAAATAGAAAGAACATCTCACCAAGTTTTAATGTCAATCATATATTTCGATCATAGTACCATAGAGTTCGATATGTGCATCTTTTGTAGCACGACTAACGTCTAAATGGCAATCCAGTTCTCTCCAAGTGTTTCGTAGCATATCAGGAGTTATTAGACTTTTTTGCTTGGGGATTTATTAAATACGTTGTGTATAAACAAAAAACTGAATGTGTGGATGAGTTGAAGAAGCGTATCATTTAAGCAATTCGTGTAATAACTCTTGATATGCTACAAAACACTTGGAGAGAATTCGATTACCATTTAGACGTTTGTCCTGCTGCCAAAGTTGCACACATCGAAATCTATGATTGATATTAAAACTTGGTGAGATGTTCTTTCTCTTTAAATATTTTTTTTAAAAATTCTAATGGGTAGTTCCGTAAAAATTAACCATATCTTTTAGATACTTTTAGTCCGGACACCCTGCATTTAACTCAACATTTTCTGGTTAAATTTTTTTGAAAAAAAAATTTTTAAAGTGAACTGAAAATTCATAAAATTTTATTTATTAACAAACGCAATACATTTCCTTAAATTTCTATTATTTGGTGAAAATCTTCAGAAAAATATACTATAATTTATAGAACAACTATATTTAATGAAGTTTAAAGCTACCGTTACAATATTTTTTTTTTTAAATTGAGACCAATAAAGGACTAATTGACAAAGTTTTGGGAACTTTTTATCGATTTGTGCAGCACCTTTAAAAAGTTTCCCTACCTTTCATTCTTTTCTTCGTAAGAATTATTGCTTCCTTACTATTACCATCGCCATAACAATTCGACTCAGCGGAATTTTCGCTTTTGTTTCCTGAGAAAATAATGGGGTTAGTTCCATTTTTCTCTTCGAAAAATTGCTGTTGAAAACGTGTGTCAAATATTATTAGATAAAATATGTCCAAATATGTCATCCTGTATTTTAAGACTTTTCGTAATCCTGCAGTGTCTTTCACGTCAGAGAAAAAGGTAATTATTGAACAAAAGTTAGCTTGAGAGACAAAGAAAAAAAATGTCATCAATGAAGTGACTAAGGATTATACAGAGTTAAGACAAACCTTCTAACTTTCAAGTTTAGTAATAAAGGTAAGAGTTTATTAAAACGCTTTCACACTTATTTCTTTACATTTTATTCTAATACAAAATTATTCGAATTTAATATATTACATTTACTAAAATATGGGGAATAACCTATGTACAATTTTACTTGAAATAAATTTTGAATTTTCTAAGCAAAAATTATAAATCAATACGCAAAAAAATTCAAGGATTATAACAAGAGGTTTATTTACGGAAAGATATATTTTACCTTTTGTTCCAATTTTTGTTTTTTGTTTTTTGTAACAGGAACTTTCTTTTAAAATTGTATGTCATAACAAGTAAAAAATTCGCGATAAAAATGTAGCCAAAGAATCTTAAAACCTTATTTTTTTATTAATTTTTAAATAATGTTTCAAATAATCTTCTTTTGAAGTCTTTCTGATCGCAAAAATGAAAAAAATACTGCTTAAAATATATGGACAAGTTTTCTTATACAGCATTCCTTGTGAGAACCTGTTTTTCTTTTTACGTTTTTCCCAATGTCTTGATTTGAAAATCATTTTGTTGAAAAACATTTAAAATACTTTCCTTTATTAAAAACTTCCTAAAGAACATAGGGACCATATTCCACCCTACCAACAGAGGTTTTCAAACTGAAAATGTAACTTTTAATTTGCTTCAATGGGTAATAAGTAAAAATTTTAAACTCAATAAATAATGTAATTATTGAACTCGTCTTCAAAAACCTGAAGTAGCAAAAGTCGAGGTGTTTCACAAAATCCCCCTGTTTCTTATGATACTAAAAATCGAATATCTTAATTACTATATAATAACGTAAAAAAAGAATAAGATAACTAAAAAAATCAGTGATCACTTACGTTGAAATCTTAAATTACAGTAAAAAATTACATATATATATATATATATATATATATATATATATATATATATATATATATATGTGTGTAACATATTGACCAAGTATCAAATGATTATATTTATAGACTTCTGTGAAGTGTGGTTCCTGCCAAAATCAGTAGCCAGAGTAGCTGCCATTGTTGGAGATCACCGCTGCCACACGCCTCGGCATTGATTCAAAGAAAATTTGGATGAGATCTTGGGGTACAGCAGACCAAGTAGCTTCCACACGTTGCCAAAGTTGATCTGCTGTGGCAACTGGGGATGGAATCTGGGCCAATCGTACAGCAACCATGGACCACACGTTTTCTATCGGCGAAAGATCCGGAGAGCGAGGCGGCCAGGGAAGCAATTCAATCTGGCGATTGACGAAAAACCATTGGACAATGCGTGCCACGTGTGGTCGCGCATTATCCTGTTGAAATATGGCTGTGGGCAAGCCCTGAAGGTAAGGAAGGACAACTGGCTCCAACACCTCGGAGATGTAGCGCTGGGTGTTTAAAGTACCGGCAATGCGTACTAGAGGTGTGCGAGAGTGATATCCAATACCGCCCCATACCATAATACCCGGTTCAGGACCAGTGTGGAGGTGCATAACACAGCTGTTCAGCATTCTCTCTTCACGGTATCTCCAGACTCGAATGCGACCATCGTGGTGTTGAAGACAATTTCATTCCATTCTGCCGTCCACATCCTTCTGTCATCGCACCTTTGGCGGCGGAGACGTCTGTGGTTCTGCGTCAAGGGTAGACAAAGCAATGGACGTCTTGCGGACAGACCACTCTGCTGTAAACGGCGTCGAATGGTACGCGCAGACACTGGATGATGCTTTACAGACTGCATGTGCTGTGCTATGGTTCGTGATGTGACTGAGCGATCCGTGACTGCCATGCGCACAATTTGCCTGTCATCACGTGAAGTGGTGCGCTGAGGTGGATGCGATCGAACACGCCGGTCCGTCGTACCCTCCTGCATCCAACGATCACATATCCGCATTACAGTTGTTTGGTTTCGTCCAACACGACTACCGATTTTCCTAAAAGATAATCCACAATCTCGGTAGGCCACTATCCTTCCTCTGTCGAACTCGGATACTTGATCAAAAGATGATCGCTGTTTTCGACGAGGCATAATTGATCGTTTTTGTTTTTAAAAAACCACAAGAAAAACACAATTGCCGAACTTGAAATCGTCGAAATCTCCAAGCCTTAAATAGCGCTTTGAAGTGGCGCCACAGGCGCGCGTGATGTGCGTCTGCGCTGAAATTCTAATCATTTGCATATCTCACCTCCGCTAATGCATGTTGTAAATTTCATGTTATTTGCATGCTTCCTTCAGGGTGTTGCATTTACAGTGGCCAGCAGTGTGTGTGTATATATATATATATATATATATATATATATGTATATATATATATATATATATATATATATATATATATATATATATATATATATATATATATACATACATATATATGTATATATATATATATATATATATATATATATATGAATATAATATATGAAGCTGATATAATATAGAAAAATTCTGTAATTTAATTGAGGGATTTACAGTTCAGTCAGAATCACACATCTTGAAAACGATTGTCAAATTCTTTATTGAATCAATCTAAAGTGATTTTTAACATGCTGTTAAACGATTTAAAATAATTTTATAAAGAAGGATATCGCTATTTCTTGGAACCACATATGTATCATTTAAAATTCAAAAATAGGTGTAGGAATAGACAAATCTAGCAAAAAGAGGTTGGCGATGATAGTTCACAAAACCCATACTGTGGTTTATTGACAAAACAATATAAAAGTCTGGCCCCCTCCCCCTCATCTTGAGGTAAGTCTAGCTAAACTTAAATTATTCGATTCGTTATTCAGTAGGTTTCTGTCAATCAAATAAAGACACTAAAAATGCCCAAACAGTTTTTTTAAAACCTTAATGTGATATCAGTAAGATTACATTTGAATTTAGGCTGAGTTCATGTCCTATATAGAATCATTTTCTCAGAGATGCGTGGCTAATTACGTTTACGTATCTTAATTACGTATCTTTATAAAATCCAACGTTCAATACGTCATTCCGTAAGCCAGTATAGAAATAAATAATGTCAATTAACTTTTGCAACGCTTAAAATTGATTTTTTTAGATAGTGCTGAAGGGCATCGAACCTCGATTTGTGTAGGTCTGGGTTAAAGTAATTTCAAAGTGCTTCAAAGATTAAAAATTAAGCAACTTTTAGGAAATGATCTTTGAAGAAAGTGAACTTTTGGCGAAACGTTTTCTTTTGAGATTATAAGCCTTTTACGATAGCAAAAGGATATTTAATCTCCCTAAGGGTTAATAAGCTCGATATATAAGGCCGTTCGATGTTCAACAGAGTCCTATTTCTGCAAAGTAAGTATTTTCTGTTAAAATACCAGATAGTGGAACTTAAATAACTTAAGTTTTTACTCTAACTGCACTTTCAAAAAACCATTGCCAGGGGCTAGACAAATACACCCAAGAAATAGTTATACGGGCTTCTAAAGTACGGAATAAACGATGTCGTCTGATGCAAAATACTAAATTATGGCATTTTTAGAAAAACTTCACCTGCTATTTTATTACAAAGTAGTTATAATATTAAAAAGTTATGAAAACTCACAAGTGATCCGCAGAAGGGTTTCTTACCCAGTACTCAAGAAATTAATTTTTACTTTGAAATTGCCAGTTTAATAGAGCTCATGTTTAATTGTTCGACAAACATACCAATTACTTTTTAAGACATTTTATGGAGAAATGATCTTCATATATGAAGTCAGCACGAGTTTTTTAAAATCAGCATTCTTTAAAATATTTAAAAGTTTTCAAAACTTTTGGCAATGCTATAGATGTATCAAAATTTTCTGTAACGAAATAAAAGAATAAATGTCACATAATAAAGGGAAAATGCGTTAATTAAATCGAATAATAAAAATAACTTATCTTATCATGAAAATATACAGATTATTTAAACTTTGTGTATGTACATTTTTCATAATTTTTCCTCAAATTACTGTTAAAGTTTTGAAATCAATTCCAATGTTAAATGTGTGAGAAAAAAAATTTCCACAGTTTAACATAAAAAGATAGGTTAAGCCAAATATTTCTCTGAAATAAACAAAGAAAAACATTTAACTTTTATTTCAACCAATCTTTTGTAATATCCATAGGGAAAAAACTTTCGAAGATTTTGTATTTTATGTTACAAACAGGGATTGTTCATTGCTTTACAACATCTGACTCTCCTACTTTCTTTTCAAAGTAAAATTTTTTAGAAAGGCGAAACTTAGTAACATTATTCTAAGGATTTGTGATTTTTCAATCTCAGATTTGCTGAAATGTATTTACTTCGATGTTCAATTTTTTTATGTTACAGAATAGCACTTTTGGTTTAAGGTTATCTCCAGAACCGTTCAAAGCGATGAATGTAAAATCCTTTTACCAGAGAGAAATTTATCGGTCTTTACACGACTTCAAGAAAAAATTTAGTTTATTTTTATTTTGAAGAGAAATACTCAGTTCGAATAATTATACATTTAATTTTTGATACCAAGATAAAGAACGCTATTTATGAGACTAAATAATGAAGACTACAATTTTTAAACTATGTTACTTTGTAAATAATCTGAATGTATGAAAACTGTATGAATCAAGTAGAAATACATTTTTGCAGTTTTTTGGTAATATCATTCAAGATTGTTGCATGGAGAATAATATTTATTTGTATTAAACTGAAACTTCCCTAAACTTTCATAAAAGGATAAAAAAAACCAAGTTAAACATAACTGTAAGTTTCAGACCTGGTAGTAAGTCTGTGATAATTATTTTAGAAGCAGATATGACTTCATCATTTAATTTTAAAAATTAGCCGCTGCGCGACCAGCATGGTCGATTTTAGTAAATTTTCTTTTGCAAAACAACTCAACTGAAAGTAACATGTGTAAGGAATGTTACCATCACCTGCCATCATAAATATCCGTTATTAAGGGGTATTCTCTATAAGGCTGATTCTAAAACATCGAGATTAAAAAATGTGAATTTTCATTTCTTCAGAACAGAGTTAAAGATAAGACTGAGAAACCCAACACCAATGATTTTAAAACTGACATCCCTCTCTGAATGTACTATTTTTCAAAATTAAGATATCTACACTTTATCATTACTTCAAATAAGAATTTGTTGGGGAAAATTTTTTCACTAAAAAAATAGAGTAAAATCAGCAAGTACTAAAATATAGTTTGGTTTACATCACTCTCTGTCAGGCGAATGTCTTCGCGACAAGTGCCTCCGGATTTAAAAAAAAAAAAAAACATCACCAGGAGGAAAGCATTCCAGGAGGCTTAAATAATTTTGTAAAATAAAAACAAAAAAAAATGATGCTCATGACTGTAACACAAGACAAAATGATTGGTTTCATATCAATAGAATATACGGCAAAATCATTTAAAAGAATTTTTCAGTTTACATTCACTGAGTGTGAAAATTATTCTATGTGGTTAATTTGTTTTTATTATGATGCTTTTTCATTAAAAACAAAAACATCGAACAACGTAAAACATCGAGCACAAAACATCGATGTTAAAAAAAATCGGCTTCAATAAATCGATGTTTAGAGCACCGATGTTTTTACCGAAACATCGATGTTTTGAAAACATCGACACCGATGTCGAATCCCTACTTTCGAACATTCCTGATTCACAGCGTAAATTCAGGTTGAAACGCGGTTGCAAATTGCGGTCGGCCACTAATGTTTTACATTTGGTAGTTGCAGCAGTTGCCATTCGGAGTGTAGAAAGATCGTAAATTTTTGTGCCGCATACCTACGCGTTTTATATATATAGATTGGAAGAGAATGATATTTAGAGCAGAAAGCGCATATTTTGAAGTGATCACATAAATTACTATGTTTTGTTAAGGTAAATCGTTTTACTAATTTTACCAGGAGTCCTTCTAAACGTCTAGTACGTTTAAAGTCCTTCGAGCTGTGTTACACACCTCAAAGGACGTTTCACACAGCCTGTGTATCAGTTAAAATGCAGTATGAAATTTGATTGGACAATACATACTTTCACAGTTCGTTTATACGAAATAGATTTTGGAGAGATCCTGTCATGCGATTTAAGAAATGTCATGACCACCCTCGTGGATACACACAAGACTTTTCCAGTATCCTCGGCCTGATTTGCCCTCCGGTAAGACATCTAATCCAAACGCAATCTCGTTTACGGTTTAGCTACCTTCGAGGAGTTAAGTCAAATACAGTGTGTGTAAGCTTAGTGTACTTATAAGATTTTCTAGTGCTTGTAACGAAATATTTACAGAAATGCCTTCTAATGAATTTCTGGTATTCTATTTTCTGTTTCAATGAAGAAGATTACTACTAAACACTATGGTGGTGAGTGGAATTTCAATTTTAAGAATGGTCATATTCCACATGAGTTTAATATTAATACTTATATTTCTGACACAGCTCTGTCGCTTCCAAATTTTATAAAATGTAGAAGTAAGGGAAAATAAATTACACCTTTTAATACTCGACACAAAAATTCCAGAAAGTTTCTAATAATTATATCAATAAAAATATTTTTGTCGTAAAATCAAGAGATTATTACAGTGATTCTGTACAAACATCAGTTAATCATTTATTTAGTTGTGATGCAGACACGAAAAAAATATTTTCATACTATAACATAACAGATGTAAATACAGTGGAATCTCGATCGATCGTTTTCGGATCCACGTTTTTCCGTATCTGTCGTTCATTTTATCCAGTCCCAACGATCATATTGCTTTGTTATTGAAGCGAAATGAGCTATAGAGGGCGCTATGTGCGCATCTCAAGTGTTTTGAACTGATGTTCTATAGTCAGATTGATGTAACATAAACGAGCTGAACCACCGTTTTGAAGGTTGGCGAAACCTAATAATGTTCGCCGATGTAAATAGAAAATAAATGTTGTGTTTGTTCCAAGTGGCCTAGTGAAATGATTCTTGCAAACTTTGGTGCAAGAGGCCGTGAATACCCTGGAATTGGAAAAAGTTGTTAAGGCGACACATACCTTTTAAAACTTCAAAAAATCGATTTTTCAAATTTAGATTTATCTTATAGCTAATTTTTTTCTGCATCTTATGGCACAAACCGCATAAAAATATTCTGAAAATTCGAGTTTTTATGAATAAAAAACTAAAACGAAACTATTAAAATTCTCCCGTTTAAAAGGACACATGACCACAGCTGTGAAAATGGCGCTCGTTGTTTACAATTTGACTTCTGTTCTCACATGTTTGTTTTGACGTGTAACTATATCTTCGCAGCTGGTATTTCTTTTTACTGACTCCATGGTTTAAAAATTTCAGTAGAAATGTAGTGAAATTATGCACTTCAACTTTCAGGCGGGTTTTCAAATTGTTTTTGAAGCTAAACCTCGTGAGCGAACGTTCTGCGACGAAGTTTTTTAGCGATATTTCTTTACCTTTTACCATTTTAAAAATTGTTTTTTGCTTTATTTTACATAGAATATAGTTATGGATGAATTCGTTACGAAACCAGCATCTGGGAAACGTCCCAAAAAGCGAAAGTTCCGTGGCAATAAATATACTCGAACGAGTAATGTTTCGTGTGTAGAGAGTTCGTCAGCAAAAAAACTTTGTATGGACAATGTTCTACCTCCCCACGAAAAGGAAGAAATATCTGAATCATTTAGTGGCTACAGAATTTTCGATTTTGATATGTTATGTCAGACAATTGAAAATAATTTAGTGTGCAAAACATGTCACATGAATGTGAAATTTAAGGAGATTTTTCATACTGGATTATCTTCTAAATTTGAATTGACTTGGGAAATGTGTATCAATAATTATTATTGATATAAATGCATATTAAAGTATATAATCTATCTACAAAATAGCAAATTTTACAGGAATGCTAAATTTTAAATCATATTAGAAATTGTTGCACTTTCGTTAAAAACAGCTGAATAAAATTTTCACGTTTCCCTAACGTATTTTGTCTCCCTACTCAAATAGAAAACAGGTAAGTTTATAAAACTGGTTGTAACATAAATAAGAATTATATATTAATTTAATACAAGTACTTTAAGTTAAATATAATGAAAAATAATATTTTTAAGTAAAATATTTGTATTAAAATTGGTTTTTCTCAAAAACATTTTTTTGTCTATTCTGCGCATGATATCTAAAAATGTATTATTTGTATAACCTTGAAATTTGGTACACATATTACTCATATAGTTTACTGTATACCCTAGTAATATCTAAGTAAAATAATAATATTTGCATTTTTTATATGCTTTAGTATTGCTAAAATTATAAAAAAAAAATTTTATTTAAAAGAAAAATTTTAAAAAAATACAAAACATGGGAATTTTCTTTAGATTTTACTAGGGTATATTTTTTAACTTATATATATAGACTATGCAAAATATTAGATCAAAATAATGGACAGAAAGCTTTGAATTCTACGCGGAAGTAGTATACTATGTGACATAATGTAATTCTTTCATTCTTAAATATGACTATTTTACACAAATATTTTATTCAAGAGGGCATATTTTAACTATATCAATGCAAAGATGCATCATTTCTTTATATGCTAAAAAAAATTCAAATGCATTACTTGAATAACAAATATGTTATAAGCAATCGAAAAATATCAATTTTTAGGCCATAAATCAACGGTTTAAAAGGTATGAGCCCCCTTAATGAACTGTAGGGTAGGTGGGGGCAAAGGTTCACATGGGGCAAAGGTTCGCACATACATTTTAAAATGACCGGGAAGAGTTTTAGGAAGAATAGGGTAGGCAATGCCTTCCTCTACTTCCAGTCAGTTGCCTCGTAAAAAATGTTGGAGTTAAGACCCCCTTTTGCGGAGAAATTGAGGTAAGTTTATTTTCGTCTCTTTTAATGTAATTTTTTGCAACTTTTGAGTAATTTTGAGCATCACTCAAACTCACGAACTGTTTTGGGCTTATTTTCGCATGTTAGGGTGGTAAATAACCTTTCAAATCCTACCTTAAGTTTTGGGTTAACTCAAATACAGTGGCGTCCATTCTGCAGAAACAGAACCAGCACGAAATGGGGTAAAGGTTTGCAGGAGTCATGGGGTAAAGGTTCGCAGTGCAAACCTTTGCCCCATCTGCAAACCTTTGCCGCTCTAACTATTAACATTTGTTTCATGTCCTCTTTTCATTAGGAATCCTTATTAACAACGTCTTTTATTATTAATGGGAATTCACATTTTTGTAATTTGAAAAAAAATTATGGTTTTTGATAAAAACTGCCTGTTTTTAATCAGAAAATTTTTTGTAAAATGCTTGAAAATCCATAAATTAAAAATAAAATAAATTAGTACAACACAAAAATAAAATAGCTTTGAACAAAGACCTATTTTACAAGATAAAGGAATTAAATGTTGTTACAAGACATTATAAGCTTCGAGGGTCTGGTTAGGGAAAAAAACTCTAAATGAGTAATTTCCAGATTTGCAAGTCTTTGAAAGGCTCCTTGCGTCACAATTTTTGACGAAATTTTATAAAATTTATTACAAAGACTCCTCTTATACATTAAAATAAAGTTATGTATCCATTTCAGGTTTCGACATCATTCAGATTATCAAAGTTTAACTTAAGCGTGGAAAAGTACAAAAATTTCACGAGAATTCAGAGTACAAGCATAAAAATATTTCCTAAAAATTAATTATTCAATGAAAGCACAAATCAAAACATAACCCTGATCAAAATGTATACGCAATCTAAATGCAAAATTTAGGATAAGGTTAAAAATTGGATCGCAAGGAGCATTTTAAAAAACATAATAAAAATTTCAATTTTTTAAATATAAAAAATAAAATTTTAAATATTTATAAAATTTTATAAGGTGTTTGAAATAGTTTTACTTTAATGAATATTTATGCCCAATTTCATATCTCTGAGGTAAAAATTTCAAAAATTGCTTTGTAATGTCCCCCATCCCCTTAATTTGCTTATTTTTTACGGGTTTTAAAAGAATGAGTAAAGCCTAAGATATGATATAACGATAGTGTTAATAGTTGATATTTTAGTTGGAAGTTCTTTAGTTTAAGAAAAAAATTATTGAGATTAACCCCTTTTCATTTTGTGAATTTCTTTGTTAGATTCAACTTTCTGTGTTAATAGTTGATATATCATTTTGAAGTTATTTAGTTTAAGAAAAAAATTATTGAGATTAACCTGTTCAATTTGTGATTTTCTATATATGTAAAACCTTTAAAAAGATTACATAATGAGAAATAAAATTATTTAGACAACTCTTTTTGTGATTTTCGATGCCTATCCAGTAAGAAACCAACGAGTGGGGTAAAGGTTTGCAGTGCGAACCTTTGCCCCAATCGGTGGGGCAAAGGTTCGCAAACAGGTCTTTTGGTAAAATTAAAAAATTGGTGACTAAATATTCAGGGAAAAAATTCATTATTTTATAGAAGGTAGAGGGGATACCCAACTACAATACAAGTGACTTTTTGGGGCGATAGGATCTAACGGAGGCCCGTAAGAAACCCAAAACTCAAAACTGCAAACCTTTGCCCCCACCTACCCTATTTGTCTGAAGAAAATGGAAGCCCAATTTAAATGAGTGAAGCACTTTCGTTTTCGGGGATTTTTAAGGTATGAGTTTTGTTTTATTTGCAGTCTTGGGTGTATTTAGATTATCGTTTGATTGTGAGGAATTGAATAAGTAATTTTAAATATTAAAATGTCCAATCACGAACGTTTGGAAATGTTGAAAAAGAAGCGATCTGTTGTGAGAACGCTAACGACTAAATTGGTAAACAAAATCGAAAGTATTTTAAATTCTGATTCGGAAATTGATATTTTTGAATTGCAGGAAAATTATGACCTTTTAATTGAAAAATCTGATAATTTGAAAAGTCTTGATAAAGAAATTGAGTCATTAATTAATCTAGATTCGATTGAGGAAGAGGTCATTGCTAGCGAAGAATATAACGAAAAATGCTTAAAATGTTCAAAAAAAGTGGCGCGATTTTTAGAAGGAAAAAGAGTTACTAATATACAGAGATCGGAACAAAACGTAGATGTTCCAGGTCCTTCTCAAAATTATAGCAATAGTGTCCCGTCATTCATTCCTAAATCGGTGAAACTTCCAAAATTGACAATTGAAAAATTTTCTGGCGATCCAAAATGTTGGACAGAATTTTGGAATAGTTTTGAAAGCACGATTCATCAAAACGAATCACTTACTAATGTACAACGATTTTCGTACTTGAAATCATATTTAACTGGACCAGCGTATAACGTTGTATGCGGTTTAGAACTTACTAGTGAAAATTATGAGAATTGTGTAACAGCTCTTAAGGAAAGATATCGTAGAAAAAATGTATTAATTAATTCGTTTATGAGTAAAATTTTGAATTTAGAAGCTGTCAAATATTCATCGAATATTCGAGCTCTTCGTAGGCTGTATGATGAGTTACAAGTTTGTATTCGAAATTTGAATGCGATGAAAGTTACTTCTGGTTCTTATGGACATTTATTGATACCGATATTGTTAAAGTTGATGCCAGACGATTTAGTTTTGGAATTTAACAAGCAAAATAATTCTAAAAGTGATGTAAATGTTTCAGAATTAGTAGATTTTTTGAAAAAGGAAATCGAATGTAGAGAAACTTCGTCATTAATTTTGAATGAGAGAAAGGAAGTTTCGGTTTCGCGTAGTAATTATCAACCGAAATTTGAAAATAAAAGATTTGTAAAGAATACACCCACGACTGCTTCATTTAATGCTCAGATAAGTTCGATATGCATCTTCTGCTCAGGGTCTCATGATTCTTTAAAATGTAAAAGTTCGCCTAATGATAAAATAACAAAATTGAAATCTGATAATAGGTGTTTTTCTTGTTTTAAGAAATTTCATGTAAGTCGAAATTGCTTTAAGGTGACTGCCTACGTTGAAAATGCCATTTTTGACTATTTTGATCAATTTAATTTTTTGCAAGAATCTTGTAATTCAATCTTTTCTCTTTTTAAAACAGTTTTGATTTTCATTCTACGTCAATTAGAAGCAGAGTTATAGGTATTTTGAAAAACATCGTCTAATACAAAATTTAAGTGACAAATAACTTTAAATGCGACCATTTTTTGACCATTTTGGTCAATTTTATTTTTTGCAAGAATCTTGTAATTCAATCTTTTCTCTTTTCAAAACCGCTTAGATTTTCATTCTACATCAATTAGAAGCAGAGTTATAGCTATTTTAAAAAACATCGTCTAATACAAAATTGAAGTGACAAACAACTTTAAAGGCGTTTTTCTCAGAATTATGTTTTTTAGCAAAAATCTCTACCGTTATCATGATATTTCAGGTAATAATGCATATAATTTGATAAAATTTTCAGGAAATGTTTTAGATGCTATTGTTAATGAAATGACCTACAATAATTGATGTATAATAAATAGTTTTTTGTTTGGGGCTGTTTTTATAAGGAAAGGAATGACGAATTGGGGAAAATTTTCATATTGGAACATAAAATTGTCTGTATTATTTTTGCATTTCAAAATTTCTCTTAGATTGTAGGTCATTTTGAAGATAACTGTTATATGTATCATGTGTGAGAAGGAAATTAAAATAGTAACATTAGAATTTTGTTCAGAGTGATAAGCGTTTTAGCTAAATTTCATTAAAAATTACTTCAAATTGACCGATTTATAAAAAAGTATGGTGTTTACAGGAAAGTTTTTTTTAATTTTTTATTTTTAAATGCTGTTTTACCATATGAGACCAAAAAATCCTTAAAAAAACAATTTTTTAAAAAAATTGGCTCCGAACGTAGGCAGTCACCTTAATAACAAACCTTGTGATAAATGTAAAGGTAGAAACCATCATGAATTGATTTGTTTCAAAAATAATAGTCGATATAGGGCAGGGCCCATAAGAAATAAAGACTGTCAAAATTTACAGGAAAATGAAAAAGATTTTCAAAATTTGGGATCAAATATTAATGAAGTACCAAATGTGAATGGGACAAATTCTAGTCAGGGAGTGATTTCTTCCGTTTCACAGTGCATTTCCAGTCCCAAGAACGTTATGTTGCAAACATGTACTGTTTTGGCGTCTTCTGATAGTAACGCCAAACTAACACGAATTCTGCTGGATAATGGGAGTCAAAGAAGTTTCGTGAATAGGGAATTAGCAAATGCTCTAAAATTAAAACCGATTAGATGTGAAACGCTCTCTGTTTATGCGTTTGGTGTTAAAAATGCTCCCAAAAAAGTGTACCCAGTAGTTCTAATTGAGTTGAGAAAGAGAAACGATTCGCATGTCAAAATAAAGTTTGAAGCTCTTGTGATAGACAAAATATCCGCGGCGCCAATCTTTGCCCCTAATGTAAACATTCAGCACTTGATGGACAGGTGCGAATTGGAGATCGCTGACTCATACTTAGGAGACGATTTATTGAACATAGAAGTACTAATCGGAGCAGATGTGTTTTGGGATGTCGTGTATGCTCGAGAGAAGATTCCCATAAACAAAAACTTGAATGCTATTGATACTCTTTTTGGATGGGTTTTAACTGGATTTCTGTGTGAGGAAAACAGCAGATGTTCTCAGAATATAGCAGTAATGAACGCGAATATTATGAATGATTTAAGGATGTTCTGGGATTTAGATTCAATGGGTATTAGTTGTGAAAGTAATAAATTATCAGAAAAGGATAATGCTTTGATCAATCAGTTTGAGAGCGAATTGCAATTCAAAAACGGCAGATATGAGTCGAAATTAATATGGAAATCTAGTCCGGATGAAGTAGATAATAATTTGGAAGTAGCAAAAAGACGTTTTGAATTGTTGCGCAACCGTTTAAATAAAGACGCAATTATGTTCCAAGATTATAAGGAAATTATTGAGGATCAGCATAGAAAAGGTATCGTTGAGGAGTGCTCAAATGAGGCTCAAAATTCTGAATATTACATGCCACATACATCTGTCATTAGGTCCGATAAAGAAACTTCACGCGTTCGAATAGTTTTTGATGCTTCTTCTAAAAAGGAAAACGCAAAATCTCTTAATGATTGTCTAGAATCCGGTCCTAATTTGAACCCAAATGTTTTAGATGTAATACTTAAATTTCGTCAGTATGAGATCGCATTCTGCGGCGATATAGAAAAGGCATTTTTAATGATAGGAATTGCTGAAGAAGACAGAAATTATTTGAAATTTCTTTGGTTTCAAAATGATGAGGACAAATCCTTCAAAATTATGCGGATGACACGCGTACCCTTTGGCGTGACCCTTAGTCCTTTTATTTTATCGGCTACGATAAAGTATCACATAAAGAAATACAAAAACGAAAAGCGGGATAGTTATGAAATGTTAAATTCGTCATTATATGTTGATGATTTATTTTATGGAGCAGATAATTTAGAAGATGCATACCGTTTGTCATCTGATGCGTTCAACATTTTAAAAGATGCAGGGATGAATTTGAAAAAACTAAAGTCTAATTCGAGAGAACTAAATGCATTATGGGTTAACAATGGAATTGCAGATAATTTAGATGATTCGCGTAGTTACCAAAGGGTGCTAGGTATGCTGTGGAATCCTGAAAATGACGTTCTTAAATTGGATACTACAGCTCTTGTAGAATCTTTAAACAATAAAAAAGACACTAAGAGAGGTGTGCTTCAAACTGTAGCCAAAATCTACGATCCTGTAGGCTTCATATCACCGTTCGTTGTCAGAGTAAAAATTCTGCTTCAAGAGATTTGGTTAAAAGGATTAGATTGGGATGATCAGCTTCCGAATGATCTTATATCAAAATGGACAAACTGGTGTTCGGAGATAATTAAACTGAATGACTTATCAATTGAGAGAAAACACTTCCATTGTAAACAATTGGAAAGAAATGAAGTCACTTTGCATGTATTTTCCGATGCAAGTCCCAAAGCATACGGTGCAGTTGCGTTTGTTAGATACTTGAACAAGAAGAACAAATTTTGCACTAGTTTTGCTATGTCTAAAAGTAGAGTAGCCCCACTGAAACCTTTGACTCTGCCTCGACTGGAGCTCATGGGCGCTGTCGTTGCAGCTCGAATGGCTGAGCACTTGAAACAGCTATTTCCTGATATGTGGTTTAAAATTAATCTTTGGACTGATTCATCGATAGTAATTCATTGGATAAAAGGCTTCTCTAAAGAATGGAAACCATTTGTGTGTAACCGTGTAGCCGAAATTCAGCTACTTACTGACCCAGACTGTTGGAAACACTGCCTCTCAAAGGACAATCCCGCGGACTTATTAACGCGAGGTTTAGATGCCTCCATGGTTTGCAGAAGTTTGTTATGGTGGCATGGACCAGAGTGGCTGCAGCTTCCTGCTGAAAGCTGGCCCACTCAGCAAGTGAGATCTGTAAATAAAGAAGAATTAGAGTGTCGTAGCGGTGTACGTATCAACGAATGCGTAGTTAAAGTCGTTGAGAAACCTATTGACGTATCAAGATATTCTAGCCTTTTACGAGTATTGAGAATCACTGCATGGATCAAACGTTTCATCTCGAAAGCTAAGAAATTACCCGTTGAAAATGGCCCCCTCACTGCTGCTGAACTTCAGAATGCTGAAGAATTTTGGATACGGAATGAACAGAAAGAAACATATCATTCTGAAATTCGTGCATTACAGAAGAACCAAACAATTCCGGCAGAATCTAGTCTGTACAGTTTAGCTCCATTCCTTGATGATAAAGAGATGCTTAGGATTAAGGGGAGATTAGAAGAAAGTGAATACACTTTAGATGAAAAATACCCAATAATTCTCCCTCGAAGTTCTAAATTCACTGTTTTACTAATACAACGTGAGCATAATAAGACTTTACATAGTGGAGTTGCTGCAACCTTGTCGAAAATTAGGAGGAAGTACTGGATCCCCAAGGGCCGACAGCTGGTAAAGAAAATAATTGGAAAGTGTCTTATTTGCCAGAAGTATGCAGTGAAACCAGCCAATCAGGTGAATGCTCAAATTCCACGGGACAGAATTGCTGAAACGCCACCCTTCAGTATTTCTGGTATCGATTTTACTGGACCTGTCATGGTTAAAACTGGAAAAGAGGTAACAAAATCCTATATTACTCTATTTACTTGTGCTGTCACTAGGGCGGTACACCTCGAGTTGGTATCCGACATGACGACCAAGAAATTTATGTTAGCTTTTCGACGATTCGTATCCAGGAGAGGAAATTGTCGTATAGTGTACTCTGATAATGCAAAATCCTTCAAGAGTGCGAACAAGGATTTGATGTATTTCTTCAATATTATCAGAGATGAGGAATTCAAGAATTTCATATCATCAGAGGGAATTACTTGGAAATTTATAGTTGAACGTGCCCCATGGTGGGGAGGATTTTACGAGCGTCTGATGAGAAGCATTAAAGAGCCTCTCAAGAAAATCCTTGGACGAGCGCTGTTAACATTTGAAGAACTTTCGACTGTTCTGACGGAGATAGAGGTTGTGCTGAACCAAAGACCTCTCACCTACGTTTATAACGATTCTTGCGAACCTGAGACTCTTACTCCATTTCATTTTCTACATTTTGGACGTAAGAACATAGAATACCCCTGTAATTTTGCTGAGTTAGTGCAAAAAACTTCCTCAAAGGAGTCTTTGACTAAAAGAAAGCAGTACCAGTCAAACATGTTAAAGCAAATTTGGCTAAAGTGGAAAGATCAATATTTACTGGATCTTAGAACTGCCCATCACTTTGTTACTCCGGTAACTCAGAAAGACCTGAAAGTGAATGATGTTGTTTTGCTTGAAGGAACTGGTAAGTCAAAGTTTTTATGGAACGTAGGAGTTATAAGTGAAGTTCTCCTAGGACGCGATGGCCATGTTCGATCCTGTGTGGTTAAAACAGCCAAAGGACTGTTCAAAAGACCAGTGCAGCTTATATATCCTTTAGAACTTAATGATTCTAGTGACTGATAATTTTTATTTCATTGAATTTGCGTGTTTCTTTAATAATCTTTACATTCTTGATTAATTGAGATAATGCTCTATTTGTTCATTTATATTACTTTAATTTAGATATCATTTTGTATATTGTGTTTTGGTTAGATTTATTTCTGTAAAAGTGTGTTTATATTTTTTAAATTGTCACTTGCATTACTAACTGTATTATTGTTTCAAATTTGTTAGTTTTAAAATTTTATGCCTAGTATGTGATTGAACTCTAATGAGTTCAGGTGGGGAGTGAAGCGAAATGAGCTATAGAGGGCGCTATGTGCGCATCTCAAGTGTTTTGAACTGATGTTCTATAGTCAGATTGATGTAACATAAACGAGCTGAACCACCGTTTTGAAGGTTGGCGAAACCTAATAATGTTCGCCGATGTAAATAGAAAATAAATGTTGTGTTTGTTCCAAGTGGCCTAGTGAAATGATTCTTGCAAAGTTATGTTTCCGCATCTATCGTTTTCCCGCATTTATCGTTCATTTCTATCGGTCGCGTGAAAAACGATCGACGAGATTCCACTGTATATATATATATATATATATATATATATATATATATATATATATATATATATATATGTAATGATTACGGTGGCGATGCACTTCAGGCCGTTGAACTCGTGGTATTTTCGGGTGTTAGTCGTGACGGAGCACAAGGCTATAGAAGTGGTCGTCGAGTGTAGGCAGGCCACATCCAGAACGGCGAGGAGTCAGAGTGGTAGATGAAAAGGAATATAGGTCTTGGAAAGTAGTCGTCGAACGGTTAAGGCAATGCGTGTGGTCGAACGCGGCTGAGAAACAAATCGAAATTCCAGACGAGGAACACAGACGTCCAAAGGCTGATTAAATCGTCGTTTTATTTTGGATTACTTCGAGGGTTTTAGTTACACTTCATAAAAGCCACATTTCAATTTATTAGCGGGTTATCATATTTCAACTCTGCCCCGAGGCTGTCGGAACAGCACAGGATAAAATAAAAGACAAAAGGGGCGCAGCGCGTTAAAATTACATCTTGACAGTACCGTGGCAGAACACAAAGGGCTACGGAATTATTGAGAAAAGCGCGAGTTTTTCAGGCTGAACTTTAATTGGTTAAAAACTGCCACGTGATTAATTCGCGTCATATGAGGTGATGGTCTCGCGATGCCCGTTATATAATGCTTATATAAGCTTTGGCCACACGTGCCTTAGGGGAAAAACTAATAAATTATTTCGGTTTCCATGTAGGTCGCGATTCAAAGGTTAAGGGGACGGTATTCTGTTGCGTTATGATAAAGAATTTGGAAAGGGCGTGTTAAAAAGTAAAAAGGGTTTTAAATTTATTTCAATTTCCCCCCCTCCGGAAAAGACTTGCGTGAGGGGCCGGCTCCCTCAGCAAGACACTCCATCAGGCGAGAACCGCGTAGACAAAAAATAATTTTGATAAAAATTTTGAATAGTAATTCGGAATAAAATTTTGACTCGGGGTTGACAAATTTAAATTTTGGTTACTATCACCTTTGTGTGTCTGCCCAGATCATGAAAGATATAAATAGCATAAACTAGTACTAAACAAAAATTTAAAAAATATATCAATGCACTTAAATCACAGTTTGGATTGAGTAAGGCACTTATCAAAATCGTTACAACACAAAAATATAGGAACATTAAATGTTGATATGATTAATATACTATAATACTTTCAACCTTCGTATAGTCCTTTCTATACCATTGGCAAGTGAAGGTTTATCATTAGAACATATTAAATAAGTAATAATTCACAAAATAGAATATGAAGATTTAAAATACACAACTGTTTTCTTATGCTGATCATGGTAACACTACAATATTCAATAAAATTTTAATATGACATGGAATGTAAAAATGAAAAATTTCTTACTAATAACACAATATATCACATTTGGTTGTTTTTGTAAAGGTGTTAGTGTTTGTGTGTGTGTATCCCTCAACTGCCTTAGGTTCAAATTCTTTCATAACTCTACTACTAAGGAGTGAGGGGGTGTGTTGTTGTTTGCGTGACAGCGTAAGTGGCCGTACAGTGGACCAACCGTTATTCTCCCATAGGACATGACAGCCGAAACAACATCTTGCTTGGGACAAAGATGGGAAATAGGAAAGGTGGACAATTGTCATGCCTATGGAAGTATGAGTAGGAATTGGGAGGGCAAAAGGAGCGGTCATCCCAAGGCCTGTCTTTAGTCATTATTTTCTAGTTTTATTTCTCAGCACTTCAAGTGACTGAAATAGGTGAAGCAAAAAAAAATTAAAAAGGATTCTAAACAGATGGGATGACTTCCAACGCGCGATTAGAGGTGGGTGATAGGATAGCGTATTCGAGAAGGAGAGAATTTACTGAAAGATGAAAGAATTAGAGGTGTCATTTTCAGTAGTTTCACCCATGAGATCCAGAAGCTCACACATAATAGTTTTTCTAAAAGGAAAGTTAAAAGATTTTTTTTTTTTTTTACAATTTATTTCATTTATGTGGACAACACGCAAAATTTAAAACCAAAAAGGAAAAGGATCTCAGGGGTCATGAAGTTTGTCATTATTCAGGTATGATTAAATTCTGTCAGGTGGATTATCAATTTTTACCATAGTTTTTTAATTTTGGGGTTTCTAGTTCAATGTAAAAGAATAAGTTATTTAGATTGGATTTATTTACTGTTGTTGTATTAGGAGCATATTAGTAATTTATAGTCTGTCCAAATATGGGTTTAGGCTTCATGATGCATTTTAAAAAGGTCAGGTGAATGATAATATCTTAGTTTAGAAGCATGTACAATTTCAGTTGCTCGACCAGCTTGGTAATTGGGTTTATCTATTTCATAATTTACGTCTGAATATTGTCTAAGGATTGTGAAAGGGCCAGAAAAAGGTTGACTTAATTTATGTGTATTTGGATAGTTGAATTCCTCATAAATTACTTGATCACCAGGTTTAAATTTTGATGCCAAAAAACGAGCGTCATATCTAATTTTATTTTTGTTATGGTAATTAATAGTTCTTTCTTTTGCCAAAAGACGAGCCTGATCCACAGGAGGATAATAATTATTGTGATCAATTGGTGGCGGGTAAGGCAGGGTGCCAAAAAGCAAATAGGCAGGGGAGATTTTGGTCACAGAGTGGGGCGTATTATTGTATTCATTAACAACTTGTTCTAATAATTTGGTCCAGGGTACTTTAGTGGAAGAAGTATTAACTTTACACTTTAAACGAGTTACAATAGACTGGTTTACACGCTCAACCTTGCCATTCGTCTGTGGATGGTGGGCCGAAGTCAAAAGTTGTTTCACGCCATTATGCTCCAAAAACCGTCTAAATTTGGAAGAAGTAAAAGCAGCATTACGATCTGTTAATAATTTTTCAGGGACATGTACTTGGAAAAGTTGTTTCAGACAGTTTGCAAAATTTCTGTAGTAACGCTTTTAGAGGGGAAAGCCCAAATGTATCTAGTGGCATGGTCAATAATTATATGAAGGTATTTTTTTGTAGAGTTATAATAATTAAATCCACCAACAGTATCTAATGATAGGCACTCAAAAGGTTTCTCAGTAGGGGGAACTTCCTGCATTAATCCATAACGTTTCTGTCTGGGTTTCTTGTTAAGTTGACAGGTGTGACAATGTTTAACATAGTTAGAAATATCATTAGTTATAAATGGCCAATAATACTGAGGAGAAATTAAGTTAATCATTTTTTGAATTCCAGGGTGTCCAAATTCTTCATGAGTTTTTTGTAAAACTTTTAACCTTAATGACATAGGAACAACAATTTTGTTAATACCATTCTTCTTATACACTATTACATCATTGATTTCTGAAAATTTATTATGTGAAACATTATCCATCTTTTGATAATGCTTAATTTCATTTAAGTCCAATAAGTGCACATGGTGTTGGAGATGCTGAGACACGGGGTGCCTGGATAACATGTCAGCTTCATAATTGGTTGAACCCTTTTGATATTTTACTTCATACTCGAACATGCTCAACTTTAACGACCATCTAAATAATCTACCCCTTGGGTTTTTCACATTCTTCAGCCAAACTAGGGCAGCATGATCAGTATGAACAGTGAATTTGGTCCCGTGTAAATAGTGATAAAATTTGTCAAAACTATCCACAATAGCCAAACATTCCAATTCCGTGATGGGATAATTTTTTTCATAATCTCTTAAAGTTCTAGAAAAATACGCGACAGGGTGTAAGTTATTACAAGCATCCGACTGTTTCAGCACAGCTCCAATAGCATATTGAGAAGCATCTACAAACAAATGACACTCTAAATTTGGATTATACAACTGTAAAATTGGTTTTGACACAAGAAAATTTTTTAACTTTTTAAATGATTCTTGACAGTTATGATCCCAAACCCACTTTATGTCCTTCTTTAATAGTCTATTTAATGGCAATCTTATTTGTGCATATTTTGGGATGAACTTATGATAAACATTTACTGAACCCAAAAAACTTTGTAATTCTTTAATGTTGGAAGGGGGTTTCAATTTTTCAATACTTTCAATGTTTACATTATCTGGAGTAATTCTGCCATTCTCAATTTCATATCCTAGAAAGTTAATGTTACGTTGCATGAATTTACATTTAGATTGCTTAAGTTTAATAGATTCTTGCTGAAAAACTTCAAAAATTCGTTTTAAATGATTAATGTGTTCTGTTTCTGAGGATGAGTAAACTATGATATCATCAAAGTAATGGCACGCAAAATCAATTCTATGTTTGTCCAAAATTCGTCTAATTGTCCTATTAAATATAGCTGGGGCATTCTTTAGTCCAAAAGGGAGGCGTAACCATTCAAACAGGCCAAAACTGGTGGCAAAAGCAAGTTTTTCAGTGTCTTTAGGGTGAACAGGTATATGCCAGTATCCTGAGGTCAAATCAAGGGTGGAAAAAATTTTGGCATTACTTAATTTATCTAGCAAACAATCAATTCTGGGGAGAGGTTCAGCATCTGTCTTAGTAATAGCATTTAATTTACGAAAATCAATACAGAGTCTAGTCTTTTTGCCTTCGTCCCTCTTCAGGGCAAGCGTTATTGGTGCTGAGTACGCAGAGTAGCTTTCTTTTATTATTCCTGCTTCTAATAATTTCCCTACTTGTTTCCTGATTTCTAACTCTTCAATTTGAGAAGTACGGTATGGTCTTTGGCTAACAGGGAGTTCTGAGGTTAACATGATTCTTTGAGGTTCTATTCTAATTGTACCAATGTCATACTTGTCTTTAGAAAAAATGTGGTTGAATTTCTGTAGTAGTGAATTTAGCATAGGATTCTCATTAATGATAGTCTGTTGTGTTTCATCCGATTCCACAGAGATCTTTGGAAACTCACTAAACTCAGTACTAATTTCATGATACATTTGTTTGGTTTGGTTGTCGAAGTTTTTGATTTCTCGGTTTACAGAATTATTTATATTTATATTACAATTGTGTTGGGGATAAGTCATTGGAGGAAACTTGGTCTGACTTGATTCGGGTTCACTAACTTTGTTAATGTGAAGCGATTCTGCACTTAGGTAAATTCTGTTGCAATTTTATCCTCTTTTGCAGTTGGCATACTTCACGTCTCTCACAGTCAATTGTTAATTTAAAAAGCCCACATTCGGGCAATCCTAGGATTAAATATGGTAAATTTGAGTCCAAAATATAAAATTCAGTTGTCTTAATCAGTTCTCCAATCTTCAATTCTATAGTGCACTTCTCTTCTAACTTTATGGTACCATCTGTTTGTCTAACATGAATTGGGAATTTAGTCTTAGTAGGTAAAAAACCATATTGGTTCACAAAATGTCGGGGAAGGAGCGAGATAGAGGATCCTGTGTCTAAAACGCATGAAATGGAATTCCTAGTTAAGTTTCTTGCTTTATTTTGAAAGTATCCGGATACAATTAATTGTCAATATTGCGGTTGGTGTTCTTCTGATTCAGGGGAGTCTCGTTCAGGAGTGTTTCTTGGGTTGTTTTGTCTAAACTGGCACGTTTGTGTCCAATGGAATGCACTTATTATACCCCGCCTCTCACAGATTCTGCAGGGAGTAGGTGGTAGTTGACTCGAATTATAATGGGTATAGTGGCCAGGGGGCCTAGGTCTCATATTCATATTTGGGTTTGGCATAAAAGTTGGGTCGGAACTCCTAGGAGCATAATTGGGTCTCCAGGGCTGAAAAGGGGCTCTAAATCTGGTATTCTCTTGTTCTGGTCTATGCATGCGAAAAGGAACTGGTCTCTGAAACTCTGGTCTTTTATTTTTCTCCCTGTCTTCCTCTCTCTGTACCTGGGTCAATTTGGTGGCAATCTGCAACCAATCCAAAAAGTTCTGGGGTGTATTTATTATTAGCAACTGACGCATGTTGATGGGCAACCCATCAGTAAGTCCCTCTAAAATTAATTTTGTATTAAGGCCCAAGGCCTTGCCAAGACGAACCTTTTTATGGAAATAGTCTGTAATCTGGTCTGTTGTTTTGAATTTTAAGTTAGAAAATTCACTGAAACTTGTCGAAGTGGGATCAAAAAATTCCTCACTCAGAGTATCTTTTAACTCTTTCCAGGTGTTAATGTCCAAACAGTGGTTGACAAAAGTGGTGAGGGCATTGCCTCTCAAAAACCTGCTCACATTTCGAAGTTTCCACTCATCAGTTTTTTCAGTTTCTACACATTGTTTTTCAAAATAATGGAACCACTGAGAGAGTCTCATCCCCGACTCGGGGTCAAAAGGGACAAAATTTGTATGGTTAGAATTAAAATCTGGTTCATTGCTATTCCCTCCATTTTCATTACTTTCGGTTTTCACCGCTGTTTTGGTTGTATCTTTTGATGTCATTTTTACTGCTTTAGGCTACTGTTTAACTCAAATCAACACAAAATCCAGAGTACGCTATCTTTAACACAGCAGAGAAAACGAAAACAAAAATATATCATGATGTAAAAAATAAATTATAACAATTTCAGTCTTTGCCGAAAATAATGATGACCAAGTAATGTACAGCTCCAGTAATGTTTATACTAATGCGCAGTTTGCGCCGATTTGTTTACAAAAGCGAGCTCTCATCAACGAAGCGGATTCAATTTACTTTATTTTATTTTTTCTTCTCTGCGATGATTTAAATTTGGTTGCGGTTAACAGATACTTATAGAATTTATACCCTTCATGAATTTAAGACTATATTATCAAATTTTTAATAATTACACTAAAACACTCATAAGACATCAATATATAAATTTCAAAAATCTTTTTAAAACCTTAAATTCTAAATCAAACATATATTTCATAACTCATATAGAAATTATATTATATAAAAATATTCATATCAATGGAAAAGTATTATATTTGTCATACCTCATACAATATCAATAAGATTTTATTCACTGCACTAACATACAATTATAACTCAATGTAAACAGTTCACCTTCAAAAATTTTTCCATAATTATTGCTTACCTGTATTTTACCAATATTATTTATATATGAAGTGTAGAAAATGGACCTTTTTATTTTTTTTTCTTCAAAATGTTCATGTATGCAATTATTTATATGTGGGATCGTACTTGGCGCAATTCCTCTAACTTTCTAGGATGTTCAAGAGTCACTCGTCTGTTCTGGTTATAATGTGAAAGTCACAATATTTTTTCTTCTTTTTCTAGTTCACACACGTTTACACGCAGTCGGGGTTTAACACTTCACAGATTACGAAAGCACTACTAAAATCCCCCCATGGTGACTTGAAAATCACCATAACACCGATGACTTTCAATTTTGTCGGAAACACAGCAGCACTAATCTCGCATAGAGACGAAAAACCGTTGAAAAAGTTTCTTCTTCTTCTGGGGTCACACACTTGAGCTTCAAAAACACAGATGACACTACACTGACGCGGAATTTTCACGAACGACGCACACATTGAAAATCCATTGGCTTAACGGCGCAGAATAACTCTCTGCTGCCGACTTTAATATATGTAATGATTACGGTGGCGATGCACTTCAGGCCGTTGAACTCGTGGTATTTTCGGGTGTTAGTCGTGACGGAGCACAAGGCTATAGAAGTGGTCGTCGAGTGTAGGCAGGCCACATCCAGAACGGCGAGGAGTCAGAGTGGTAGATGAAAAGGAATATAGGTCTTGGAAAGTAGTCGTCGAACGGTTAAGGCAATGCGTGTGGTCGAACGCGGCTGAGAAACAAATCGAAATTCCAGACGAGGAACACAGACGTCCAAAGGCTGATTAAATCGTCGTTTTATTTTGGATTACTTCGAGGGTTTTAGTTACACTTCATAAAAGCCACATTTCAATTTATTAGCGGGTTATCATATTTCAACTCTGCCCCGAGGCTGTCGGAACAGCACAGGATAAAATAAAAGACAAAAGGGGCGCAGCGCGTTAAAATTACATCTTGACAGTACCGTGGCAGAACACAAAGGGCTACGGAATTATTGAGAAAAGCGCGAGTTTTTCAGGCGGGCTGAACTTTAATTGGTTAAAAACTGCCACGTGATTAATTCGCGTCATATGAGGTGATGGTCTCGCGATGCCCGTTATATAATGCTTATATAAGCTTTGGCCACACGTGCCTTAGGGGAAAAACTAATAAATTATTTCGGTTTCCATGTAGGTCGCGATTCAAAGGTTAAGGGGACGGTATTCTGTTGCGTTATGATAAAGAATTTGGAAAGGGCGTGTTAAAAAGTAAAAAGGGTTTTAAATTTATTTCATATATATATATATATATATATATATATATATATATATATATATATATATATACATACACACACACATATATATATATATAATATTTTGCTCTATTACGCTTTATATGAATCGGAATAATTTTATTAAATTCTACATTTGAAAGAAGCCTATAAATATCTCATTAAACATTCTCTTAGAAATAGAACAAAGAATACATATTTTTTGTATATATAAAAGGGCGAAACATATCATAATAAATGCAACTATGGAATAACACTCTTATAGCCAGTTAAGTTATAAAAGGAGGATAAACGTATAGCTCGCATTTTCGTATATCTGTCTGTTTGCTTCTTTGTATTTTGGCTTGCAATCTTCAGTTACAGAACTCTTATGAAAAGATGGAACAACAAAAGCTCCCTTCTTGCATTCTTGTATTATATTCATGTACATGTAAATCCGTTGCAAATATAATATCTCAAAGTTCCCATTGAAATATATGAACAGGTATAACATATTTGTAATGAAAACGTCAAATTCGGTGAAAGAAGTATATTAAATTACCTTTGAAGATTATATTTAAACATTGGTGGCGAATATTTTTAATCATAAGTTTAAGATCTCAATTAGCAAAAGTTTTGCCCGGTTGTAGACATCATGTTCTCCTTAAATGCATTCTACCTCATTTAACACAATTAACAATACCGAAACTGAAAATGTAACTGCCAAACTTGTGTAGTTAAATCATAATTTTCCAATATTAAGGATAACAATGTGTAGGAAAAAAACATTCTATGACACTGCTCAAAGTAGTTAAGTCAAAAGCGTCATTAATGCCTCATAAATACTTGTATAATCCAACAATTAAATTTTTTCTAGGATTCAGAATTTTGAGCTTACTTTTGTACTTCTCAATCAACAATTTCGGAATAAACATGTTAGAGATTTTTAGGAGTAATAACGTAAAATTCATTTTTAGTTAGCTACTTTGTTTGTTTTTGCTTCTTTTTTGGTAATTGAATAAGTAATTGAAGAGAAATATTCTGGTTTATTTGAAAATTTTTTTTTTATGCTGAAAGCGATAAATTTTTATGTCTATTAATCGATTTCAGAAGGTGCATTAAAAAGCATTGAAAATGCAAAATGTCATTCATCACGTAGGAAATGTAGTAAAATATATTTGAAAGTTATAAGAAGTACCTTTTTTACGCTCCACAATCATAATTTTAGAAAACGTAGAATTTCAGATGGTTCATACAAATTAAAGAAAGGTAAACCTAACACCTTAAGCAAACCTTCCCTAAAAGTGTTTTCCTGAATGTTATATAAACCTTTCAAACCTACAGAACCTCTAAAAAATAAATAAATAGAAGAATTCTTTGAAAATTCAGGAGACAACAAGCTGCCGTCATTTCATACAGTGCGGTGTTTGTGATTCTGACCATAAAAACTTCCGTGTAAGCGCTTTAGAAAAATAACATACAAAACCTGTGAAGGGACGGAACGCATGTTACCACTATTCATTGCATAGCCCACTGTACAATTCATCAATCAAAGTGTCCTTCACACAGTTAGGAATGGGGAGAGATAAAGAACAATCTAATATAAACAACTCCCACAAGTAAAAAAAACCATAAGGAATTTTTTTTTAATCTCAGACGCTTTTGAAGAAGAAACTAAAGGATGAAATAAATAACCCATCTTCAGCACTTTTAAAGCCTAGAATTGTAACAGCAAAAATATGTCTTAGCCACTTAGGGGGTTAATGACGATGAAATTAACCAATTACTTAACGATTTTTAAAGCATATATAATATAAAAAATGTATTTACCGTATTTGTGCATGTATAAGCCACACTTTTATTCCATATAATAGGTGGTAAAAACGGGCTGCTGTTTATAAAAGGAATTTTAAAATTAAATTCAGTAAACACCCTTTAATTTAGAACACTTTACTACAATAAAACATTAGTATCTATATACCTTACAACCTATTACACCGTATAATGCCCACGGAAATTCAATCTATTGTAAATATTGTTTGTATATATTACAACTTAGGACTATTTAATAAAGCTCTTGTTGAGTTCCCAAGAGTTTTGTTGAGTTCCAGAAGTTGAGTTCCCAAGAGTTTGTCTTCGTGCGAAATAATTTCTAAGTGTTCAAGTATATATATTATCATCTTTTTTACACTTTAGTTTCACCACCATCAGCTAAGGCTGTACCTGATATTGTTAGGCTAGCATTGAACTCTAAGGAATGTGCGACATTGCTATATTTCACAGAAGGATGCTACCTTGATTCTGCAACGGAATTCAGAAAAAAGAAATTCCCAAATGTTGTTTCAAAATTCAGTTGCGGCTTATATACGCACGCAGCCTATACACGTGTAAATAAGGTACTAAAAATGCATGATTTTGAAGACAATAACATATTTTTATTGTTACCTACCGTATTGGACAAATACCGTATAGCGTATCTTTTGATGAAACCTAGAGATAGTCTAAAGAGTTTTCAAGCTGTGAAGGATTTGGTTATCTACCTCCCTAATTCCACTGGAATAACCATTGTTATATTTTAAAATCCAAGGCACATCTTATGTTAGAAAATAATTCATTGGATTTCTTTCTACATGTCGTAATAATCCTCCATGCGATAAAAAATTGTTGACATTTTAACAACAACATTGAATTTTTACCTAATATTGTTACTCACGTAGCTCGATCGATTTAATGAACTTACTTTTCATTCCCCAGATTAGCGGGTAAAAAAATTGTTCCTCTGGGGTACTTGGACTTAAAACACTTATTTCCGGGGTACAAAAAAGAACAGTTAGCATGTCGAGCTTATCAGACTATGATAGCTGAATATTCATTCCGAAATCGTATAGAGCATCATTGCAATTGTGACCAAGAAATTTTTAAAGAGCCCTTACTTTCAACGGTCTTTAATTAATGCTACTTCGATTAAAATTAGGACTTTGATTCTAAAAGCCCACTACTGACAGGAAAAAATATACACACAGGAATTTGACGATTAGAAAAATGATAATTATCATAATTTTAGCCATAAGATGTAAATACAAGTGTTTTCCTACTTGTCGGCAAAATATTGTTT
Organism: Dolomedes plantarius; assembly: GCA_907164885.2. Classification (NCBI taxonomy): domain Eukaryota; kingdom Metazoa; phylum Arthropoda; class Arachnida; order Araneae; family Dolomedidae; genus Dolomedes; species Dolomedes plantarius. The sequence continues at coordinate 74,171,698 of OU015495.1, forward strand.
GGCATACATTTAATTACATGTTTAATATACAGAGTGGTCCAAAATTATTGAGCGCATTTATGTTCGAAAAAAAAAAGAACAAAAAGAGGTACATACATGTTTATTGTTTTCTTCGAAAGACGATTTAAAACAGTTTTACACAACATAATTTTAAACATTAAATAACTTCCACCTAAGCCGGTAGATGGCGCGACACCATTTCGTAAGAAAATTTAATAATTGCGTCAGTCTGCAAATTGCTACCGTACAGGAAAAAGCAATGTGCGTTTTGTGGTTTCATGAAAGCAAATCCGTTGTAACTCATTTTGTACCTTTTTTTCAAATTTGGACCACCCTTGGGTGTTTCAAAATTATTGAGCGCATTTCATGTTTGATAAAAAAGAACAAAATGAGTTACAACGGATTTGCTTTCATAAAACCACAAAACGCACATTGCTTTTTCCTGTATGGTAGTCATTTGGAGACTGACGCAATTAGCAAATTTTTCTTGCGAAATGTTGTCACGTCATCTAACGGCTTATGTGGAAGTTATTTAATGCTTAAAATTTTGTTGTGTAAAACTGTTTTAAATTGTCCTTCTAAGAAAACAATAAACATGTGCGTACCTTATTTTGTTCTTATTTCTTTTTCAAACATTAAATGCGCTCAATAATTTTGGACCACCCTATATTTTATTTTTTCTCACGCTCAGTTCAAACCTTATGCAAGTTTATTTTTTTAATATTTGTATATGTTTGTTACAATATAAACATTTTATCTTAAAAAGCCTTTGTAAAGTTTTAAGCTCCATTCTGAGCAATTACACAGAAGGTTAGGACATAATTTGGAGGTTTATAAACTCCAGTAAAACAGAATGAGCCACTATAGGCTTTATTTATTTGTAGTAATGCAGGACATGTGCGAAACAGTTTTTTTTCTATGGAGAACTATATAGCGTACTTTGGTTTAGAAAAAAATTTCTTTAATACTTGCTTCTATGAAATATTTTACATGTTTTATAAAACGACAATTTATTTAAACTTATCATAAGTACGCATCAACTTTTCCATGTTTGCTTATTTATTCGGAGATAATTGCTCTCAAACAGAATAGAGGTTGAACTAACGATTATAATTGGGTTATCGAGATTTGTTCTTACACACACATGACTATATCATGTTACCTTTCTCTCCTTTTGTTAGACTCGTTCTTAACATCACGAGAATCTAGTAAAATATGCTTTTTAAATTTAATTGAGAAGAAAATAAGTCCGGTATGTTTAAATTTAAAGCATAATCACTAGCTTAAAATTCCTTACAGCTATTACACGAAAGCAAATAACTTCGTTGGGATAATTACTTCCGTGAAGGTTTAACCCACCTTATCGCCGGATGCTTTATAAAAATTCTCTTTCGAGCTCGTAATAATTGCTCCCGTTTAACACAAAAATAGACTCCTGGCGTTTCGGTGAAAGCGCAACATTTTACCACACTGGATAAAACAGAAATTTATTGTTTTTATAATATAATACATCATTCAAAAATATTAAATTATATTAAATTTTCGCGTTTGTTAAGCAGTTTAGTCTTCCAGTAACACTTAATAGTTTAAATTCTTTGAGAGAAACCATTGTATTTAAACAAATAAAACTAAAGATAGGAAACATTTGTATTAAATTAGACAAGTAATTTTATGCCACCAAGAACATTTCCTAATCCAAAATTAATGTATGTACGGATACTTGTAGGTAAAAATTAAAAAAAACAAGTGAAATGAAAAACATGGATTTCGCATAACTATCATTTTATCAAGTAAGATCAAAATGGTTCAAATAATATTTGCTTTTTGTTGCCTTATAATAGTATTTCAATCGTTTTAATGTTGTTTTCATTCTATTCAAATTTCGTAGCAGATAATATTCGTCTTTCTTTTTAACTGCTTCAAACAAAAGTGCTTTCTCGAAAACAAGAAATTTTGTAGTTATTCTTACTTTAATATCCTACCTTATCAAAAGACGAAATATTACGGAAGGATATTGCTTGCTTTTGTACACGGTACCGGTTAAAATTACCCGCAAGTTCTTCATCGAATGGCAATTTGGGCTCAAGGGACGACATTTCAAACGTGGCACATATTTTAGTGTACACAAAAAGATATGAACCTGAGATCGATTTATTCGGAAAGATGACATGATATTTAGGAATCGAGTGACGATTTTCATCGATGCTGGTCACATACTTATGTACTGTATAACGAAAAGGGAAGCAAATAAATTTCTCCCACAGACTCTATTCTGAAATTTTAGGTCAGTATATTTCAGCTTTGTCTTAAATATTAGAGATTTAACATAAAACCAGTAACTGTTCTTCCTTTGAATCAATAACAGCAGACAAGTGTTCTGGTGGTTTTAAATGTGTAGCAATTTTAAATGATTTTTTATAACAAAAGTTCAACATTGTTTAATTTCTTATTCTGTCTCTTTCATTTCCTTCATCCCTTTTTTCCAGTTTCAATGTCATTTCTTTGTTCTTAGTTGTCATACTCTTACTAGCTTGCGATTATGGCCTCTTGAACTGTTTGCCACTTTTTTCATTAAATGTAAATGTTTTTAAAAAATTTCCTGCAAGATTTATTACAATTATGGCTATTCTTCATTTATGCTATGGATATTTTAAATCTACTTTTGAGATACTAATACGGTTAGTTTAAAAATGTTAGGCAGAATTTTTTACGCTCAACTTTTTGAGTTTGAATCAAATGATTTTAATTTTTTTTTATAAAGGGATTCATTTAACGTCGTTAAAATAGCTTTACTCAAACTAACAAGATTATTTTTTCAAAATCCATTTTAAAAAATGTTCGTCTACATTACTATAATGAAGCTCCTTTAATTGCTTTACTTCAATTGCTTTTTTTCTAGTTAATGATTCCATTCGTTATCATAAGTAGACAGAAATAATCACAAAAAAGAGGGTTTTTTACTGCTCTCAATCTTGCATTTGTGTATTTTAAATCCATTAGAAACTCTGGACATTTTTATTTAACTCATCCCCAATCTGAAATTCCAACAGTTATTACTAATTTTATGATTAATTCACACACAGTTCTCCAAAAATATTAACTGTAATTCCGGAAACATGGCAACATTTCATGTCTGGCAGGTTTTAAATTATCTGTTTGTTCCACGTTCTCACAGAATAATCTTTATGTTAAGTATATCATTAACTTAATCATTGAAAAAAAAAAGATAGTTAATCTTCTTTCACATGAGATTCATTTAAACTTTCATTAATCACTCTCTAATGTTTAAAAACAGTAGAATTTTTATTGTCATGAAAACTAAAAACAGTTTCCATATACGATTTACGAGATTCTGTGCTGTGTTTTCCAATGCCCCCTATCCGGCAATGATAATAATCGGCCGGAAATTCCTGACCAGGTCCATAAATTCTTCATACAAAGTAGTCCGGATCCGGTTTATAAAAGTGCTAAGGGGTCGGCTAGGTTCTACCACAATTTTGACCGAGCAACCCCAGGGACGACATCTGGGGGGATCGTACTCTCCCCACCCAGTGATCTCAAAGAAGGCCTTTCCGGTCTACTGATATAACGTACCCATATCCGGCCTAGACACGAAGGTACTTAACGACGCTTGTCGGGTTTCGATCCGAGCACCATCAGTACCGAACGCCACCGCGCTACCCATGGGCTATCTCTGGCCCACGGGATTTTGTATGCGAGTTGATTCAAACAACTCTCATTAGTTTCATAATTTTTCTAACGACATTCTTATATAAATGCTGTTACTTTACGTAATTGCCGAATAATGTTCATTAAGTGCTCTCTAATTTTAATAAATCTTGGAAAATGGATAACTCTAATTTTGTTCATAATTGTATATCAAACGACCTAAATTTTAATTTTTTTCTATTGTTTTTCCAATAACAGTCAATGACACCGAACGATCAGTATTGTTAATTATGAAAATTCCGTCTTCTTTTCGATTAATATCATTCAACTAAATGAAAGTGATGATATTTACAATTAAATTCAATTTTTAGATAACTATAGCTGTTTTAGATTCTTTACTTTTAAAAATAAGGTGAACCTGAAAAAAAAATCTCCCACATGTGGAATATTCCTTTTTTTTTACAGCACAAATTAATATTGTGAGTTCCTTTATACAAAATTTATATAAAATTATTGCTTGAAAATGTCATCACATTAACATTAGGTTTCGAAGTTTCGTTGCCACATTTTACAAAATAAAATATAAGTTTGATCAATGACTTAGATGCTAGATAAATTGTAGAAACTGTGCCCTAATATCGATATAGATGCTACAATATCGGCCAGAAACCCTGAGATGGTGGCATCTATTGTCCAAAGCAAGCAATATATGTTAGAATAACGGAACGTCATCATTTTCAAGCAGGGAAATAAGAATAATTATTGTCTTATTCGCAGACAATTACGGACTAGGTTTAGGTTAGATATGATATTACGATTGGCAACTAACTGCCTATGGTACGAAATCATGTATTTTAAGACTAGCTTAAAGACAAGCCTTTCTAACGGGACTGCCAGTTTGAATAGATACTTTTTTCAGTCAGTTTAATATCCGTTAAAACTCTTGATCGATTTAACCCTTTCAGGGACAAGAACCTCCACCGTTTGCAGAGTGCAGACTTGTTTCCTGATTTTTTTAACCTAAATAATCTTGAAAAATTTTCAAATTAAAAATTACAAAATGCTTTTACTTCATTAAACTGATAATAGATGTCAGCATTAGCCATTTTTCTGCTCATTTTACTTCAATACGTTGAATGCAAGTGAAAAGAAGAGTAGATTTAGGCGTTCGCACTTTGCGAACGGCGCCTTTGAGAGGTTTCTATCTCAATTTGCTGATACGTCCACTCTCATGCCCCTAAGACTAACAACCCAGGAAATTTTTAAAGAAAATGTATTTCAAGCATAACTTGAAAAATAATTAGTAATTACTTCATACTTAGTTTTAGATTAAAAGGAACGTGGAGTATTGATGATTGAGACTAACATTTTACTTTTTCTAATATAACAGTCAATTTTAATACCAGATGTATATGATTAAAAACTACTAAACATCTAGAACTCTGTTTAAAATTGCTTCGACTCATTTACAGCTACAGTCGGTTTTTAATAGGAGAAAATTACAAAAGGAACAAAGATGATCGAAACAAAGATGATCTAGAAGCGAGGGTCATTACAAAAAAAATTGCATTAATTGTATCCCATATTAAAGCAGTAAAATTTATAAACTCTTTTAAAAACAAGAAGTTTCCTGATTCCATTTCAGAAAAAATATTTCTGATTTCTGGAATCACACCTATATACTTTTCTGTAAATTTTTCTTTTTCTATTTCCAGAAAGCCCGAAGAGATTCTCAAAGATAAATTTTGTTCAGGAACTCAAATATGTTGCATGTAAGATTTCAAGTTTTCAGAGAGTTTCGCCGATTTTCAAATAGCATTTCCTATTTCGAAATCAAACAGTCATATATTCCCAGGATTTAAAATCATTTCTAAGTTTACTTGGTCATTAATTTCTGTGTTATTGAAAAACAGTCAACAGGTTTTGATTTGACTGTGCATATAATAATACACTATACTGTGTTTTAAGAAGCCTCGTGGAAAATACTCACTCATTAAATTTTCTAAGATATGAGCTTATTGTCTGAAATTTCTGTTTTCTGTAATGTTTAAATTTCTATTTAGATAGTTTAGATTTTAAATGTACAGCGGTGATCTGTTCACTGTAGTTAAATACTTAAATGTTTTTCTTTAAACAAAATGATTAATTTTGAATTATTGCATTTTTAATTTCAATTACCCTTTATGACTTTTGAAATTGTTTTCGTATTAAATTAATGAAATCGCGAGAAAAATAAACGATCAAAGTATGGACAATAAATAATTTAGCAGCTTGGATTCCTTTAATCAATTGAAAAGAAATTTCTATCAGAAATTTCAGAAATTCCATCCCTAATTTTACTAAATGTATCCTATTGGCTTCATAAAAAGTCACTAACAATTTTTTAAATATCTTTTAAAGTTTAATCATTTTAAACAGATCAACGTTTCAAAAAACACAAAAGCTTAAAATCCCTTGAAAGATTTTAACTTAAAAGAAAACTCATAAAAAAGAAAATTGAATAAAAGAGCCTTTATTACATTTATTATTATTTGGGTTTTTTTAATGTGTCTAAATGTACTTGAGATGTTAAAGTATATTTTAATCAAAAAATTGGTACACTGTTTTCATCGTTTTTATTCGTTTTAAGAATGCTGAATCCACTTAAAATCTATAGGACTTTCATTTTTTCAAAGATTTTTTTTACAATTGATATCATTTAGGATATCAAACGTTCAATGATAGCTATAACATATACAAAAATAAAAACTTAGGAGAAGAAATCTTTCAGACTAATTCTTTCGACATAAAAATTAAAATGTTTATGTCTACTATAAAAAAAAATTCAAAATATATTACGATTTCAAAACAATCTTTATACTATACTAGTTGAATACCCGTGCTTCGCTACGGACTACATTCAAATTAAATAAAATGGTCAATGCATGCAATTAATGCCAAAACAAATAAAAATATATTTATAAGAAAATTGTAACAGATATTTTTATAGACGAGATAATGTAGAATAAAATATTCAAATTAAATAAATGGTCAATGTATGCAATTAATTTGTATGTTTGATATCTATAAAACATACTAATTTGAATTAAATTCTTAAGAAACTTCCATCTCAATTAATCTAGTGGTTGAATTTTATCTTTTACCGTATTTTAATATTTCTTTATCAATTTATTTCGCTGTTATGCACGTGACGATAAATTTATTTAAAGGATCACAAAAAGAAGAAAAACCATGTGATCAGCATTTAATAAATTAAATTCTAAAAATTAATCGTTAAAAATTCACCAAAAATCAGAAAATGGAGGTAAAGATTCGAAAATGATTTAATTTTCTTTCTCATGATATGAATTTTATAACCCTCAGATTATTATTTTATATGCAAACTTTGAAGAAAGTTACAAAAACAACATAAAAATTTAATTTTGAAAAATCAAAGAATAATGTTTCAAAAATCTTTCTTAGTGCACTCCTACACTATAAGAAGAATCACCATGCAAAATTTCATTCCTTTAGATCCAGGAGTTCGGTCTGTACTTTATCTGTCAATCAGTCAGTTAGTTTCGAAACTGTTATATATATATAGAGATTAAGGGAAAGTAGCCGTTACATTTAAAGGCAGTTATTACTTCTTAAAGTCTTTAAAGTTTCGTTAAGCAATTTTGTCCAGAAAAGTAACTGAAAAGTCCATGTGTAAGGAATAACTATAATTTTGTATATCAAACTGAATTTTTTATGTATACGTGAAGTTGAACGTATTAAGAAGTAAGTATGTGATTACAATATGAAAAAACGAACTTGATTGAAAATAGCTGTAATACAAAAACGCTTGCATTATTATGATACATAAACTGTTCTTTTTTCGAGAATACCTTTTATTAAACGACTAATTCCATAGCAAAATCCAATCATATCACACGGAACTCTTAAGTTTTTTTTTAATAATAGATCTCGAATTTTTACCTCTCATTAACATTAAATTTATACACTGCATTTTCTTTCTCTAATGATGTCAGACATGCTACACTTTATTTCCTGAATAAATGCAAAAAATTGTGTCGTTCATATGCATTTTGATTTATTATGTATGTATACGATCATTATTAAAACAAACGTGATTAGAACAACAACACCCCAAAATGTATTTATCAGAAACTAATGCAAATCAATAACACACAATAACATTTGGAAAAATACATATTAAGATACATTTTATCCCAAATAATGATTAATCCAGAAAGTTTTTCCTTTCATTTATCACCATTTAATTCGTATGTTACATAGAGCAATTCCCATTGCGATTTTTCGTTTATTTTCATTTACGGCTGTATCCTTCTAATATTTCTGCTTGTCAATGACAGAAAATCTTTCATGGGTGTTTTTTTTTCCCTTCCACAAAAACTTATTTGGCTATTTCATTTCAGAGTTTTGGCAGGAAATTGTTTGCTGAATGTTTTATCAAAAGCTACAAAACCCGCTTTTGAAAATTCTTGTTGACAGTGTTTGATACGATATCGACATTTTCTTTTAGTCTGCAATTTTTTTTGGCGGTTATATTTTGTTTTTCAATAATCAATGGCCATTGAAGAATCTGAAAAAGGTCTTACCGTGTTGTGTTTATTGAATGCAGTAAATATATATATACATACATACGTATATATATATATATATATATATATATATATACGTATATATATATATATATATATATATATATATATATATATATATATATATATATATATATATATATATATATATATATATATATATATATATATATATATATATATATATATATATGTAGAAGTGCAAGGGAAGAGTGCCTCTAAAAAATTAAGAATTTAAACGTTCACGAAAGAAGTTTCTTTTTTCTTATTTATAGCGAACATAAATTTTTTTCTTCCGTATAAACGTTGTCTTAACTCTGACAAAAATAGGGATATCAAGTGTTGATCTGATTTATCATGACATACAATCACACCTAATGCTTCTCAGCCTGATAAAGAACTATTAATTTTTTTAAAGTAGTTGCTACCATTTTGACTTTTATTGTGAATATTTTGAAGCTGAGTATCCCCGTTACTGATTTATGATATTTTTAGCATAATGAAATTTATGATATACGTTAGAATCTTAAAAGTTAAAATGATTAATTGCACAGTAATAAATATACCGTTTATCAAAGCTCTATGGTGTAATTTATATTTATACATTATTACTCTTTACTTCATTAAATTCATCCCTCCTTTAATGGTACTGAAACCGTGTGCCTCTGTATATACATGTATATATATATATATATATATATATATATATATATATATATATATATATATATATATATATATATATTGTGACAACGCCAGAGTTGAAAATTGAAAGCCATGGTTCGCCACTGGACAGTAGACGGAGATTGTTTATTTACAACAGCGTTGGGAGCTTTTTCCACGCGCGAGATTGGGAGTTTTTTCCGCGCGCCAGGATTTTTGTATCAGCTGTTACAGTCTGTATATATATATATTGAAAATGGAGGTTCCACCGAGATTTTGAATGCGGAATCCAGCGATAAAAAATATTGCGTGGAGGAACTAAAAGGAGGTATTTCTTTTTATTTAATACAGTACGTGCCTGAGATTTTGTTGCCGCCTTAGCAAAGTTAGGAACTTAGTGTTTGCTATTAGGCTAAACTAGTTGAAAGTTTTGGATGTATATTGGGGGGCCAAACTGGCTTATATGCATCGGTTTAAAATAGCAGTTCACAAGTACCAGACCGACTTATTTTTATCTTGAAACTCTAGATTTGGTTTCGTATGTGTAATAATTAAATTGTGTATCCTCTGTTAGTTCGAATTACATAAAGTGTGTTCGTGTTTCAAGTGTATCTAATGCCAAATTGGCTATTTAAAATCTTAAAACTTAAGATAGTTGAGATATTTTTTAATGCCAAACTGGCGATTTAAATTCTTAAAACTTAAGATAGTTGAGATATTTTTTTAATGCCAAACTGGCGATTCGAATTCTTAAAATTTCAGATAGTTGAGATATTGTGTAATGCCAAACTGACGATTTAAAATCTTAAAACTTGAGATAGATGAGATAAAGTTTAATGCCAAACTGGCGATTTAAATTCTTAAAACTTAAGATAGTTGAGATATTGTGTAATGCCAAACTGGCTGAAATAATTAAATGAATAACGATTCATGTATTAAAAATCAAACTGATTTTTAAGTAAATTGTGTTTGTGTTTTGTAAAGATAAAGAATATTTTATTTTGTATTGAATACTGCTAAAGCCAAACTGGCAGATATTAACTGTGTATTATAATTTATTTGTGCAATTTAGAATATAGTAGTGTTAGATTTGGAATTTAATATGGCTTATCTTGGCCAAGGCCGGAAGGAGGACTTGAAGGTGATTGCGAGAGAATTAGGGGAAAATGTGACAGAAGACTTAAAGGTAATTGATCTGCGTAACTTAATTTTGAAAAGTAGTAATTATGAGGAAGAGTATATAAAAGAACTTCTTTCAACTGTGATCAGTGAAAGAAAAGAAGAAGAAAGAAAAATGAAAGAAGAAGAAAGAAAAAAGAAAGAAGAAAGGGACTTTCAATTGGAAAAACTAAGATTAGAGAAAGAAGAAGAAAGAAAAGACAAAGAAGAAGAAAGAAAAAAGAAAGAAGCAGAAAGAAAAGAAAAAGAAGAGGAAAGAAAAAAGAAAGAACAAGAAAGAAAAGAAAAAGAAGAAGAAAGAAAAAAGAAAGAAGAAAGGGACTTTCAATTGAAAAAGCTAAGATTAGAGAAAGAAGAAGAAAGAAAAATGAAAGAAGAAGAAGAAAGAAGAAAGAAGAAGAAGAAAGAAGAAAGAGAGAAGAAAGGAACTTTCAGTTGGAACAACTAAGATTAGAGAAAGAAGAAGAAAGAAAAATGAAAGAAGAAGAAAGAAAGAAGAAGAAAGAAAAAAGAAAGAAGAAAGGGACTTTCAATTGGAAAAACTAAGATTAGAGTTACAGTTAAAGGAAAACAAAAACTCTGAGGAATCTATTAATTCTAGTACAGATTTTAGTTCTAAAATTGAACTTCAAAAGCTAATGCCCAAATTTGATGAAAAAGGGGGTGAGATAAGTTTGTTCTTAGAGCTTTTCGAACGACAAGCGAAAGTTCTTAAGGTACCCCGAGAAAAGTGGGTCACTAAATTAATTGGTGTTCTGTCATTAGAAATTGCTCACTTGATAGCTCGTGAACCTGAAGAACAGGCTAGTGAGTATCCATATGTTAAGACCTTATTACTTAAGCGTTTTAAGATGAGCCCAGAGAAGTTTCGCCAAAATTTTGTGAAACTGCAAAAATCACCAGACCGTACTTGGCAGGATTTTTACTACGAGATGAAAAATTATCTAGAAGGCTGGCTAAATGGATTGAAGATAGAAACCTATGAACAATTAAAAGAATTGATGATCGTTGATCAGATAAAGAAAAGGGCACCGAATGAATTTAAAGAAAACTTTTTGGATCATTGGACATCCATTACTTCCCCAGTTGAACTTGTAACCAAAATTGACGAATTTGAGGATGTGAGAAAGTGCATACGGGGTAAAACTCCTTCGATGAGTTACAAGGATCAAAGTAATAAAAAACCATGGCAATCGAAACCTTGGAAGGGAAATAGCCAGAAAAAGGACGATACGTATGCCGTAAAAGAAATGGAAAACTTCCACAAGGTTAAGAAACCAGATCCCAACTTCGATAAGAGGAAACAGTTTCATTGTTTTGAATGTGGGGATACCACACATATCAGGCCTGGTTGCCCTAAACTCAAAAAGAAAAACAGTATAGGCAGCGTAAACTATATTAAGAATAAAGTTGATGAAGACCTATTAGCTCCATACACCATTCCTGGTAAAATAAATGGGACTAACATTCCTATACTTAGAGATACTGGAGCAACTGTAGATGTAGTGTGCCAGAAATATGTGTCGCCTCAAAGAATGACAGGGGAACATGTATGGGTGCAACATTTACTGAACGAGCAGATGTCTTGCTTGCCTTTGGCCGAAATTGAAATTGAATGCGAATTGGGCCATGTCACCACTAAGGCAGCCGTTCTCAGAGATAACTTGGACCAAGGGAGGTACATCCTTGGAAATAAAACCGCCTCTCTGTTAGAAGAAACTAAAGATGACAGTAGGAAGAAAAAGGAAACTGTGAACGCAGTACTAAAAGAGCGCAGCAGAGAAAACATCTTGCTGAAGGAGGAAGCTTGTCAAAATCCCAAGAAGAGAAATTTGAAATGTCCAAAAAGACAGAGTTAGAGAAAGAGGAAGAAAATGATCTTCCAAGTACAGAAGTTCAACTTTTGCCAGAAATTGATGAAACTGAAGTTATTTTGGACATGGTAAAAGTCAATTCAGAAAAGTTTGCTGAAGAACAACAGAAGAGCAAAGATCTGGCTCCGTTGTTTACATTAGCCAAAAAGGCCTCCACAGAATCAAAAGATTTCAGAATAGTTAAAGATAAATTACTGGTTAAGAAGAAAGTCGACAAGATGGGGAAAGAAGTTGATATACTTGTGGTTCCTGAATGTTAACTTTGGTACCTGTCATATCTGAGATTTTCAGCAAACTAAATGTAGATGCTTGTGGGCCCTTGCCCACTACACCAAATGGAAATCGTTATCTGATTACAGCTATGTGTATGGCATCCAAATATCCAGATGCAGTAGCGGTAGCAGATATTGGATCAACGTCTGTAATTGATGCATTATTGCAGATATTCAGTCGTATGGGTTTTCCGAAGGAAATACAAACTGATCAAGGGACCTCATTTATGAGTAACTTAACTGTAGAATTTTTCCAGAGATTTGGAATAAAAACCATTAGAAGTTCTGTACACCATCCTCAGACTAATCCAGTCGAACGATTCCATAGGACCATCAAAAGAATTTTGAGAGTGTTATGCATTGAAGCTGCTCCTGAATGGGAAAGATATGTTCCAGCAGCTCTATTTGCCTTAAGGACTGTCACACATGAAAGTACTGGATTCAGTCCTGCCGAGTTAGTACATGGAAGAAATCTAAGGTCACCGGTCACCCTATTGTACGAACAATGGTTGGAGCCAGATGAAGAAGGAAATGGAGTAGTTGAATATGTGTTTCAGCTAATCAATCGAATGAAGAGAAGTCAGGAGTTAGCTGAAGAAAAAATGGAAGAAATGAGAGATAAACGAAAAAAATGGTATCATCGAAATGCTGTTAAACGAGTATTTCAAGAGGGAGACTTGGTGTTGATCTTATCCACTTGTAGACCAAATAAACTGGCAGTTCAGTGGAAAGGACCTGGCAAAATTGTTAAGAAGTTGTCAGAAACAAATTATGTTGTTAGCTCAGAAGGAAGAGAAGAGAAAAATGAAGTTTATCACATTAACATGCTAAAACCGTATTACAAACGGCCAGAGCTTGTGAACATCTTATGGAGTTTAGATGAAAACGAACCTGCGGAAATTGAAGATGATTTTCCGAAGATTGAATCAGATCCTAACATATTCGATTTCAATGAAATAAGGGAGAATAGTGCTTTAGATAAGCTTTTAAATGAAAAACAGCAAGAACAATTGCAGAAAATACTGGTAGAATATGCCAAATTGTTTTCTAACATCCCAGGGAAAACAAACGTCGTCGAACATGACATAGAGCTAATGAACGATAAGCCTATTCGTATGAAACCCTATCGTATGTCACCTAGACATAACGAGATATTGCAGTTAGAGATCCAGAAGATGTTGCAATACAAAATCATTGAACCGGGTGAATCAGATTATACATCACCCATGATACTAGTTGAATCCCCAGGACGAGATCCTCGACCTTGTATAGATTACAGGAAAATCAATGAAGTTACTAAAACCCAATACTTTCCATTGCCTAACATAGAGCAAAGAGTCGAAACAGTTGCTGCAGCAAAGTACATTACTTTGTTAGATCTAACGAAAGGATATTGGCAGATTCCTTTAAGTAAGAAGGCCCAGAAAATAGCTGCATTCACAACCAACTTTGGGGTCTACCGTCCGTTGAGAATGCCGTTTGGTCTGAAAAATGCCCCATATTATTTTAGCAAAATGATGTCGGACTTGCTACATGATTGTGAAAACTTCGCAATACCTTATTTAGACGACATTGCTATATTCTCTAAAACTTGGGAAGAACACTTAGAACATCTGAAGAGGGTTCTTGACAAAATAAAAAGTGCTCAATTAACCATCAAGCCCAAGAAATGTAAATTTGCTCAAAAAGAAGTCCAGTACCTGGGACACCTTATTGGGGAAGGGAAAAGATCACCAGCAGAGTTAAAAGTACAAGCAGTCCGAGAATTTCCGACTCCGACTTGCAAAACAGAGGTTCGAGCTTTCCTTGGCTTAGCGGGGTACTATCGACAGTATATTCCCATGTTTTCAGCTATCGCCGCCCCTTTGACGGAGACTCTCAAGGGAAAAGAACAAAAAGGGAAGATAAAATGGAATAATGCTTGTGAAGATGCTTTTCGAATATTAAAAGAAAGATTGTCAAGCAAACCAGTGCTTTATGCACCTAACTACCAAAAAGAATTTCTGTTGCAAACTGATGCATCCGACACCGGTCTAGGCATAATTTTAGCACAGATCGACGACTAAGGAGAAGAACATCCGATTCTATATATGAGTAGAAAACTCAAACCATCAGAGTGGAAATATTGTACCACTGAAAAAGAGTGTGCGGCTATAGTGTATGCAGTGAAAAAGTTACAGTGTTATTTAGATGGTCATTTACCGTTCATAATACAGACCGACCACAACCCACTGGTGTGGCTCAAAACCCGTGCCGGGAATAACCAGAGACTTTTGCGATGGGCCCTGGCGTTACAACCCTTCAATTATAAAATTCAACACAAGAAAGGGAAAAATCACTGCAATGTAGACACCTTAAGCCGGCACCCATATCCTACTTAGTTTCTATTAAACCATGTGACTTTGTAATGTGTATAAAATTTGATCCCTTGTGTAAACAAATTGTTTTGTATTAGTTATAAGTTGCCGGAATATATTTATTTAACTGTACTACTTTAGAGTCTCATGTTTAAGTAATTCTTTATGTAATAGTATTTTGAGGAATTCTGTTTAAAATTGATTGAAATTTTTTAAATTGTATATGATTGTAAAGAATTATATTATGTTGTAACTGGTACATTGTAAAGTGCTATTGCGGGTAGTCTAAATTGTTAGGGACTTAATAGCATTAAATAAAATTTAAATAGGGAATTGGCACAGTACCGTATTAGGAAAAAAGAGATGTCTTTGTCTATGGCAAATTTGGAGGTTATTTCCTGAACGTTATGGAACTGAGACATCTGCTGCCTTCAGCATCTGAACTAGTAACAAGCATGAACTTATCCTGAGTTCGGATAAGTTCAACACTGGAGGGGGGAGGAGTTTGTGACAACGCCAGAGTTGAAAATTGAAAGCCATGGTTCGCCACTGGACAGTAGACGAAGATTGTTTATTTACAACAGCGTTGGGAGCTTTTTCCACGCGCGAGTTTGGGAGTTTTTTCCGCGCGCCAGGATTTTTGTATCTCAGCTCCGCGCGCTGAGATGTGATTGTAACTTACATTTAAAATGTGTGTTCTTTTCTATATAATAAATAGATGCATGAGATGTTAATCGACCATGTTTAGTGCTTTTCGCCTTACACATTGGATTTATTTAATAGTGAGGCAACAGGCCAAGCTGTTACAATATATATATATATATATATATATATATATATATATATATATATATATATATATATATCTATATATATATATATATATATATATATACATATAAATATATATATGTATATATATATATATATATATATATATATATGTATATATATATATATATATATATATATATATATATATATATATATATATATATATATATATATATATATAGAGAGAGAGAGAGAGAGAGAGAGAGAGAGATATGTGTGTGTGTGTGTGTGGTTATAAAAATGATGGAAACACCAAGGAATAATATGAAATCCTCTATTAATATGAGCTAGAAATGCTTGTACATGGAATAACACCTAAAATCACCTAGGAACAGATTTGTACAAGTCATTAATAGTGGTTAAGAGAGTATTATATCATTGTTCACGGAGAAATCGTGAGCTGATCGATACTGCTAAAACAATTATGATCGATCATGTTGATCGATCATGCTAAAACAATTTTCTAAAACAAACCACAGTGTTTTGATGATATTGAAGTTGGAGGACTGTGGACTTTAGGTAACATGTTTGACTTTGTTTTCATGTGCATCTCACCACAATTTGACAGGACTGACCACAGAGATAGAAGCATTATCATCCTGGGAAACACCATCGCCAACGGGAAACAATGTTTGCATCAGAAGGTGAACCTGGTTGGCAAAAGCTCGATATAGTCTTTCTCAGTGAATCACCTTTTTAGGGTTACAATCGAGCTTGCAGAAAACCATGAGATAGGAGCCGAAACAATGCCAGATTCGGCTCCATGATTGACAATTCACATGAGACAATCAGGATCATATACTTGATTGGATGTTCTCTACATGTACACACGTACTTTTGTCGGAAACAGTGGGAACGTTAATTTGTTTGACCACATGACATTCTTCCACATAGACAAGTTTCACTGTAGACAAGCATTTGTGCTTTAAGCACCATTGTGGCCGATGTTTTTCATTCACAACTGTTACAAGTGTCTTGTAAATTGCTCCTCTTCCAAAAATCTTTTTCTTGTAAAGTTTCCTCGTACCTGTAATGGTTGATACGTGAGCCTTCAGATGTAGAATAAGCCTTATGGTCAATTTGGTTGCAGTTGTCTTCTTTCCCTGTGACAATCCGTTGCAGTACTTGTTTGTCTCTGTCAGTTCTCCCTTTCGTCCACTATTCTGTTTCGCAGGGGATGTTTATCCGTCCACTCTGTACGCTGTCATGATATTCGATACATAGTTCTAGAAACACCCAAAATCTAGGTGATACTCCAATTTGACGTGCTCCAAAAATTTGCCTTCTGTAAGTTCTGTAAATTTTAACATCTTACGCTATATCCCCAAAACCACGATGGCCAATTCTTCATTACTGCTACATGACACTAGAAAAATGTATACACTATATTCTATAACAATACCAGTAGCCATACTTATTTTTTAAGGAATACGAAACACTTTCATAAATACATCTAATATTGATGGGAATTTTGCATTATTTTTATTTTACGATAACATGTTTTAGTAATTTGAAACTATTGAGTAAAGTTGTCTTTTAATATCATTATTAATAAAAGAAATATTATTTTTGAAATCTTTGTATATAAATCTATCAATTATATTTTTAAAATATTTACGGTGTTTCAAATTATCCCATTACACCTAAATACATATTCTGAAGCACCATAAATGAGTTTTTATAATATTCGTAAACTGATAAATTGGACGTAACGCTGAATTCATATAACGAGAAAGGGGGTAAAACATTATAATTACGTATAAAAATAAAATAGATATAAACCGATGTCTAGACTATTTTTGGTATGATACATTGAACAGCGTTAAAACTCATTGTTCTGCTAAAAGAAAATGCCCCAAGCTAACAGAGCTCGGAATGCTAGAATCATGTTTTAATGGGATGGAAAATTATAATTTATCACTTCTTAGTGAATTTCTTAATGGAAGTTTTGAAAGCGCAAGTGAAATAAAAATGTTCTTTATCAAATTAAAATGGAATTTTATATAATATCTGCGACATTTGATACTATTAAAAAAAGATCATGTAGAAATAAAGTAATTTTCATTAAAATTTTTCCGCTTTTACTGGAAAATTATTTAAAGTATGTTCAGAAAAAATGTTTTATATAATGTCGTGCAAACCAAATTAAGTCAGCAACTTTTGTATTTTAAAATATCCGTATAGGTTTAAGAAAAAAATAACTTAAATTCTACATTAATTTACTAATACATTAAATTCTTAATTTAATGAAATTTAATGTAGTGAGTTTTTTAAGAATAATATTTTCAAAATACCTTGGGATTAATGTATATTTTATTAATGCAGATTAATGTATACTTTATGAATGAACAAAATCAACTGAGACATATATTTTGTTTTTGTTTTTCCTATGCACAATTTTTTAAGGGGGGGGGGTTCTTTGATAAAATGCATTAGCAAAATTCAAACTTACCCCCTCTTAGACCACTCAATTTTTCGTCGATTACAACAATTAAGGAAGTAAGCATTTACATTTAAAATATTGAACGAATCTCATAAATATGATGAAAGCCGTAAATTTGATTCCAAATCATTAATTACCTTTCAAAAGCCTTTCATCGTAATGGCTATTCTGGGCATTTCTATCAAGAAATCTCCAACAACTGAATAAAATTTTAAACATCACTCAGTGCAGCTTTATAACCTGTATGATTGCATAGTATAAGTTTTATAGTAGTTAGTTGCTTAGTTGTATAGTAATTATTTGCAGAATAATTGCATAGCAGCTTTATAATCTGTATAATTGCATAGTTGTCACGCATAGCCTAGAATAATAGCCTAGAATAATTGCAGAGTATAAATTCATGGACAATGAAGAATTAAAATTTTCTGACGAAAGACTGGTATGAATGGCACTCCCCAAGACAGTATGCATAAAACGAATGTGTGTTTGCCTTTAAAGTAATATTCAAAGTTTTTTATACGTTCACCATTTTGTATCTCTCAAATCAAACACTATTGAATAGTTTAACTGCAAATGGATCAAAGTACAAAAAGTAACTGAAACTGCGTACAAAGTACATTTGTGCGCTACCCAAATTATATAGCAAAATACGTTCTAATTAAACTAATCACTTAAAAGTTATAAAAATCTGTGAATAGGCTTCCAGCGTCAAGTCAAATAACTAGTCTTTGTCAGGTAACATATAAGATATATACATTATAAAACTGAAAAATCTTCAAACTTTGCTAAATATATCTAGAATAGTGTTGTCTAATTTTTATATACAATTGGTTAATATATATATATATATATATATATATATATATATATATATATATATATATGTGTGTGTGTGGGTTAGGATAACCGTGCGGTGATTTAAAACAAATACTATTATAACTACACTAATATTTAATGAATAATTATTATTTACAAAAGACATTTACAAGGCTACATCTTTAATTAATAACACAATAGGCTGGTGAACATTATATAGCAGTCGTCTACTGCTATCAGACAAACGCGTCATAGTTCGTCTCCGTCAAACCACTCACTCTGGGGTTGCCAGATCTCCACTTCTTTAGTTGAGCTGGAGCGGCACAAACGGATAACAGTGTCCTCTACTGGTGGAATATGCAGGTATCACAGACCGATGTAGGCTCAGGAACCCATATATATATATATATATATATATATATATATATATATATATATATATATATATATATATATATATATATGAAATGACCAGAATGGTGATCTCCTGAAGTAAGCACACACATCATAGCCGAAAAAAATATGATTCGAAATTAACGAACGCAGCAGTTTATTGCAGTCAAAACATCACCTTACAGAACGGCGTCCAGCTCTCCTCTGGCGAGCATACCAGTACCTGTAAACGGGTTGCCATAAATTGACGAGGTAGGTTAGTATTGGTAAAGGAGGGAAAGGTTACCATAGAGACAAAGAACTCAGATTACGGACGATTACAGGTGGTTAAATTTATTACATGTATATTGGGAGATTGGAGTGCCTTGTGTGGATGACTGGTCTGTACTGCTTGTACGGCATCCTCGAGCCCCACAACAATTGAAAGCACCGAACTTGGGAAATTAACCCTCGACTGCGTATTCAGGTTTTGCTACGTAGCTACTGGTCTTCAGGTGACTCATGGTTGATAGGTCTGGGGAACCGGTGTCCTCTACCGCTTTTTGTGCCGAAGTCTTCAACGATCCTTATCGTAGTGCTATCGCGGTGGGCTTCTGTTCTGAAGCTAGCGGTTCGAACCTAGCCGTTCTCCGGAACGCCTTTTTCTTTTAAAAAATTTATTTTAATTATTAATTAACATAAAATTAATTTAAGGTATTATTTAGGTTATTATTAAGGTAAAAAAAGATTTACAATTTATTGGCTATCAACTGGAAATTTATTGGTATAATATTTTGTTCAACCCGGACAAAGTCGGGACGGGCCGCTAGTATATATATATATATATATATATATATATATATATATAGCGAGAGAGAGAGAGAGAGAGAGATTCGGGATTCCAAATATGTTATACTTTTTAATTCAGTTAAATAGGGGCAACTATAATTTACAATTGAAAGGATCTTCAGTTTTGCCAATATAAGAATGTCTCAGATAGACGTTATGCTCTTAGTTCAAATCATTCAGCTATTATCGTATATTAAAGCATTCTGAAGTATGATTTCAAAACATTTCTCTCGAAAGATCTTTCGACAGGGAAAAAGTTTCTTTGTCCAGTCGTTCCATATATGTCGTAAAAAATGTAAGAAAATTTTTAAAAACTTGAAAATAAATGTGGATTCAATATATTTGGAAAATGACGTTATCTAATGAATTAATTTTTCAGGAACGAAAGGTAGACAACATAAATTGTTAAACTTCAAAAGAATCAAAGAATAAAAAGTTACAGAAATAAGGTATAAAGTACATTTCTGTACTACCAAAATTATGTAACAAAATACATTCTAATAAAATAGTTTCCCTATAGTTTAACAAACTGGAAATCGGCTTTCAGCGTAAAGCCAAATAACCGGTATTTTTGACAGGTAACAAATATAGGATATATACATTATAAAACTGAAAAATCTTAAAAAATTTGCTAAATATACCTGTAGTAGTGTATGTGTTATTTTCAAATGCTGTTAACCATTTTATCATTCTGGATACCAAAGATGTTATTCTTTTCAATGGAAGGTTGCAATATGAGCAACATTATTCAACAATTGCAATGATCTTCAGGTTTGATAATATAACTAACAAGAACGTCGCAGTAAGACAGGATTATACATTTAACTCATATCATTCCGCAATTATCGTATTTTAAAATATGTATGATTTCAAAACTTTTCTCTCGAAAGATCTTTTCGGAAGGAAACAACTTTCTTCGTCCAGTCATATGAGTCGTAAAAAAGTAAACTTGACGTCTTTATTAATAAATGCTTACGCAATAGCATGTAAATACAATTATATTTTTAAACTTGCAGTGTTATCCCATGAATATATTTTCGGCGACGAAAATAGACAACATAAAATTTTTGTATTCTGCATTTTTAAATTATCCTTTTCCATGTCTTTTTCAAAGAATTACCATGCTTTTAAGTAACATTTTTCACGTTTTACAAAGATAGAATTTGGCACCACCATAGAATTTATATTTTTCATTCAATATTGCAAAAGTTTCTGAATTACTTATATTAGTCTACAGAATTTTGAATTTTAAAATATGAAAACTTAATGACTAAAAGTTTAACCCATAAGTGCAAATAAATCCCCAGAAAATATTTGAAATTTCTGAGACATCCTTTGTCAAATGTCGTCTTTCATAAGGATTACGTAATTTTCTTATGCTAGGAAACACTGAATGCAACACAGAGTTTCGAAAATCGAATATAAAGCTTATTTCCTCTGAAATCAAATATTCCACGAAAAATTGTTTTATAAAAATAATGTTGGAACATTATATCAAAATTTTCTTGTAAATATGGAATATCTTAAAATATTGGAATAAGAAAAAACTCTCCTTATATATATAAACTGTAAAGTCACTAAGCCCTTTATATATATATATATATATATATATATATATATATATATATATATATATATATATATATATATATATATATATATATATATATATATATATATATATATATATATATATATATATATATATATATATATATATGTGTGTGTGTGTGTGTGTGTGTGTATAAAGGGCTTGGTGATTTTACTTCCTGGAATCCCTTATGCATTGATAACACAGTATGAATTCATGCAAGTATTCATATTTTTTCATTTCTCCTAGACGCTAAAATACATAAAAAAATTTTGGTTGGAATTTCAGAGCTTTGAATACCTTTTGAAGGGTATATGCATTAACCATTTATTCATGCTTGATAGTAAACGAATATTTATGAAAGGAGAACGAGAAATATTGGCGTGAAAAATTGGAATGATAATCAGCCTTGCTTAATAGTTTAGTTTGGAACATTACAAAAGATACTTCTACAGGTAATGGGAAGACGAATAGCATTTTAACGATTAACAATTCCCTCTTTTGAGTCAACTTTGTGCTAAAGAATTTTTCAGAAAGCTCTACTCTTGAAAAACCTATATTTTTGTATCATATGATATATTAATGGGAAAATTTAATTGAGTTTATTCTAAAATTATAAATCATTTCCTGGGAAATACCTTTATTAAAAGCTAAAGTACATTTATCAATTTAAAAAATATTTTCTATTTTAGAATATCTTAATATCTTATTTTGGTATATTTTTTGGTAAATACTCGGGTGCACAGAACATTTGTTAAAATGTTCAGCTACCGGGACATAAATTAAAATGTTAGAATCTTTTACCGATATGGCCAGGCAATAAGAAATCTGGAATGAAATTTCTACAATTGTTGTTCCAATTGTATATCTATTTTTTTCTCTCACCTTTCCTTACTATAACCTTTAGAAATATTCATTCCAACATTTATTTTAATTTCAATTCCGTAAAAGTATTAGTAATCCATAGATTTTGCAAACTTTTTTAGAGCACTTAAAACAGATATTGAGCAAAAGATTGAATATATTGTTTCGAACAGAATTTTCCTCTACTTTAAGAATAAAGCGGGGACAATTTAAGCATTCACCTGGAATCAGCTCTGATGAATGAAAAATTATAAACTTAGCAACAACTAACATTTATAGCACAGGTGTAGATAATTTTTCCTTTGGTTGTCTAGAAGCTGTCTTTCGAAAGCTGCCATCTTCATGGGAGAAGCTATTCTACCCTCTTGACTGAGAGTATGAAACAACAGGGAATGATGAAAGAAAATGGCTTTTTCTAGGATTATGTTTCATTTAACTGTTTCATTTTACTTGTTAGTAGTGTTTGGAAACTATCCAAGATTTTAAATAATCCATTTATTACGTGAGTTGTCGAGACTCATCTTTTGTGCATATTATGGATCACTTTAGAAGGTAAGGCTATTTTTCGACCTTTTCAGGCGGCACACTGTTCATTGATTGGCGTATATACGATTAGCGTATTTGCATATCCGAACCATATGGCTATTGATTACGTGGATGTCCAGTAGTACAGTCGCAGCTCTCTCTTTTCACAAGTTCATAAAATTGGTTAGCTAGGGGTACTGATAAATAAATAAATAAGAATATATATATACTTATTTATACATTGCTTACGAGCTAATATATTGCTATATATATATTGCTTACGAGCAATATATATATATATATATATATATATATATATATATATATATATATATATATATATATATATATATATATATATATATATATTTATGAAGAAGGTCGTTCGCACTTTATGGAAACGATTTTGTAATTTATTTTTAGCGTTTACATTTTCAGATAAAAATTTGGCAACTTCAGAATAATCGTCTTCTACTGTTTTGTTTTCATTGGAATGTAAAATAAAAGATTTATTTTGAAAATGGCTCCTAAAATTGATAAATGACTCGAAGGTTACGTAACTGTGCTTTCCAAGGAGAAATATTCGTATCAACAAATTATAAAGCGGTGTAAAATTCGCGGCTATGGCATTTCAAAAATGGGAATTCATAATATATTAAATTTAAAAGGGAAAAAATCTTCTAACTAAAAGTAAAAATGCAAACATGACCGTGAAACCTCATCCTAAGGCTAATCAAACGCAGGTGAATATCAAGAAAGTGAAGTATCTGATCCTAAAAGAAAATCTATTGAAAGATCCATTGAATCGAAACTAGGAATGTCTTCTGATACTGTAAGTAAAATCATTCATAAAGATTTCAAGTTAAAAAAGATTTTTAAACCTAAAGTTCATCTGCTTTTTCTAAAGCATATTGCTGAAAGAAAAAGCAAATTGTAGAAAATTATATGAAAAACACCTAGATGCTTAAAAAGGGAAATTATTGGTAACACTCGATGAGATATGAGTGTATTTAAGTGACTGTAATAAGTGTCTTCTATTGTTCAATTGATGACGGTACGAAATGGCTTGGTCAGTAAACAGAAAAGTTCCCAAAGGGATTCATGATAGTTGCAGGATTTTGTTACAACGGTAAATTAAAAATTTAAAAAGTCTGAACTAAAGCCAAAATTAATTCACTCAACTATAAGCAGAATATTTTTAAACCAAATTTTGAAATAGAAATTCCAGTCTTATAAGGAAAGGACATTGATGAAGTCGAGCTTCGTATGGACAAAGCCTCTTGTCACACGTCTAAATCAACTGCCGCTTATATAGCAAAGAAAGGACAAAAAAAAAAGGAATAAATTGTATCCCATTTAATGAAACACCTGTAAAATCACCTGGCGCATCTCCAGTCGACTTTTGCGTTTGCGGTTTATTAAAACCAGCCCTAGGAAAACGGCATCCAAGAACACTGAACGAACTTTGGAAAACGGTCTAAGAGGAATCGGGTAAAACTGACATGACAGTACTAAGAAAAAGTTTCTTTCATGGAAAATTCCAGATAGAGTGTATTTTCAACAATCATGGCTGTCAGATAGAAGCAAATCGCTGCAAAAAATATGGTATTTATACATAAAACTTAGGTATCAAAATCGTTTTCATGAAGTGCGAACGACCTTCTGTATATATATATATATATATATATATATATATATATATATATACAGGGTGTCCCATGATGATTGGGACAAATTTTAAGGGGAGGTAGGGCATGTCAAAAGGATTCAAAATTGCATAGCAACCCAAGGTCGCAAACGTCAGCGTACGCCGCTAGATGGTGTTGGAGCGAAAAGATCCCGAGGAGAAAAATCTGATTTTTCGTCATTCGAGCAATAGTCGCCTTAAGAGCGTACAACATTATTCGAATAAGGAGCTGGCAGACATACATTTATTGTATGGAAAGGCTGATTGCAATGCACGAGCAGCTCAACGACTGTATCGCAAACGGTTCCCACAGCGAGATATACCGGACCGCCGAGTGTTTTCGAAAGTCCATCACAATTTGTGTGAACATGGTTCATTCAGAGGTAGTAGGAAGAGTGAGGGTAGGCCACGAGTGACTCGTGTGCACTCCATGGAATAGAATGTGATGGATGCCGTAGAGAGGAATCCGAGTTCCAGCATACGTGCCGTCGCTGCTGCCGTAAGACGATCTCGAAATACTACACATCGTGTTTTGCAAGCCGAATCCTTATAACCATATCATCTCCAAAGGGTACAGGCACTGCTCGCCTCAGATCATCCTACACGAGTGTGTTTTGCACAGTGGTATCTCGGCCAATGTTTGGGCTGGTTTGGTCGGTGACTACTTAGTAGGGCCTTACCTGTTACCATCACCTTTGACATCGGCAAAGTATCTCATCTTCTTGGAAGAGGTTTTACCAGGGTTACTCCAGTCTGTGCTGCAAAATATGAGAATAAACATGTGGTTTCAACATGATGGGGTGCCTCCCCATTATGGAAGATGTTTTCGGAGCCATTTGAGTGCTTCGTTTGGTCAACAGTGGATTGCGCGTGGAGAACCGGTTGCCTGGCCCCCACGCTCTCCGGATTTAAGCAGCCTGGATTTCTTTCTTTGGGGTGCACTTTAATGTGCTGTGTATGAAACACTTGTCGAGTCTGAAATGTATCTGGTTGCAAGAATTGTATGCGCTACTGCAGATATCCAAGCAAATACAGGTGTTTTCGAACGTGTCCGCCAATTCATGGTCCGTCGATGTAACGCTTGCATCTCTTGTAATGTTGGAAACTTTGAGCATCTTTTGTAACCTTTTCAAATGGTATCATCTACCACAGCATATGTAATATTTATGAGCAATAAGTATTTTTGATAATCTCTGTCATGTATTCCTTCATTTCTTGTACCTCTGATACCACTTTCCCATGACGTTTGCGACTATGGGTTGCTATGCAATTTTGAATCCTTTTGATATGCCCTACTTCCTCTTAAAAGTTATCCCAATCTTTATGGGACACCATGTATATATATATAATATATATATGTATATATATATATATATATATATATATATTATATATACCGGGAGGTCATAATGAAACTTTGCCGATATATGGACCTCTAGCGGCCGTTCCATTCAACCGATCGAGATGAGATTTCAGATATAGTTATTCAGATGTATGAGCTCAGGATTCTGAGAACGGCAACAAAGTGACGTTCACGGTTACGGTTATAGGTATAGAAACTCGAAATTTTCGAATGGCAACGCCAACTTTTCCCTTCGCAAAATGCTCAGTGCATGCGAAATCCCTAAAAAGCGTTGGAACCGTACGTGTCACAAAAAAAGGACGCGTTATGCACGAACAAAAAACAGCTCTGCGAATGGCTAACAAAAACATGATCAGACAGCTTTTTATCGGTTTTCTACGCTGAATATCTGGCGTACGGCGTTTTGTGTTCGGTTTCTAGCCTCTGTCATACGCAAATTTCCTTCGTGCGCACCGATCGTGTCTTTATTGGCCGTTCGCAGAGCTGTTTTTTTGTGCTTGCAAAACGCGTCCGTTTTTTGTAATACACTTACCGTTCCAACGCTTTTTAGGGTTTTCTCATGCGCTGAGCATTTTGAGACGGGAAAACGTGGGCGTTGCCACTTAAAAATTTCAAGTTTCTATACCTATAACACTAACCGGAAGAGTCACTGTGTTGCCGTTCTCAGAATCCCGAGCACATACCTTTGAATAACTATATCTGAAATCTCATCTCGATAGGTTGAACGGAACGGCCGCCAGAAGTCCATATATCGGCAAAGTTTCTTTATGATTACCCGGTATATATATATATATATATATATATGTATATATATAAAGAGTGTATGTGTTTGCATTCAAACTCATAAATATGAGTATTGAATGTATGAACATGTACGTCGAGTGTCCAGATTTAAAAAAAAAGTATAATCGGTTAATTCACAAAATTTAGTGTTTCAATATTTAGGAAAGTCTTTTTTTTTGTCAAAGATTGGAAAAAATGAGACTTGCTTTTGCCTAGAAGTATTAGATTTGCATTGTTGAACTGAGAAAAATTACTATTTTCCAATGAACTGACATATGAAAGTTTGTTTATACGTGCAAGGATACTGATGTCGTACACGAACAAAATGTATTCCAAGGTTATATATTTTAGGACACATAGTGATCTTTGGTAACATCTAATGGTAAAATATCTTCCATTAATTGTAAAATATGCCTTGGAATGCCATACTTTGAGCATAGGTTATGCTGCTCTGTATCTCGTGCCATCAGACACAATAAAGTAGTGCTTAATATCGAAAGGGCATGTGGGAGAATTTCCCATTTCACAGGAATAGGTACATATATAGTATGTTACATTAAAGAACACTATATTATAAGTGTCCTACGTTCCAAATACCCATTAAGATAAAATTAATGGATTCGCTGTACTGGGCCAGAAGCAGTGTGAACTTTTAAAAAGATATTTGGAATCTTCTGGAGGTGAAAGTGGTGACTGAAACAAAATGAATGAAATTATTTCCCATATACTTCTTAGAAAGTTATCTAAAAAGTAAATGGGTACTCCTCGCAGCTACCAAACACGTATGTAGTCTGTCATTTCTGTCAAAACTTGCGTCACTGTAGTCACAAGTATACCTCATACATAATAATCATTGATACATAATCGGGTATTTGTATAATGTATTGAAACTGTACCAGGTATATATATTTTTTTCTATAAATTTGCATTTTTTTCATCTTTTTATACCCATTAAACATATTTATAAATCTAACAGGGGAAAAATGAAATGTTCTTATACTTTCAAACA
The DNA here is from genome assembly GCA_907164885.2 of Dolomedes plantarius. Classification (NCBI taxonomy): domain Eukaryota; kingdom Metazoa; phylum Arthropoda; class Arachnida; order Araneae; family Dolomedidae; genus Dolomedes; species Dolomedes plantarius. The sequence goes on from OU015495.1 coordinate 74,199,455, forward strand.
CAACTGTTGATGGCAATTGAATTACACATTCAGAAATAATATAAATACCTATAGCAATATCGACTTTATATAAAAGCGCATTAAATTAACTCTCAATTTTCATTCACATTTTACCATAATTTAGTTGACTCGTTATTGTCTAAATTTTATAGGAATACACCTGTTTTCCAGCATAATTTTACAGAAATTTTCAACTCTATCAACAATGAATTATGTATTCCAGATGACCTTAATTAGCTTTCTTTCAAGGGGCCAATACATATTTTTATGAGAATTTGCTAGACCAAGTGAGATTGAAAATAAACAACCATTAGTCAACCGTAATTTTCACCCGACGATAGAGAGCTGGCTAATGAGCAACTGGAACATGCTCAGAAAATGAAGATCATTTATTATAATGAAGATGCACAGATTTTGAACATGAAGTAAATAATTCAGACCAAAGAAACGTGTTCTGTTATTTGTAGAAAAATTCTTATATGTTTATGATATATCATTGCAATTAAATAAATAATATATATATATATATATATATATATATACAGGGTGTCTGGGCTAAAGGTATTCAAAAGTTATGACTTATTTTTACGGAACTACCCATTAGAATTTAAAAATATTTATTTAAATACAAAGACCATCTCACCAAGTTTTAATATCAATCATAGATATCAATATATACATCTTTTTTAGCATGACTAACGTCTACATAGTAATCCAGTTCTCTCCAAGTGTTTTGTAGCATATCAAGAGTTATTAGACTTTTTTGCTTGGGGATCCATTAAATCCGTTGTGTATAAACAAAAAAATTAAACTGTGGATGAGTTACATAAGTGTATCACTCAAGCAATTCGCATAATAACTCCTCATATGTCACGAAACACTTCGAGTGAACTACATTACTATTTAGACATTTGTCGTTCTACAAATGGTGCACATATCGAAATCTATGATTGATATTAAAACTTGGTAAGACGTTCTTTCTATTTAAAATTATTTTTTAAATTCTAATGATGGGTAGTTCCATAAAATTAAGCCATAACTTTTGAATACTTTTAGCCCGGACATGCCCGGGATTTTAAGAATGTTTGTTAACCAAAATTCAATTTAAAAATTAACGCAGTATAAATAACACAGAAAAAATATATCTGAAATGTTATACACATCTCAGAATTTCAGACTTTCATCATTGTAGCACTAAAATCTGAAAAGTAAAAATGTCAAAATTACCTAGCCGCGCTTCGCCCGTCTAGCCGGTCTGTTTAGGGACACGCTCCCTTCTGCAATCATTGTCAAAGAATGGAAATACTAAAAAACAACGAATAAAGGAATAAAGCTATTTTAATTTTATGGGTACGTATCCCACGTCCTGCAAACAGTCGCAGGGAGAAGAAAAATTCTAAACCCCCTCCCCCCGGCGAGCCGGCGTTTCCCTTGGATTTTAAGAATGTTTGTTAACTAAAATCAATTTAAACACTAAACACAAAATAAATTACACAGGAAAAAAAATGCGTCATCTCAGAGCACTATAGTCAACATTATAGATATCTCAGAATTTATGTAGATGCAGCTTTTCTTCACCGTACCACTAAAAGCTGTAAAGTAAAAATGTCAAATTTGGGAATAATTGCTAACCAGAGTCAATTTAAAAACTAAACGGAGTATAAATAACATAGAAATAAAAGCATATGAAATGTTATGCGCATGAATAAAAAGAAAACCCAATTAAAAAAAAATATACATTTATAATAAACTCCTCAGAATTCATATAGTTTAGCCTTTCATCATTGGAGAAAAAAAAACCTGAAAAGTAAAACATAAAATATATACATTTATAATAAACCACTAAAATCTGAAAAGGAATGAGAAGGAAATTAAAATAGTAGCATTAGGATTTTGCGCAGAGTGATAGGCGTTTTAGCTAAATTTCATTAAAAATTACTTCAAATTGACCAATTTATAAAAAAGTATGCTATTTACAGGTAAGTTTTTGTTCCTTTTTTAAATTTTATGTGCTCTTTTGCCATAAAAAACGAAAAAAACCTTTAAAAAGTTATTTTTAAAAAAATTGACTCCGAACGTTGACAGTCACTTTAATTCCTACATGAGAATGAGAATAAAAAATGAGGAAGGAATAAACTGTATGCCCCCCCCCCCTCCCCATTGAAATAATATTTAAAGCAATAAATTCTGTTTTAACAATTAATTTGTCAAGAATTAAAAAATTAAATAAATGTAAAATAGAATAGTAAATAAAACATAATTAAATTTCACTGGCCTTCAAAAATATCCAGTAATAACACAATTTGCTAATTATATTTCACGGGGCTTCAAAAATATCCAATAACAACACAATTTCCTTAACAAATACAAAATAAACAAATATTTCACTGGCCTTCAAAAATATCCAATAACAACACAATTTCCTTAGCAAATACAAAATAAACAAAAAAGTGAACAATAATTGGTGTATAATACATAGCTTTTTATTTGGGGCTGTTTTTATAAGGAAATGAATCACGAATAGTGGAAAATTTTCATATTGAAACATAAAATTGCGTGTATTATTTTTGCATTTTAAACTTTTCTCTTAGATTGTAGGTAATTTAGAAGATAACTGTCATGTGTATCATGTGTGAGAGAGAAATTAAAATATTAGCTTTAAGATTTTGTGCAGAGTGATAGGTGTTTTAGCCCTACACTGCATGACTTTTTATTTTTCCTCGAAAAAAATATATATGTATTTGAATATAATGAGAAAGCATGGAAAAATATTTTAAAAAAATTAACTCTAAATTTTCACTATTTTTAAATTAAGTAAATTTTATTAAAAATTACTTCAAATTGACCAGTTTATAAAAGAGTATGCTATTTACTGGTAAGTTTTTGTCTCTTTTTTTAATTTTTAAGTGCTATTTTACCATAAAAGATGAAAAAAAACTTTTTTTTAAATTGACTCCGAACGTAGACAGTCACCTTAATTCCTACTTGAGAATGATAATAAAAAATGATGAAATAATAAACTGTACCCCCCCTATTGTATTATTTAAAGTAATAAATTATGTTTGAAGAGTTAATTTCTGAACAATCGGAAAATTAACTAAACGCAAAATAGAAAAGTAAATAAAACATAATTGTATTTCACTGGCCTTCAAAAATATCCAATAATAACATAATTTGCTTAGCAAATGCAAAATAAACCAAAAAAGAACAATAATTGGTGTATAATAAATAGTTTTTTATTTGCGGCTGTTTTTATAAGGAAAGGAATGACGAATCGGGGAAACATTCCGATTCATATTGAAATGAATATTAAATGAATATATTGATTCATCCGATATTCATCCGATTTCCGATTCATATTGAAATGAATATCAAATGAATATATTGATTCATCCGATATTTGTTCATATTGAAACATAATTCTGTTTTAACAATTAATTTCTGAACAATTAAAAAATTAACTAAATGGAAAAGTAAAAAACATAATTGTATTTCACTGGCCTTCAAAAATATCCAATAACAGCAAAATTTCCTTAGCAAATGCAAAATAAACAAATATTTCACTGGCCTTCAAAAATATCCAATAACAACACTGTCATAGGGACATGACAGTAGTGTCACGGCCAGGGGCAGGATAATTGAAAATTTCAGGACGAAGTAAAATAATTGCTAAATGTAAGAAAGAAACATGGCAAATGACGGGCAATAAAAAGAGAAGGGGAGAAAGCCAGCAATATAGCGAAACGAAATTTAGAGATTGTGCTTGTAGCAAAAAGTTTAAGATATAAGTTCAAGAGAGTGAGTTACACGAATAGAAGAAAAGAAGAAAGGGAACACTAAATTTATGATGGCTATAAAACAGACCACCCTGCTTGAAGCCGAAGCATGGGAAAAAGTTAAGTTAGCGGGAGAATTTTATAAATCCCGCCCTCGATGCGCATTGGTGAAAAGGGGATTGAGAAGAGGCAGTCACGGACGAATGGCGATGGTATGGTAGTAATATGACCAATGGAAATTGTAAGAGGCGCAGTCAACATTAATAAGAGAAAATAATATGAAATAAGAAAGGAAGGCGCATATAACCTATGATGAGAGTTAGAAGTTTTGGAGATAGAAGTGGTGTCAAGGCACATATACCTATGAGGAGAGTTAGTTAGAAGTTTTGAGCTAGAAGTAGTGTCGAGCGCCCAGTGTCCCATGCCGAAGGTCTGCAAGGAGCAAAGGAGTCGGAGAACCGATGATGAGCGTGCCCCAGTGTCCCGTGTAGAGTGTCTGCCATGATTGACGGAGCCTTATACCAGACGAAGAAAGTGCCCTAGTTCCGTGCGATGATAGTACAACGAAGTTCGTCATTACAAGTGCCAGCCGCCCATCATAGTGATCCAACAGTCATCTTTCGAGGTACCGACTTTTTGCGTTTCCTTTTTATATTACTGTCATTGCGTCTCAGTGTGTAGCCTTACTAATTAATATAGAGCGCGATGAGGATGTTATTGAGTATAATATGTTAAGGAGATGACCGATAATTCGTAAAAAACAATTTAATTAATATGTTATGCTTATATATGTGAATTAATTTAGTAGTAATGAAGTTGAGAGAAATGTGTAGATGAAGTACGAAAGATTATCATAATAATTGAATGAATAAAATATATGTGTCGCAGTAATGAAGTTGAGAGTAATATGTGTAGATGAAGTACGAAAGTTTGTCATAATAATTGAAGGAATTAAAGACAGGTGTTGTGGTGAATTAATTTAGTAGTAATGAAGTTGAGAGTAATATGTGTAGATGAAGTGCGAAATATTGTTATAATAATTGAATGAATTAAATATATGTGTCGTAGAGAATTAATTTAGTAGTATAGAAGTTGTGAGTAATGTGTAAATGCAGGAGGAAATATTTAGTAACTTGTAGCGTATTATTTATGTGTTTTAATAATCAATAAATTAATTTGTCAGTGTAAACCAGAGTTGTTTCCATAGTTTGGGAATCACAATTAATCATTGTACTAACCACAATCATTAAGCTATGAATTTAAAATCATAATCATCATTATTAGTAAAATTAATTTCTAGTAACCCCAATTAATAAATTCTTTTTTTTCACTGCCACAGACACAATTTCCTTAGCAAATATAGAATAAATAAAAAGTGAGCAATAATTGGTGTATAATAAATATTTTTTTATTTGGAGCTGTTTTTATAAGGAAAGGAATCACGAATCGGGGCAAATTTTCATATTGAAACATAAAACTCCGTGTATTATTTTTGCATTTTAAAATTTTCTCTTAGATTGTAGGTAATTTAGAAGATAACCGTCATATGTATCATGTATGAGAGGGAAATTAAAATATTAGCTTTAAGATTATGTGCAGAGTGATAGGTATTTTAGGTAAATTTCATTAAAAATTAATTCATATTGACTAATTTATAAAAGAGTATGCTATTTACAGGTAAGTTTTTGTTTCTTTTTTTTATTTTTAAGTGCTATTTTAACATAAAGGACCACAAAAACCTTTACGAAATTATTTTTTCTCAAAGCTAAACACAAGCATAATTAACAGTTGTTTTAAAACACTCCTGGTAAACATTGTTAAGTTTCGAAGTATTAGAATGATAATAAAATATATTCCAGAGTTTTAGACAGCAGCATAAAAAGAAAGAAAGAAAACAGAAGCAAACAAGTAACTAAATTAAACAAAAATTAACAGAATACAGAAAAAGTGAACATCGGCAAAAGTAAATAAAACGTTTCCTTGTGCTCATGCGCAGTTCTTATGAATGATTGATTCCAACGCCTAGAGATGAAATATTATTTAAAAACTGCATTTATTTATACATATTTTAAAGCTTCCAAACTTATCTTAGAATTGTCATAAGGCGTCAAAACATAAGTATACGAAGTTTCAACCATATTCGTCAAGAAATGTAGATTTGTATACGTTACATACATACATACATACATACATACATAGAGACACTCTTCTTTATTTATATAGATAAATATGTTGAGCAAAGTTTTTCAGTTTGTTTATTCTATTCTTCTCTTTTTTGAGGGGAAGATGCATTAATTTTTAATGTATTCAACTTGAATTTAAGTAAATTAAAAGTGAAACTAATAATATAAAAAATTACGCTATATTAAGTTACATTAAAATGAAATATGTTAATCATTTGACAATATTAAACCAGTTAGGTATATTATAATGTAAAAAAATAGTTATTGCATATTTAATATTATTTCCAGGAGGGTGGATATTGTTCCGAGTTCAAGACATTTACTGCAAAAAGCAATAGTTCCAATAATGCATAACGAAATCTATAAGTTGGACACATTTCTATAGAATTGGAACCATGAGGAGAATCTAAATTAAAAGGATTTGAATGTAAACATATTAATATTTTGAAAAATAAATTTCATTTGAAACATTCAGCTTTTAACATATTTTTTTTAACAAAAAGGACTAAAATAATCCAATAAATATATTTCTATTTAACGGGGCAAAACATATATCTATCTATATAAGCAAAGCAAAGTGTCTCTGTAGGTATGTGAAGTATACAAATCTACATTTCTTGACGAATCTGGTTGAAACTTGGTATACTTATGCTTTGAAGCCTTAAGATAATTCTAAGATAAATTTGGAAGCATTAAAATAATTCTAAATAAATACAGTTTTTAAATAATATTTCATCTGCAGAAGATGGAATCAATCATTCATAAGAACTGTGCATGCGCACCTATTGGATGTTAATTCTAGATGTTCAAGGTAAGTGAACGCATGGATTTGTTATTTCGTAGTTATTTGGAGTTATTTAAAGTTAATTTTCTAATATTGCTCCTTTAGTTTTCTTTTTTTCATTAATCCTTTTCTACTGGGTTAATTCCCAGTATACGGATTATTGTTGGAACTCTGTTATGTTTCTGTGATAGTCACATACTGTTTTCACTTTTGTTTGTTTTGTATTGCTAAACAAATTGGATATTTTTGAAGGGCAGTGAAATATAATTATGTTTTATTTACTTTTCTATTTTACATTTAGTTAATTTTCTATTTTTCATAAATTAATAGTTATTCCATTAAATATTATTTCAATGGGATAGTGAAGTGGAATTTGAACTGTCATTTTTTGTTCAATTTAGTTACTTTATTTGATTATTCTTTCTTTTTATGCTTCTGTCTACAACTCTTTGCAATATTTCTGTGACATAATTGTAGTTTTTTTATTTGGGGCTGTTTTTATAAGGAACGGAATGACGAATCGGGGAAAATTTTCATATTGGAACATAAAATTGTGTGTATTATTTTTGCATTTTAAAATTTTCTCTTAGATTGTAGGTCATTTTGAATATAACTGTCATATGTATCACATGTGAGAAGGAAATTAAAATAGTAGCATTAAGATTTTTATGCAGAGATATAGGCATTTTAGCTAAATTTCAATAAAAATCGCTTCAAATTGACCAATTTATAAAAAAAGTATGCTATTTACAGGTAAGTTTTTGTCCCTTTTTTTAATTTTTAAGTGCTATTTTACCATAAAACACTGAAAAAAAAACCTTTAAAAATTATTTTTTTAAAACAAACAAATGGAATAGCTAAACACAAACATAGTTAACCGTAAATAAATCGCAAAACTGTGCTTAAAGTTTAGACTGATACTTTTTAGTTAAGATATACTATTTTTTATGCTTTTAAAAGTACATCGTGAATTATAAAATTAAGAACAATATAAAATACAGCATAATAAACATTCGGAAGTACAAACACAATATGTAACATACCAAAGTATCAAATTTCAGAAAGTAAATAATTGCAAGTTAGCAAGTCACATAGGGGTGTCAATGGTAAAGAGTATCAACGGTAATCCGTATACTGTGAATTCACCAAGTAAAAAAGGATTAATGAAAAGAAAACAAAAGGAGTAATATTAGAAAATTAACTTTAAATAACACCAAACAACTACAAATTAACAATATTCAATGCGTTCATTTACCTTGTAAAATCTAGGTGCGCCTGCGCAGTTCTTATGAATGATTGATTCCAACGCTTTGAGATGAAATATTATTTAAAAACTGTATTTATATACAAGCATTTTAAAGCTTTCAAACTTATATTAGAATTATCTCCATGCTTTAAAACATAAGTATACGAAGTTTCAACCAGATTCGTCAAGAAATGTAGATTTCTACACTTTACATACATACATACATACATGGAGACACTCTGCTTTATATATATATATATATATATATATATATATATATATATATATATATATATATATATATATATATATACACATACACTGAAGTGCCACTGAATTACGGATTACAAAGCCTATGCAAATTGTGTAGCGCTGCGCATCATGTATGCGCAAGTGAGGGCGCTGTGGTAACTGCATATATAGCGCGTACTGTGGTTGTTCTGAATTAGTTGTTGGAATTGCCAGTATGGGTAAACTACCTGATTTAGACGCCTCCGATCGCGGACAAATCGTAGGTGCGCGACGCATGGGCCATTCAATTTCCGAAATCGTCAGACAGCTAGGATTTTCAAGGTCGACAGTGTCAAGAGTATACCAAGAATACATGGATGGTGGAAAAAAAACTAGCGATCGGGCAAACTGCAAAGGACAATTAGCCTTGACAGTGCGTTGTGAGAGACGGCTCAGGCGTATTGTACGTAGCCAGCGAAGCCAAACATTAGCTCAAATTACCACCCAGTTTAATGACGGTGCCAGTCGTACAGTCAGTAAACGGACTGTGCAACGCACGCTTCACCGTATGGCTTTCGGTAGCCGTCGACCTACGAGAGTACCAGTGCTCTATACTCGCCATCGGGCTGCACGTCTTGCCTGGGCAAGAGGGCACAGAGACTGGAGTGTAGAGGACTGGAAATGAGTACCATGGAGTGATGAGTCTCGATTCCGACTATTTAACGCCGATGGGAGGCTGAGAATATGGCGTCAGGCTCATGAAGCCATGGATCCTGCATGCCTGGCTGGAACTGTACAAGGACATGGTGGCTCAATCATGGTCTGGGGTGTTTTTTCGTGGCACAGTTTGGGATCTTTGGTGCGTTTACCAACCTCCCTCAATGCAATTCGGTACGTAGAGTTGCTGGGTTATCACCTCCATCCGTTTATGCTGTTCTGTTATCCTCACGGTAATGGAGTTTTCCAGCAAGACAACTGTACCTCTCACAGATCCAGGTTGGCTACTGGCTGGTTGGATGAGCATTTCTCTGACTTCTCTGTCATGAATTGGCCACCTAGAAGCCCAGACTTAAATCCTATTGAGCATCTTTGGGATGTTTTGGAACAAGGCGTGAAAGGCCATCACACAGCACCAAAGAACCTTACCGAATTATGGACAGCCTCGTCGTGTGGCAGCCGTTATCAAGGCCAGAGTAGGCCCAACTCGTTACTAGGTAGGTAACCCTAATTCAGTGGCACTTCAGTGTATATATATATATATGCGTGTGTGTGTAAGTAAGTGTCGCAGGGTTTCGCGACATCTTGAAAGTGCAAAAAGGAACCGACGTAAAAGGCACGTCAATTGAAAGAGATAATGGCATAGAATAATGGATGGCATTATAAACAATAATACCGAATCGATGGAAACGAGAAGAAATGTTGTCATAGGGACATGACAGTAGTATCACGGCCAGGGGCAGGAGAATTGAAAATTACAGGACGAAGTAAAATAATTGCTAAATGCAAGAAAGAAACATGGCAAATGACGGGCAATAAAAAGAGAAGGGAAGAAAGCCAGCAATATACCGAAACGAAATTTAGAGATTGTGTTTGTAGCAAGAAATATAAGATAAAATTTGCAGAGAGTGAGGTGCACGATTAGAAGAAAAGAAGAAAGGGAACACTAAATTTATGATGGCTATAAAACCGGCCACGCTGCTTGAAGCCGAAGCATTGGAAAAAGTTATATTTGAGGGAGAATGTTATAAATCAAACACTCGATGCGCATTGGTAAAAGGGGGATTGAGAAGAGGCAGCCACGGACGAATGGCGATGGCATGGTAATAATATGACCAATGGAAATTATAAGAGGCGGGGTCAACATTAATAAGAAATTAATATGAAATATGAAATGAAGACAGATAACCTAAGAAGGTGAGTTAGTCAGAGTTAGTCAGAAGTTTTTGAGATATATAGAAGTGGTGTCAAGGCACATATACCTATGAGGAGAGTTTGGAGATAGAAGTTGTCGAGCGCCCATTGTCCCGTGCCGAGGTTCTGCAAGGAGTGACAGAGTCAGAGAACCGATCATGAGAGTGCCCCAAGTTTCCCGTGTAGAGTGTCTGTCATGATTAACGGAGCCTTATACCAGATGAAGAATGTGTCCCAGTTCCGTGCGATGATAAAATTTTATCAGTACTTAGTTTTACAGATTTTAAAATCCAATTTACTGTATGCATTTTGTACAAAACTGAGTAATAAGTTTGGAACATTTTCCACGGATGGGTGCTTTACATTTTGAACAGATATCTAGAGTTTTATTTTCACATTTCGAAATATGGCATCGGACTAGTTTACGCTTAATTTGTGGTTGTCCGTCGTTTTCATTGGTTGCTTCAAATGCTCTTTTTGCCGCATTTTTATGTCGGAAGAGAACAAACTTTTCTCGCAATTCTCCAACCAAGTCTTGAATGAATTTCCGTCTACTAATAGATTTTCCAGTTACAGCTTTATATAAAATCCAGGCATTGATTGTAACAGGTCCAAAATATTACAAATATCCTGCACCGGCCACCTACATGAAGCAGACTTGACTGTATATTTCCTAGCCATTTGTTCAATCACGTCCACACCGTATTTAGTTGCGTTGTAGAAAGCGATTGTATCAGGTAGTTTTTTTTTTTTGGGGGGGGGGGGTTATCTGCAATTTCTACGTTTGGATTGAGACTACTTAGCAACAAAACGATTTTATCTTTTTTACCTCGATAAACTGTTAGACTCATGTCTTTATCGGTTAGTACCGTAGTCGAATACAATGTGGATTTTAACATTTTTACAGAGACTAGTATTTCTCTTCTTGAGCGTTTTACAGTTCCTACAAGGCTGGTGTTTTTGGATTTCAATGCCTCTGCAAGCTTCAGTGTTGTGAAAAAGTTGTTCGTAGTGACATTTCTACCTTTGTTCTCATATGAACTTATTAGTCGCAGCAATACATGTGCAGATATAGAAACATAGGATGGACTTTGGTTATATTTTCCAAGATACGGGAATCGATTTATCAGATATTTTCAGTCAACATCTTCAGCCAACCAGAACTTGATTCCACACTTATCTGGTTTGTTTGGCATGTATTGGATAAACCTAGACATAACTTTTGTAGGAAATAACTGTTCATCTGCAGTTATATTAGGACCTGGTGTACAGTTAGTCTTGCAATTTTCCATGAAACGATTCCAGATATCCGAAAAAAGGGCAAATTTGTCTGTCTCTAGACGCTTTGATCTTGTTGATTTTACGTCGAAGCGTAAAAATCCCATTATTTCACGAAATTGGTCTCTTGACATTGTATTTTGGAAAAATGGTGGTCCTCAGTCCGTTGACCACAAGCTATCCAGTTCAAGTCATTTTGTACAATATATACCATGTGCATATAAAATTTATATTAAAGCATCTCTTTCTTCTAATGTTATATTCCATTCTCCTTCATGAATCTGCCGGTGAGCTTCATCTTCAGTACATTTCTTTATGTGTTTCAATATCCATTCATCTATAAAAAGTCTCCAAGCACTTGAAGGACTGTTGTCGATAACATTGCGTTTAGTATGTGGTGTTGCGTTTAGTATGTGGTGTTGGTTCAGCTTCTTTCAAAATATTACACATTGATTTTCTTCCTCTATCGTTTGTTCCTAATTGAGCGACATTCCAAATTATCCCATCTTTGTCATCTTCATTATTTTCAACTTTGAATGTTATTGGCGATTTGTTTTTCGAATTTCTTTGCGTGTGTGTATCTTTTCTTGGAATGTTTGAATTTATTTTTTATCAGATAAATTATCATCAGTATTGCGATAAGAAGGACCAGCGATTGTTAGAACATTGCCAGAGTCATCTTCACTTTCATTTTCTTCATCCGAATCCAAATTTTCTTCATTAGCAGGCAGGTATTCATCCTCACTACTCAAAATCGAATTTTGAGAAACCTTCTTTCGAACCTTCTGAATCGTTTTCAGATAATTGTTTAAATATTCTAAAGCTTCCTGAACAGCAAGATTACGGTGTCGTGACATAAATTTTATACATATACTAATTACAGAATAAAAGCAACTTCAAAAAGTCTAAATATTCGCAGTATTTTTTTACTGCAGTCGAACGTAGTTCGTGCTTCAATCCTAATATAATGACCTTGAATGAAAAACCTTCACTATTCCCCCTTCTGGTACCGTCCATTTAAGGAATTCTAGGGTGGGGTAGAAGTATTTTACAGTTACAGTTCGAGAAAATGCACCTGTTTTTCGTTATTTGTGCATTAACATTTCTTACGGGTCAAATTGACCCTCTCCGCGGTTCTAGGTATAAGTGTTAATAATCGGAAAATTATTTATGTTACGAATTTTAAAATTTGGTAAATTGTTGTTCACCTTAAAATATTAAAAGTCATAAAAGGAATTTTTTTTTCAATATATACTTTTCGCGTGGTGATAAATTAAACATCGTTTTGGGTCAAATTGACCCGCTCCGCGGTTCTAGTGTTAAAATAGTTGATAATAAGAGTTAAGCTGGTAAGGCGTGATTGAATTAACATAATATAAATGAGTGGAATTTTCGTCATGTCAGTAAATTGAGTCAGGTTAATAAGAGTGATATAAGATGATGTTATAATAACTGAATGAGTTAAATGTATGTGTTGAGTGTCGTAGATAATTAACATAGTAGAGTTATGAATGTGTAGGTGATATGTGTAAATAAATTATGAGATATCTAGTAGTAGTGAATTGTATAATATTATATGTGTTTAAACAATAAATTAATCTGTCATTTCAAACCAGACTAGTTTTTGTCTAAAAGAATCACAACAATTACGTTACGAGTTCAGTAATGTTTGTCGTTATAATTTATGCAATGTACTAACCACCACTAATTACTTTCACTTCCACAGTATATATATATATATATATATATATTTAGTAGAAAAATTGAAAAATATAGTTTACTGAGGGTTATTAATTACATTTCTACTTTTAAACAAATATACATATCGAACAATATACATTTAGAAAATGTAATTAACTGTCTCAGATAAAACAAAGGTGAATATTGTTTGAAACGTTCCGTTAAAATCGTCTTATCATAGAAAATGAATGGTCTCTCTTCTTTAAATTGAATTTTCATTGCGTCTGTGGTAGCTCGACGTGGAAGCTTAATAAATCTAAATTTCTTTATTTGTTTTCCACAGAAGGCAAAGTCTAGAACTGCCTATTCAAAGATTAAAAGAACTGGAGATTAAAAAGTAGTTTATATATAGGCAAAACCGCAAATATTTACTTTAAAACTAACATTTCTCTGACACTCGGAAAAAAGTACTAAATGCATTAGAAAGTGAGTTAAAATTGGAAAACATACCCATGTTTATCTTTAAACTTCTAAAATAACATTGTAACTTCCAGAATATCAAAGTATTCCATTATTCATAAGGATTCATATAGGACTTTTTTACAAAGAATTTATATATTTTCTCAGCTGAATAACTTAAATCCTCTCGAAAACAAATTATAAATTGAATGTAAAGTGTCAAATCTAGTTAAGAAATTGAAAATTTAGTTAATACTGCGAGAAGAAAGAATTTACTTTGTCAACAATGTTTCTCAGTTCTTTCAAAAGAACCACTGCATAATATACTTATTTTTTCTTAAGTGACACTTTTCTACATTTTTATTCTGATGTCTGTTTATACTATTTATTTTTTTCAAAAATTGGTTAAAAAGGATTTTATTTACCGCAGAATTTCATAAAATGATTTGGATACCTTTCATTATCCTGCGGATTTTAAGAAGTTCTGATAAATTCATTAAAACTCCTTTAATAGTTCATGTTTATGAAAACATTACTTTATACTTTATTTTAAAACTAACGTTTAATTGTGACGTTACGTTACTTGTATTTTGAATACCCACTGTTAACATGAACAAAGTTCACTTTTTGACGATTTCGTACCAACACTGACATAATACAATAAGAACATTATAATTTTTAATGCAGTAGGGAACCTAGCTCGTCCTAAAAATTTAACCATGAGATAACAACAATTCTATGAACAGTCGTGAATAACAACTAATTTCCTTTCAGAGCTATAGGCTCCGTGCACAGCTATAGGCTCCGTGTCGTTGCGGCCCCGCAGTTGCGATCAGGAGTACTTAAAATTGAACTAACCGACTCACACGGACGTAGGTATGGTCGGTTAGTTCAACTCTATTGTACTCGTATTGGGAGTGAATCTCTATGAACTCTATGGACTCTACGAACTCTATGAATTCTATTGTTGCGTATGGGAGAGTTTACATGAAATTTTCTTAGAATATTTAGAATAAGTTTTGAAAGGCTGTATAGACGCCCCGGTAAAAAAAGGGCATTTGTAGTGATTGACAGCAGTGGTACGTCAACTTCAAACTTAATTAATGGTTCTTAGGGCGTTACCAGCATCAAACCTTTCCTTGCTACAAGAGTTACTACATCAGAAACTGTTATTCCAACAAAAAATATCTTAAACCTAACCTTAACATTAAAAAATGAATTCTATGATGCGAGGAGTGCTGACGAAAGCAAACAGCCATTCAAAATACTATTATTAAGCGTTTTTGAAACAATTCAATTTGCATTTTAAGGTTCCTTAAAAAATTCCTCTTGGATAGCATTTGATGAGCTTATGCACAAAATAAAATGAAGTATGATCCTTAAAAAAATTGAAGTGAAAAGGAACTGCTTTGAGTTTGTCCAAAGGTAGCAAGACAAGCCCTTGAAGATGATGGCAATTCAGCTTCAAATGAGATTTATGTTTGCCCATTTGATCTTCAAAAAACTTCACTTCTCCAAAACTTTCAACCTCTATTGCATGCTACAAAAATATATCCTTAAACAATTTTTATTTACTGCTTCAATAAGTCCACTAGATAGATGTATGTTTGGGATGAGACAGTAGGAGACAGGTATTTTGAGGATCTTTATTCTTGTGTTTTCGAGCATTTAAGAGAAAATGCACGAACTTATGCTCAAACTCAAAATTTAATGTTCAGACTCGGGGCTCAAACAGAAATGTTAAAATGGCCCTACTGAAACTGTCAGATTGCATAGGTATTTTAAACGACAGCAATCTCCCAAAACATAAAGTTTCACAGGGGAAGTGAACATATCAAGCCTTTATTCAAATTCTGAATGGTGATCAATTTTATCTGTATTTTGTAAAGGCCTTATCATACGTCAACGCGTATGCGTTTCAAATGCAACGGATTCAAGATACGATTCCCTTTCGCGATGAAGAAAGCACAAATTCCCGTGTGATAGAGGCACCTGATGAATCCGATTCATTTTCCAACATGTACGGAAAAAGCAACGAGTACGCGTTTACAATCGGGAAATCGACCAATCAGCGGCCGAAGTTCACCCTTTCTCAGACATCACAACGACTGTAATTCAAGATGGCTGCACAGTGGTCTGTTTACCACCGGTAAGTGCAATTTTCATTGTTATTAATTTGATTTCATATGCACGAATTTATTTTGTAAATGGCTGTTGCTTAATAATTACATGCACTAATCTTTGTAGCCCATATTCGCAGCAATATTATTTGAATGATATCATTTTCCAAAATTCGTGTTTTGTGTAACGAGTCATTTTGTCGCCAATATTGTCGCCAAATAGTGAAATGTAAACAAATACTGTCATTAGACTATATCAGAGTTCGTAAATATGATATTTTAGAAAATATAAAAAATATCCGATATTTTGATATTTTCAATAGTAAACCTCTTGTTTAAGATATTAATATTACCATGCATGACATAAACTTAATTCACTTAACATAAAAACCTCCATTTATATTTGTAATTGTATTAATAATATAATATTTTAAAACTTTTTTCATTTGACAACAAAATTATAATTTAAAAATAATGAAGATTAACCACTTCATAAAAGAAACAATTTTCTAAAAAAAATAAATAATTTGCTTTTGGGGGAAACTCTGTATATATATATATATATATATATATATATATATATATATATAATTGTCTTGTAATAAATAATACTGCAATTTGTGTCATGAGACAATTGTTTTGTGAGCACTAAAAAGTTTTATTTTGCTCTTGGGTGTTCATATCACAGATTCCATCTCAATGCTTCGGTTTTTAATATTTTGCTTTTTATAGTATAACTTCTTTTTATTATGTTTAATACAAATTTTTATATATTCATGATATTTAAATATCTTTTGGCATTTAATTAAATATTTTTGTTACATATTAAACCCTGTCCTAAGTTGAAAATCATTCCTTGTGAAAAAATGACTTAATTTCTTTTCAGGCTGCATCTCAACCTGAAGAGGACTTAGACACTCCTGTAGACACAACTTTATCCAGACACTCTGTAGACACCCCCAGTACTCCAAAAAGAAAAATTAACTGTGAATATATATATACAGGCCAATTGAAAAACGTATTAAAACGACATCTGAGGACATATTGGAGCATATATTGGAGGACATATTCAGCACATATAAGCCTCATATGTGCTGATAGAGTTAAATACCAATAAAAAGGAGCTTGGAGGATGGTGAGGATGGCTATGGTCAATACAAAGCGGACTATATGACATCAATGTCGAGAAATAAAAGAGAGAAGGCAAGAATGAAAATTCAACAAATTTTATATGATATTAAATATAATGAAAAAAGTGACGATTTATAAAATAAAATTTAAAACATTTCATTTATTTCAGAGAAAATTCTTAATGATATTTACACATATCACTTTGCCATGGAACAGCACCAACAGAGTTAAAATATGTACAAAATATTTCACGCACCTGTTTGGAACATTGAGATGAATTTTGTGGTGCTTTCCGAAAGTTATGGAGGTTGCTATTTCTATAAATGTCATTTCATATACGCAGGAGCGATTAATCGCCAATTTCAGGTTTAAAAGCCAATTCCAGACGTTTGCTTTTGCGATTCAAAAGCAACCCTACACGATGTTTTTTCATCGCGAAAGGGAATCGTATCTTGAATCCGTTGCATTTGCAACGCGTACGCGTTGACGTGTTATACAGCCTTAACCCTTTCACTCCCAGTGATGCCAATTGGAATCATGATATTCAGAATTTTTTTTCTCAGCCGCCAGAACTGTCACTGATATCAAATAAATTTTATTGAAATATTTGTACATTTTTCTATGCAAAATTATTTTTTCCTTTACCCTATACATGGCAGCACTATTCCAGTAAAGGAAGAAATATTTGATGTTTGAGTGTCAACTGAAATCTAAAAACACGTTAAAATCAATTTCATTTTAGATGTAATTAAAAAAATAATAATGTTTAAATTAGCCTCTTATCATTTTTAAATAAGTGTAAAAATCATATTTTGGCAATTTTTTTAAATAAATTATCCGAAATATTTGTTGCATATTTTTTCAAAAACGAGTGATTCCAAATGGCATCACTGGGAGTTATCAATGGGGTGCGCAACTCAACACCTCCAAACGTTTATTTACGATTGCTAGCGGTTGTAGCACATGGTTGTACCAAATTTGAATACTTGAATAGTATTAATTGAATATAAGTATACTTCTACTGATTTGCTTCAAAATCTTTTAACATGCCAAAAAGAAAATCGGAATTTTTATCGATAGATAAAGCTCTTTATTTGATAATGAATGGGGATCTATTTGATCTATTGACAATTTAGGCCACTGGCCTCTTCCTATAGAAGGGAAAAGATGTAAATTGCGTATCAAATCGTACACCAGAACAATGTGTGAAAAATGCAATGTGTCACTTTGCCTTAACAAAATTAATAATTGTTTTAAAAAATTTCATGTAAAATAAATTAAAATAATTATTAAAATAAATTGTTAAAATTCATTAAAATATATTTTTTATTCATTAAAATATATTATTTGCTTCAGATACATGTATAGATCAAAATACATTAAAATATTTAATTTTTTCCACCTACCATCAACTCCCAATGATTCCAAATGGCATCAACTCTATTTTTAACTCAAGCACTACTTAATTCCCAATGATGCCATTTGGAATCATTTAAAATTTTGATTAAATAATTAAAAAAAATTTTTTTTCTTTCTGTTCTTTTATACTGGACATAAAATGAGTTCATTTCAGGAATTTCATATTTTTAGAATGAGTAATAAACTTTTGGGACTGAAAGGGTTAAGACAATATCAATAAAATGGTTAAACATGGTACTACGTTACCGAAGGAGAATAAAACAAGCAAAATTTAATGGTTAATTAATCAGAATCGTGATACTTTAGAATCAATTTTTTCAGAACTGACGCTTATGGACATAGTTCACATTAACTCTCAACCCTCCCTTTCATACAAGGCATCCTATAATATTTTTAAGTGATACTTTTTTTTATGATTTTTCACTTTTAAATCTGTATCTCCAGTATATATATATATATATATATATATATATATATATATATATATATATATATATATATATGTATAATATATATATATATATATATATATATATATGCATATATATATATATATATATATATATATATATATATATATATATATATATATATATATATATATATATATATATATATATATAATTCACGTTATTTGTCTACCCTTCGTGAAATAACTATGTGTTTTTTGTAAATAAATGTCTTGAGTTTTAGTACATTTAAATAATATATTGTACCCACAATATGCAAAGGTGCCAAATAGTATTGAAATCAAAATAATTTACAACATTTTTAAACTTTTTAAATATCTTAAAGTAGTTTATATTAGTACGATAACAGCAGTTGAATAATAAAACTTAATTAATATAATAATGAAACAGGATTTCCAAAATTTTCTTATTCTTATATAAAATTCGAGTTAAATTTCACCAGACCATCCTTCTGAAATATTTTAATGAAGTGCATATACATACGAAAACTAAAAGTTTGACTTCATTTATTCTGCCAGTGAAATAAATATGGGGTTGTTTTTCCGCTTCCACTTATTTCGCATTTTATTAACTGCGTGTTCCATTTCATTTCATTATTTTCACACAGTTTTATTTAATACCTATCCTCGATACAAAATTGAATGTAGATATCAATAACATTAAAATTAGTTTCTTTTCTTTTACCCTGCGTGTTGTTTAGACTTTGAGTGTTTTGTCTAAAAACACATTAAATTGTTTATTATTTTAAACGTTCCTCCAATCCTTTGAATGTGTTGCATGTTCGATAGATTTGAAATACATCTAGAAAATTGCATTCTTCAGTATCTAGTACATAAAAACAGAATAATCGTTCGGTTCCTATGACCTTGACCAATCTTTCGATGTAGATTATCATTTAATTGAATTTACGTGTGCATGTTCGTACTGCGCAACTGCGAAAAGTTTGAATTAGGACTTAAGCTGGGAATGCATGTTTTGTATATGCTTTTTGTCAGCAGTGTATGATCACACATTTTGGCCGTTAGGCACACACTTAGCAATAGTAGTACATAGATAATTTTCCATGTCTACATAATTTGATAGAGTCCACTGAGGTAAGATCGTTAAATAAAACCCGTCAATAATTATTGTTTAATTTTGCTTTAATAATAAAAGAACTCTTCGAGATATAATTAGAAAAAGGTAGCATAGCATTATGACTACTATGTACAGTTACATTATAAAATTCTTGGTGATGTGCAGTTCAGAGACTGTTCAAAATGCTATTAACTCTACAATTTTCTTGAAAATTCACCTTCAGAAAAATACTGCAAGTCTTTTAAAAATAATAAAATTAATTATTTTTAATTTAAGATTAAATCGTTTTTAAAACATCATCTTTGGTACAATAAACTTTTGTGTGTTCTTTGAAACGTAAGGAATAGTTGAAATTGGAAAAAGTTAAAACAAGAAGTTTTTTGCTGTCCCAAAATCATTTTTTGTATATTTTTTTACCTATTACAGGATATACCTTTACTACAGGACCTTTCTACATTTACTAACTCTAACTTATGGCACAACAGTACGAGTTGCAAGCACTGTGGACCAAGGCCTGCGATGCCCATCTCCCTTTTCATGACCGTGTGCTTGGGGTGCCATACAACTGTGCTGTGGGGTGCCATATCACAGCATGTCTCTGTCAGGTGGTCAACCTGACGCGGGACCCCCAGACTTGGTTCCCAAGCATACTTGGTCCTCATTTTATGGACCCACTGAAACAGTGGAAGGCATGAGTCGACCTTGCCCAGTCGCAGGGTCGAACCCTGGACCTGTGGTGTGGGAGCTTGACGCTTTTGACAACTACTCCTCCGGGCTTCATTATATCTTTGCTAAAGGAATCAAATGTTACCTTTTTCTTCTGCTTTCAAACTAGTTTGGGTGAATCATTAGACAGTTGAAACAACCTAGTTAAGATCTAAACATCAAACTCCGTCTTTAAACTATTAACATTAATTATAATTAATGTAATAATAATTATTATATATCTGAGGATTCTTTTTTTCGTCTCGAAGAGATGAGACCAAACAGGTTTCACGCTCTTACACTTAATTTTTTTTTTAACCATTCAGATTTTTACTTTAATATCCTAAAGGTCGAGAATTAAAGTTTTCTTGTTTAAACACCATTTCAAGTTACAACACCAAACGTTTATTTGTTTTTCTTCAATGAGATGAGTTTATTTATCTCCCGTTGGGGTTACTTTTCTATGATAAAAATGGGGCACTTTCTACTAATTTTCCCTATTCATTTACTAATGAGTTAGTAAAAAGCTGCTTGAACCACAGCTGATATCGCACTTTCCCCTTGGTCAGATAACAACATCATATTATTAATTATTAGTTGATTTACTTTTTTCGCAGTGTATTGTCACATCATTATGCAATACATGGGACTTCCTATTTTCATAATTTATGAAGTTAGAAATAGTTTGTCTATGACATTTTCCAACACATCTTGCCCCATAACACACCAGAAAAAGACAACATTGTTATTCATACAGCCCACAACCAGTATAATTAATTACATACGAAGTGCTTACAAACTTGGAGTACGAGTATTTACAGACAGCACACTGTAGTACTTACGTAGTGAGAGAAAGTAACAAACTCAAATTAAATTTCCATTTATGATATAACACAAAGTAGACAGCAAAAGAGAATGCGCTTTAAACAACGTAAAAATTAATAATTAATTATTTCAGACCTGATAGTTGAATAAAATAACTTAAGTGGCATTAAGAAATTACGCTCTTAGAGACAGTACTTCTTCGAACCTAAGTGCAAGAATATTTGTAGACAAGCTGTTTGAGAACGTTCGAACTAAAACTTGTACTGCTAAATTTCTTACATATTATATATATATATATATATATATATATATATATGTATATATATACACAGTGGAATCTCGATCGATCGTTTCCCAAATCATCATTTTCCTGTATGTGTCATTCCTTTTATCCAGTCCCAACGATCATATTGCTTTGTTATATTTCCGCATCTGTCGTTTTCCTGGATTTATCGTTTATTTCAGTCGGTCCCTTGAAATACGATAGATCGAGATTATACTGTATATATATAACATACAAAACCTAAAAACCTTAACTAATTTCTAAATTCTTTTAAATGTCCTTTGGCGTAAAGTTAATTTCGTTTTCGCTTTAGGAACAAAGGAATTGTAAGTTTCCTAAAAACTAAAGTAGATAATCAATATATCATCTCTTTAACTCCCAGTCTTATATGCACCAAACCTTATATAACAGGCCACTCAATCCCAGAGAACTGGCCTGGGGCCGTCTGTCCAATCAATGCAAGAGTGCAAGGTTCATGTGTCTACGACCTCAGGAAGTTTTAAAAGACCCACCAAGGTTTTGGCCGGGAATTTTGTGAATTGCCGTTGCTCACGAACATGTAAAAATTTATGGAATAAATTCTTTGTGCTTAATGCGGTGTGTACCTGTGTGACCGGGGCTGGAGGGGCCAGAGGGAGAGAGTTTTTTACAAAGATCTTCAAGTTACGGACTACGCCACGACTTACAGCGCGGGAACTGAATTATGATGGCTGACTTCGAACTAAACTTTCTGTGACGTACGACCGGCAATTAACTTTTCTCCTCCCACGCAACCGCCGCCCGTGCTGATGTTACACACACACACACACACACACACACACACACACACACATATATATATATATATATATATATATATATGGATGTGTGAGTGTGTCAGATGTATGTGCATTAAAATTGTCGTCATAATTATACTTAACACCATTCTTTGTTGAAATTCAACAAGACTATAAACCTTCAGTAGATCCTGAATATTACTTTGGTGTTAACATTAATTTAATAAATGATGGTAAGAGGAAATAAAAATACCTTCCATTATCTAATAGAGATGGAATTTGTAATTTTCCACCAAACCCGTAGGTAATGTGAGTATTAACATAATACATTGATTTCTACTTTAGCAGTATAAACATTCATTAATTGAAAATTTCCTCTAAAATGACCAAAGCGACACGAAATGAGATCATAATTGAAACCCATACAAAAATTACTTTCTTAAGCATCTCTCAACTTTTTAAGTACATAATTTTGATGTACTTAAAGGAGTAGTTTCAGGTTTCCTAATTAAATACGTTGTTCGCTAATCATCTTAACTGCTCTTAAGCATTTTTGACACCTCATTAAAATTTATTGATCATTTTATGCTTTGCTCAGAAGCGTTAGCTCAAGCTCTATGCAAAAAATATAATCCCGGTTCTATCGCGTCTTCCATTCTTTCTCTTAAATTCATTTACAAAATTCCCGTTAACTGCTGCAATAAAGAAAGTATTAAGCCATGGTTATAATAAAGGGTTCCTGTGTCACACAAGAAAATCCACAAAAGTTTAAATGAAAAACTATTTTAAACATAATTCTCAGTTTTCACATGGGGTAAAGTTTGTGTTTTGAAGATTAAACAATTTCGTATAAAAATTAATACAGATATTACACACCTGAAATTACTTTCAGCACTCATTTGAAGAGTACGTGTGTTGCTCTGAAAGTCAGTATAAATATTTAAAGTATATTTTATACTTTCCATATGATTACAAACATGAAATTAACACAGAATTAAAGGATTTTTAAATTAATAAAATGTAAAGAAAATAGTCTAGTATATATTTTACTAAAAGTAGATATATTTCCGTTTTTAGGTTCCGGTGTCTTCGGACACCAGAGGTATATAATACAGTGAAGTGCAAGTATCAGCTACCACACAGCAGATGATGCGGAATTATTAAGCAAAATGTCTGATATGAGTGGCATGCAGGAAGGTTTGATAATTGACAAGAGGCTTGCGGCTCTATTTATCTCTAATTCAGAAGTTAATGTTAGTGTATCTCAAGGCACCGTATCAAAGAATATGCAGAGGTAAAGAAAAAATGGTGTTACCTTTAGACACAAAACGTGGGAACTATAGTTAGGGAAAAAAAAGGATTTTGGTACACATGGTGTGAAAAAAACCGTAGACAACAGTGAAGAAAGTAACAGGAGAGATGAATACGAGTCCTAACGAGCCAGTTTCAGTTCGTCGAGAGGTGCACAATATTGTAGAGCAAAAACTAATTTTTTATACATAGAGTTTTTCTATAGTCGGCACAAGTTGTCCTTTGAAATTAAAATAAAGAATATATAATTTTATTGCTCTACTAAAATATTTTCAAGTGCCGGAAAGTGCTTCAAATTGGACATTTTTATGAAAAATTGATAATTTTTTTATTTTTTAATTTCTGCTGCAGTATACTAAAATTATATATATATATATATATATATATATATATATTGTACAACAACTGATTTTGTAGAATTTCGCTATTTTCATCATATTAATTTTACAGTAGCGTATTATTATAATACACATTGGAATGAAAAAAATACTTTTTTTAATTAATGGGTCTTAATTAAAATAAAAAATCACACTTATTTAGAAAAATATTAATATTATGTCTTTAAAGGCATAACGTTAATTTTTTTAAAAATGTTCATCTTTTTAAAAAGTCCATAGTAATCACTCATGGATTCCATTAGCTATTTTCACTGACAAATTGATTTTTTTTTTAAATTTTCGCCTTATCTTTTGTATTTTTGTTTTTATCAATGCATCTCTTGCAGAAGTGCCATAAACGGACAAGCATGATTCGGTACCTAATTTAAAAATGCTTTCTACTCCTTGTGTGCGATATGGTAAATTATATATATATATATATATATATATATATATATATATATATATATATATATATATATATATATATATATATATATATATATATATATATATATATATATATATATATATATATATATATATATATATATATATATATATATATATATATATATATGTAGAAAAGGGTATAACGCCTGCTAGGAGGATTTCCTGCTATGCTTTCCATGCAGACGACAGCGCCCCTTGGATAGCAAAGGAGCGAAGGTTGATGGCAGAGGGGAATGAACTTTCGTCGAGACGAGACGTTGAATTGAATGCGGCAGACGGCTGCGATCCCTTTCTCCGTTTGGCAAAATTTGCCCAGCAGCAGACGTGCTGCGACGTAACTTGGAACCAAAACTATTGTAAATAATTCTAAATGTAATACAGTATTTGTGTTTAAGCAGTGACTCTGTCTTTAGTTGAGTACTGTCTTACTGAGTATAAGGGAATCTAGTTCCGCCGTGCAGTACGCGGACAGGTTTCTACAAAAGTGGGCGTCCGGCCCCGATCGGATCAAGGAAAAAGACAACCGGCCATTGAAGTGTGCAGAAACATCGGATTGACGTGAGTACATTATTGCTATAAATAATTAAGATTCGTACTTAACCAGTGCCAAAAAGGCAGATTTATTGACTCTGGTTCATGAATTAGACATAGAGGCCCCAGAGAACCCTATAATCAAACAATTAACCACCCTGATCACTACATCAGAGGGTTACGACGAGGAGTATGTGAAACCCCTCCTGGCGAATATTAAGACTGAGCGTGAAGCTCTTGAGGCCGAAGCCAGAAAGCTTGAAGCCGAGAACAGGCAACAAGAATTTGAGTTGCGAAAATTAGAGCTAATGTATGCGTCGGAGAGAAATAATGAGACAGCAGTACCTGCGAGTTCAGGTAATAGCGTTAAAAGCGAAAGCATAATGAAATTAATAAACAAGTACGAAACCAACAGTGACATTAGTGTGTACCTGTCCTTGTTTGAGAGGCAGATCAAGCGCATCGACTTTCCAAAAACAAATTGGGTCATGTACCTAATGGGACTACTGCCGATGGACATAGTCAATTTAATAGCGCGAGAGCCTGAACCCGAGGCAAACGACTACGACTATATTAAGAAATTGTTATTAAAAAGGTTATGTTTGAGTCCTGAACAGTTCAGGCAAAAATTTGCTACACACAAAAAAGAAGCATCCGCTTCATGGCGTGATTTCGCTTTTGAAATTAACAACTTCTTCGAGGAATGGATAGGAGGTTTAAAAATAGAAAAGTATGAGGACCTCAAAGAACTCATAGTGACCGACCAACTGAAACGTAAAATACCGAGTGATATCCGCGAACACTTTATAGATGATTTGCCCAAAATAACAAAGATCGACGATCTTGTCAACAGATTAGACGAATACGAAGCAGTGCGGTATCATTTTAAAAAAGAAACGAATCGGGAGGTCAAAGCTTTAGACGAGAAAAATAAAAAGCCCTTCAATACAGATTTCAATAAAAGGAAAACACAGCCAAGCGTTCGTGCTCGTCAGGATTATACTAACCCAAATTTGAAGTGTTTTAATTGTAATGAGATTGGGCATAAATCAGTAGATTGTAACAACAGAAGTGATGAAATAAGATGTTTTAAATGCAATCGTTGGGGTCATAAGGCAAATGATTGTCATAATAAGGAAGTTAATAGAACTGTAGTTCGTAGTTCTGAAAATTGTACAAGTAAAATTGTAAAGAAGATTGTAATACTTGGAAAGGAAACAAATTCCTTAATTGACACTGGAAGTGATGTCACAATGATAAAGTGGGAATTTTATGTTGAAATTGGTTCTCCAGCATTGAATTATAACAATGTAACATTAATAGGTATTGGAGGTGAGGGAACGTCACCCATAGGTTATTTCTGCTCTGAAATATTGATTGATGAATGTGTTGTGTTTACTGATATTTTTGTGCTTAAATATTTATGCAGTGATGTGGTAATAGGTTTAGATGTAATCAATAAATTAAATATTTCTATAACGGGAAATGAAATAAGCATCTCAGGGAAACGCGAGGATATGCGAGTGAACTATGCCCAAATTATGCATAAACAAAACGCTCAATTGCGGCAAATATCCGGCAATAATCCAGTCGGTTTTGCAACGAAATCACAAGAAAAGTGTAATGAAACTGCTAATAAATTCTTGGCTCAAGTGGCAAATGCAGTAAACATTGAAGAAGTTGATTTGTATCACATCGTGAACTCTTCATTGAGGAATGAATTAATGGGGCTTATCCAAGATTACAGACCGATTAAAAACAAAAACACCGGACTGAAAATGAAAATTATTTTGACTGACGAAATTCCGATAAGTCAGCGTTCACGTAGGTTACCTTTCGCTGAACAAAAAATCATGGAGTCTCAAATACAGGAGTTGTTGCGAGACGGTATAATAAAGCCGAGTAGTTCTAATTATTCAGCTCCCATAGTCTTGTGTAAGAAGAAGGATGGATCATCCAGGCTGTGTGTAGACTACAGGAAATTAAACAAAAAAATCATTAAAGACCATTTTCCTTTGCTTGTAATTGAGGACGTGTTAGACCATCTCGAACAATCAAAAGTATTCACTACCCTTGACTTAAAAAACGGATTTTTTCATGTGGACGTGGACGAAGAAAGTACTAAATATACAGCGTTCGTCACACATGAGGGACAGTATGAGTTTCTGAAGGTACCCTTTGGTCTCGCTGTAAGTCCAAGCGTATTTCAGCGATTTATCTGCTGTGTGTTTAGGGAACTGTTGAGAGATAACACTATAGTTATCTACATGGACGATATAATAATTCCATCCCGGAATGAAGAGGAGGGATTAGAAAAATTAAAACGCGTCCTTAAAGTAGCGTCAGATTATGGATTAGAGCTCAATTTTAAGAAGTGTCAATTTTTAATGCTCAAAATTGAATTCCTTGGTTACGTTTTTGAGAATGGAACAATTCGGCCCTCTGAAAGCAAAACCTTGGCAGTCAAAAAATTTCCAGAGCCAAAAACAACTAAACAAGTGCAAAGTTTTCTCGGTCTTACCGGGTATTTTAGAAAGTTTATCCCTCAGTATTCGAGGATAGCTAAACACTTGAGTGATCTACTTAGAAATAATACATAATTTAGGTTTGGGCCCGAATAGAGAGAAGCTGTTCAGAAACTTAACCCATTAATGCCCAACATCGAATTCTTTAATTTTCTTTACCTAATTATGTTCGTACAGATTCAAAATGAACTGAAAAAATAATAAAAAAATTCCTGCATTAAAATTTTAATTTTAATTCAAAATAATGTTACCGTCCTATAAAAAGGACGCTAGGCACGGGAGGGTACAGGTTTTACACAAACACTTCAACCCTTAGATTTTCTAAAACTATTCCTTTTAATGTCGTTTTTAGATAAATAAACGCATGAAACCAATGGAACTCTGCGAAAAAATGCATAATAAAATAAAAACAAGGTTTTTAAATTGTATTTTAATCATTTAAAAGAAATCAAAACAATTTAAAAAGCTGAAAATGTCAAAAATAATAGCTTAAAAGGCACAAATTTAATAAATTATGTCTTATGATAAATTTTACACACTTTTATATTTAAATTTACATATAAAAGGGGCTTATTAAAATACAAAATAATGAAAAAACTATTCGAATTTTTTTTTACACAATTTATATACAAGCTATTTTGTGCGAAAGATTTCAAAGCATTTATCATGCAGTCCAACTAAACATTTATTGCATTTTCTTGTGGATTTTTTGCCACAGTAGGGGCATCTTATCTATTTTGGATTCACAACGATTAAATGATCTTTCCGCCATACCGGACATTACCAGACACTCTTTTTGAAAGTTTTTTTTCGTTTCCCAGCAGCCAGACTGTTATTTGGTCTCTTACTGTACTTAGAAAAATATGTCTGACAGATTTCTCTTCTAAAGTGGAGGAGATCCATTCTGTTACTGTCAGTAGAAGGTCATAATCTGTACAATAGCCACGCATTTTGGATTGATGCTTCTAAGCTAAACAAAAACAATGGCCACCACCATTTTTTTAGACCGTATGGAACACTGGTATTGTGCCAGATTTTGATCCATTTGATCGGTGCCTCCCATAAATTTATTATATTGAGACACAATATACAGTTGGTCAATCTCTACAAATTTTTTATCAATATTTGACCAGCGTTTGGCCTGAGCTACAGGTTCAATACCATAATGGTTAGACGCCAAAGTAACGACACTATTGTCATTCCATCGAACCATTTTAAAATTTTTGCTGTTCTGAAAATCAAAACTTCCCCTACTCTTCTTTTTAACAGATTTAATATCTCCAAGTGGACATTTTTTAGTTCTATTAACCCGTATGGTGCCAGTCATCGGTAACTTCATTAGATGGTGGGTCCAAATAAATATCCGCTTCATGGAATGTATCAATATCAGATAACTCTGCCATTAAAGCTAATGCCTCTCCACAGTCAATCTTAAAATATAAACTAAAATATAAATAAGAGCTTTAAAACTTATCAATTGCTCATTTCAGTATATTTAGATCACATATAATTTGGATTAAAAGACAAAATTCTTAAAATTTATTAAATTATAGACATTTAAAATACACATATTTTTAAAAAATCCAGACAATTACTTATGTAATTCGTAATTTTTCTTTATTTTTTAAAATCACTAAATACAGAACACATCCTTTGATTAAAATTTTTGTATTTAAGAGGCTAATTTGTTAATATGTTCATTACATTATCAAGAGGCTAATATTTCTCTTAAATAATAAATTTTTTTAATCATTCCTTAATCAACAGAACATTTATTTTTAAATTATTTTCATAAATAAGGAATACTCAATAATCTTTATTTATAAAAATAATTTATAACATCATTTTTCAAAATATAAATAGCATTTCCTTTTCTCTATGGTAATCAAACATTATAAATTGAGAAAAAAAAGACGCATTCGTATAGCGGAACAGGTCAGAAAAACATGTACCCATTCGTGCCTAGCGTCCTATATATAGAACGCTACACAAAAGAAAATATAACAGTGTTAAAAAAATAATTTTAACAATTTTGAAAGATACGTATTTAAGAAAAGAGTATTGACTGTGATAACAGCATAAAATATTTTCGTAACATTGAAAAACAATAAAATAAACTTACTTTTTGCGTGACGCTCTTTTGAAAACCTAAAAAACGACTAACTCTGACTTTAGACCCTCAAAGCAGAAATAGAACATTAATGTAGTGCTACCAACTGATAGAAAATAAGAAATACAACACTTTATCATGATATTCTGCTATTTGGATCGAAAAAAATAAAAAATTCAGTGATTTAGAGCTTATTATGTAAGCGTCCTTTTAAAAGGACGCTAGGCACTAATGGGTTAAGGGAATGCTATCACAAAGCCCCGTTCTACACATCTTTAAGCAGGGGGCAGAAATGGAACTGCATACAGATGCAAGTAGTCATGGATTCGGTGCAGTGCTACTGCAGAAATCTGATGACGACAAACTCCATCCAATTCATTTTATGAGCAAAAAAACTACACCCCAACAGGAAAAGTGCTGTAGCTACGAATTGGAAGTGCTTGCGGTTATTGATTCCGTGAAGAAATTTAGACACTATCTACTGGGTTCGAAGTTCAAGATTGTAACAGATTGTGATGCATTCAAGAAGACTCTCGACAAAAAAGACCTTACTCCTAAAGTCGCAAGATGGGTGATAGCCCTCGAAGAATTTGATTACGAGATTGTTCACCGACCAGGGAAACAAATGAATCATGTGGACGCTTTGAGTCGTAACACCGTCTTCATAGTCACCCGGTCACATAACGAAGTAACTGCCAGGATTTTAGGGGCTCAAGAGGAAGATGAATATGTAAAAACTATAAAAGCTCTGATAAGGAAAGGAGGAGAAAAGCACGCGAACCGACAAAGAGATATTCAAGAACCCGCAAGATTTCCCCCACGCGTAATCACGGATACACCCCCAAGTGCGAGCCAGACACCCCTCTCTAGTGACGGAAACAAATGTGAGTTCAACGACCTCGCTGGTCAGGGAGAAAGTGAAAGTAGAGCCGCGAAAGAAAAAATGTCACCCTCCCACATAAGAGAAGAAGGGGAGATAAATGACTATTTAGTGAAGAACGAGGTGTTATACAGATTTGAAAATGGAAGAGAATTGTTAGTCGTTCCACAGGCAATGCAGCAACAAATAATAAAAGAAATACATAATAAAGGTCATTTTGCCGTCGCGAAAACAGAAGAAGCTCTGAAACAAGATTTTTACATCCCCAAAGCTAGAAAACAAATAGAAAATGTTATAGCCAACTGCGTTGATTGCATTTTGGGTAACAAAAAGCGGGGAAAAATGGAGGATTTCTTGAATCCCATCCCAAAGGAGGCTACTTCGTTGAGTACCTATCATATTGATTTCGTTGGCCCGCTTCCATCTACGAACAAAAATTATAACTACATTTTTACAGTGGTGGATGCTTTCACGAAATTTACATGGTTGTACCCAGTGAAATCCACTACGACTCGAGATGCACTGGACAAGCTAAGATCACAACAGACTACATTTGGAAATCCGAATAGAATAATAACAGATAGAGGAGCTTCTTTCACCTCAAAAGAATTCAGCGAGTATTGTGCAGAGGAGTCAATACAGCATCTACAAATTACGACGGGAGTTGCTAGAGGGAATGGTCAGATCGAAAGAATTCACGCAATATTGATCCCAATATTAACGAAACTTTCCCTCGCCGATCCTACCAAATGGTTTAAGTACGTTGACTCCGTTTAAAGAATAATTAATAGTACGACCTCCAGAAGTACTAAGTGGTCACCGTTCGAGCTCCTGACAAGAGTGAAAATGAAAAGTAAAGAAGACTTAAGACTCAAGCAGTTACTAGAAGAGGAAAGCGTTGCGTGCACTCTAAAAAATCGGGAAG
The DNA here is from genome assembly GCA_907164885.2 of Dolomedes plantarius. Classification (NCBI taxonomy): domain Eukaryota; kingdom Metazoa; phylum Arthropoda; class Arachnida; order Araneae; family Dolomedidae; genus Dolomedes; species Dolomedes plantarius. The sequence goes on from OU015495.1 coordinate 74,230,921, forward strand.
AAATCAGGGAAGACGCCAAGAGAAATATCCTGAAAATTCAAGAAGAAAATAGGAAAACGTTCAATAAAAAGAGGAAGAAACCAAATGTATACAAGGAAGGAGAACTCGTCGCCATCTAAAGAACGCAGTTTGGATCGGGACTGAAGCTGCGGTCAAAATTCCTTGGACCTTATCGTGTGACTAGAGTTAAAGCCAATGACCGCTACGACGTAGAGAAACTTGGCAACCACGAAGGGCCGATCGTAACTTCAACGGCAGCAGACCACATGAAGCCGTGGGCCACCACTGTCTAATAACCGAAAAATTGGACATCTTTATGGAGTCCAGATATCCTTTTTTGTTTGTTTGTTTGTTTTTTTGTTTTGTTTTGCTTTGTTTCTTTATATGCAGATGAAGTTTGAACTTGATGTAGCGTTCGAGAGTGAAGGTTCCTGTACCTATGCTTCTGCACAGATGTCGACATACACCTGAGTGATGGAGGGACATTACCTGCTTCCGAGGACGTCAGCTTTTAGGACGGCCGAGGTTGTAGAAAAGGGTATAACGCCTGCTAGGAGGATTTCCTGCTATGCTTTCCATGCAGACGACAGCGCCCCTTGGATAGCAAAGGAGCGAAGGGTGATGGCAGAGGGGAATGAGCTTTCGTCGAGACGAGACATTGAATTGAATGCGGCAGATGGCTGCGATCCCTTTCTCCGTTTGGCAAAATTTGCCCAGCAGCAGACGTGCTGCGACGTAACTTGGAACCAAAACTATTGTAAATAATTGTTCTAAATGTAATACAGTATTTGTGTTTAAGCAGTGACTCTGTCTTTAGTTGAGTACTGTCTTACTGAGTATAAGGGAATCTAGTTCCACCGTGCAGTACGCGGACAGGTTTCTACATATATATATATATATATATATAGTGTGTGTGTGTGTGTGTGTGTGGGTGCGCGTGTGTGGGTGTGGGTGGGTGTCTGTGCGTGTGTGCGTGTGTGGGTGTATGTGGGTGCCTGTGTGTGTGTGTGTGCTCGTGGAAAAATAGCAGCCATTTACAATATTTAGATTTTTATGGGTCAATCTTATAACTCTAATTTTAGTGTTTTCTCTTCCGTGGGGCTTTTCTTCAATATAAATTTATGCAGAAAACACATTTTTAAATGATTGTAAGTATTTTAATAAAATGGTGGTTTTTGTTTTTCAATAACTGCGATCTCCGTCTTCATATTGTACTTGGGATTTGTTTGGCCAACTTTTAACTAGGACTTAAGAAACTTCCATTTTCGATACCAAGTAAAGACATGAAGATTACAATCGGAGTTTGATCTAAGAAATTTAAAATACCAATTGTGTTAAAGTGAAAAAATACCGCATACATATCACCCCTAAAGAAATAAATGAAAAATGAAAATAAAAAATCCCAGTCTTAAAATAAATTATGTCCTCTTATCAATCTATGTAAGACGTAATAATGTAATTTAAATAAAATAAAATAGATAATAGAGTAAAAAATATTTAAAACTCTCTATATTTGTTCAAAATCTAATTTGTTTGTAAAACCCTCCGTCCTTCAACTAGATTCCAATTAGTAAACAAGACTGAACTGCAAATAAGCATTTTGAAATTCGTTATTTTTTGTGGTTTAACCTTTTTTTATACTTTTGCTTACGAAATAATCTCAGATTAAAACAGTTATTTTAAAAGTTAAACTCTTGCGGGAAAGACATACGTGTATTTAAATTTTATTAAAAACGAGACGTCTAAGAAATATCTTTTGCAGACATTTTCAAGAAAAATCTTATTTTTTATTCAAATATTTTATAAAATATTCTTCAAATGCAGTAATTCATTGTTGGATTTTCACGTATTTAAAGTATTATTTTCTTTGAGAATTTTTACGTAGTCTTCATAATTGAAGAATAAATTACATTATCTATTTTCCTTAGAATGAGATGTCACAACAAGAACTATCCGAAAATTAAAATTGTTTGTTCAATCATTGTTTCAGAAGGGTTCTAAAAATATATATTAATTTTTTACATAAGAAAGAAACAAAATTTTCCAACTATTGGCAAATTTTAGATCTTTGCTCATTGTAATTTCATTCTAATAAGGATAGTCACTTGATAGTCACTTGATAGCCGCATGATAAGCATGGGCTAGTTAATTTTCCTTGAACATAGATTATTGCTCATTATTTCCTCTAAAAAAGGACTAGATAGAAAGAAGGATAATCCGCCAATGGTGGGTAGTCCTCAATAGACTTTTATGAATGTAAATTACCTAGTCTTTTGCTGTCATGTGATTATCCAGTGACTAACCCTATTGTAATGACATAATGGTTAGCCAGTGTTAAAAATCAATAAATGTTAACCTCTGTAACGATATAAAAATCTTGTTCCACTATTTTTTTTTTTTTTTGGGGGGTGGGTGGGTTCCAATTTAAAAAATTACAGTTTTATCGCTTTCATAAAAATTGCATTATTATTCATATTCACAGCCCAGATATTTCTGTACATTATTCTTCAATAGTAAATTCAGCATCTATTTTATTATTTATAGTCATATGTATATAAAATGCAAAGTCATCGAATTTCGTGCAAGTATTTACAATTTACTTCTTCAAACAAAAACGATCAATCACACGTCTTACTCAAGCACTGTATAACTTTTATGCGATATAAAATATTAACGCATTAAATTAATATGAATACAGATGAACTATATTCTTATATATGTTTAATGTTTGGGCTCAAACAAAATTAAATCAAAGAAATATATTCAACGGACTAAATATTACAAATTAAAGAAAGGAATTTTAAAATAAATTAATTAAAATACAAATATCGACGCTTTGTGTAATCATTCATGTATAGCGTACGACGCATTGTAATTTTCTCATACATCGAACTTTGCCATAAATTAACTTAAAGTAAAAATGATATTTATTCTTAGAAATATCCATTATTCAACAATGATGAATCAATCCTACCCGATTTACTCACATTATATTTGTGACTGTGTAATGATTCATAACTTTAAATAAATAAACCCTTTAATACTAAATTAATTAACCCTTTGAGGGGCACCGTTTGCACAGTGCAAACGCCTAAAACTAGGGTTTTTTCACTTGTATTCAATGAATTCCAATTAAATGAGCATAAGAATGGTTAGTACTGCCATCTGATTTCGCTTTAAAGAAATAAAAATATTTTGCAACCGTCAATCGGAAAAATTTTAAAGATTCTATAGGTTATAAATATCGGGGGGAAATCTGCACCGTTCAAACGGAGGAGGTTATTGCCCCTGAAAGCGTTAGCAAGGAGAGGAATTAGATAAATGACCATTCTAACGTTGTCAAAATAGTTTGTGATTAACAGAATTACCAATACGAGATAGCCTCACACCAAGGGGATCGTCTCTATGGCCGGAAAGTACAAAAGCATAGATGCAAAAGCCTCTCCAGGCGTGTCAGTGACAGTCTACGATTTTAAAAGACACTGGTGGGACATGATTAAGCACCGTACAAAAAAGTGTTCATTGTAGTAAAAAGTATTATTATTGGAATAATATGTAATAAAAAGGTCTTAATATGTGAGGAACATAATTTTTAAAAGGTGGCTGTATTTCACATGCACGTAGACTTCCTTACATATACAGTAACACATTCATCGTGGAACAAAAATTTCAGCATAGTTGGAAAAATAAAAAAAAATCTTAACGTAATATAATTCGAAAACTCTTAACGTCTTATAGAATTTGAAAACTCAGAGAACTTTGTCGCTCAAAATTATGTTAAAATTAAAATTTACCAAAATAATACTTTTATGGTAGTTTTGTATAAGTTTACATTCTAAAATACAGCAAAAACATAACTTTACCGTAAAAGTTTCAAAGCCTGACAACTTGATATTATCCCATTCGTGTTATTTTATTCCTTTTGCATTGTGTTTATATTCTCATTCTAAGTAAACGTTTATACATGTTAATTCCATTATATTTTCCGAACCGAAAATGTTGCTAAAGATGCACATTGCATAAATTAAGAAGCTAATGCTTAATCAAAGATAATTTTCTCCTCGATTGCCTTGTGTTGTAAAAGAGTCAAATTAGCTAAATCTTCAAAGACAGCATTAAAATGCATGTATGATAATACAATGATTAGCAGTTTCTTCGATAATCTACACCCCTCATCAAAACCGTGGTTCTTGAGAATCAGTAAATGTTCGTAGTGTTTGAAACCACAAAATTGCTTTGATGAGAGGCAAACTCAAATTCTTCTGATCACCTCTCGTTAGAATCCGAACTCATTGTCTAGTTAATAACAATCGCTCATTAACATTCCGTCCTAATTATATTTTATTATTCAATTAACAACAATGCAAAAGAATTCCAGTCACGTTTGGCTTTAAGATTTGCTAATCCCGATGCTTCTCGATCTAATAATACCATCTGTGGAAAGAGTAAAGTAAATACCCTCCTAATTGCGATTTAGAATGAATACAGAATTTTAATTAATGTTAAGAAAAATATGTATGTAGGCAATTCATATTAACAATGACGGTGGGTATTTTTATGCCTTCATATGATTAAGATACATGAAGGGGAAAATTGTCATAACCTAAACTAAATCAATTAACTAATCTATATAAGATCATCATCCTATTTCATCAATCTAAGAAGATGGTAAAAAAATATGGGAAAAAGCATTTAAAATGCGATTTTCCTCGCGTCACCAGTTTAGATAAGTTTGAAAATGTTGACCTCTTAAATAGGGAATATAATCCGATCTCCGGTCCTTGTTGACGGCCGTTACGGTGGTGTTCAAGCATTCATGAAAAAAAGAGAGAAGAAAAATATAAGTAAAGGACGTTCCCGAGAAATATTCGTGTTGGAATAAATATCAGCATAATCAGACGATAAAGGAATTTCATTGAAGTATGTAAGGCAAAAATCCCGTTTCACTAAACTCGAACAAAAAGGAGAAAAATATAGGAAAAAGCATTTATAAGGAGAATATCCCTGCATTACTGGATTAAGTAAGTTGGAAAATGCCGATCTCACTATTAAGAGACTGGGATCAGATCTCAGGTCTTTGATGGTGGTCGTTACAGCAGTGTCTAAGCGGAAAATAAACGAAAGGGACTTTGTATAAATATCTGTGCGGGAAGAAATATCAGCATTGCTAAAATAAATTGATTAATTAAAGTATGGAATGCCAGCATACCATTTTATTAAACTCGAAAAAGGAGAAAAAATACAAAAAGGATTGAAAAGGAAATTTTGCATCTGCGGATTAAATAAGTAAGAAAACCCTTGCCTTAAAGTTATGAGAACCGAGATTGATGCATAACCTTAGCAGATGATCGTTATACAGAGTGGTGCGAAAATACTGATGATCAAATTCAGCAATGCTAACATAAATACTATTTTCCGAGTAGATTTTACTTTTTTCAAAAATGCAAAAGGGATTTTCATAAAGAAAACATATAACTGTTAGACAAAATTAAATGCATAATACATTATTATATACTGGGTACACTCAAGACAGGCCCCGAAGATTGTATAATAACTGTCGCTACGATGAAGCGATCTGAACGAATTAACGTAAAATGTGTTTCTCAGTAAATAGCACATCAAATCACATGTACTTCTCAGATGAGGAGTGGTTCCATTTGTCGGGTTATGTGAATTCGCAAAACACTCGTATATGGGTCATTGAAAATCCCTTTGCCACACACCAAACACCGCTCCATGATCGAAAAGTTGAGTGGTGCCCGATGGTATGTAAGGTATCACAGGCCCTATTTTCTTTGACACCAATGTGTACTTGGACATTTTCGAACTGTTCATGAATCATCTGGATGATCGTCAGCTAATGGAGGTAACTTCCAGCAAGAATGAGCAACATGTCCCACATCGGTGACGTGCATGACGTAGGTTGACTCTTCCATCGCCAACAGAGTAATGCGAAAGGGGCTTTCGCCACCACGGTCGCCGGATCTGACACCACCAGATTTCGAGGAAAGTCTATCGGAACAATCCTAAGGGCTTGTTGACATAGAGTTCTGTCAGCGTCAGCGTCAAACATTCCATTGGCGCTCACTGGTTAAATAGGTAAATGATCAATTTATAATTGTTTAAAAAAATTCACGCTGACGCTGCCGGATTCTGTGTGAACAGGCCCTAACATTGAGTCCGCCAGCGCAGCGTATGGGCAGAATTACTCGTATCGAAATAGTTTAAATAAAACACAGGCCTAACAATTTGTACCTGATTGTTTGGAGGTCTATGATTGGTTAAAATTAAATAGATACGATTAACGCTGACGCTACACAGCGTTGACGGACTGAACAAGGCCTAACACAATGGAAGATTTGAAGTAAAACGCCCAACGGGATATTGTTGCTATTCCCCTGGATATCCATGCCAATATGGTCAAAAACATGCCGCGTCGAAACGTGTTTGGCAGGAAACGGCGAGCATGTCCAGCATCGCGTGTAATGCAATCGGTTGCAAATAAGTCAATGTGTGTAGCGTATTTTGGGGATTTAGATTATTTCATCCTAGCGAGATTCATTGTAGAATATTTGGAACCTCTTTAGAAAATCTATAAATATATAAAACAGTTCCGTAACTGACTGACTGGCAGATAACGCATAGACCAAACCGCTGGACCTAATGGGCTGAAATGTTGCATGGCGATTCTTCTTATAGTGTACGGGTGCACCAAGGAAGAATTTAGAAAAATTCATCTTAGAGTTTTAAAAATTAAATTTTTAAGCTTTTTTGTAAAATATTTTAAAGTTTGCATTTAAAATAATTATCTGAGGGTTATAAAATTTATATCACGAAAAAGATCATAAAAATTCCTTTAAAATGAAATCTTTTTCGATTCTTTACTTCCATTTTCGATTTTTGTTGAATTTTTAAAGATTAATTTTTAGAATTTAATTTATTAAATGCTGATCACATGCTTTCGTTTTCTGTTACTTTAAATAAATATATCGTCACATGCATAACAACGAAATAAATTGACAAAAAATATTGAAATACGGTAAATGATAAAATTGAACCACTAGACTAATTGAGTTGATAGTTTTTAAGAATTTAATTCAAATTAGTATGCCTTATGGGTATTAAACATACAAATTAATTGCATACATTGACCCTTGTATTTAATTTATATATTTCCTTCAACATTATTTTGTGCATAAAAATATCTGTTACAATTTACACACACACACACACACACACATATATATATATGTGTGTGGTGTGTGTGTTTGTGTGTGTATATATATATATATATATATATATATATATATTTGGCATTAATTGCATACATTGACCATTGTATTAAATTTGAATGTACTCCGTAGCGAAGCACGGGTATTCATCTAGTAACCCTATAAAGTTGTTGACATATTCTTAGCTTGAGAGTGTCATTTCAAAAACTAAAATATTTCTCAAAATTGATTAGTAGAATTGGTATCAGTTTAAAATCACGTTATTATAAAATTGCATTATTATTGTAAAAATATGTTGATTTCACTATTAAACATTCCAAAATAAGTGTATTAAATGCATTCTAAGTTTTAACACCCTTAAATATAAAGACGTATTTTTCCATATTAAGCACATTTTAACTTTATGTTTATCGTTTATAGTCTTTTTACGAATAAATATTCGAAAAAAAACACTTATTCCTAAAACTCGCAAAAAACTTGAAACTGTTTGTTAATTCTTAACTAATAGTAATAGTCTGACCCGTAGAATCAGAGATTCTTCATCGCCTCTGAATTGTCCATAGAGACCATTACGCTAGCGGCTCTGAAAGGAAAAGAAAATACTAAAAGAGGTATAGAATACTAAAGAAAAACGCTAGCTGACAATGTATTTGTATTTTACTCTCCTCCGCACATGTCGTAAAAATAATACAATACATGAGAGCAGATTTTAAATATTGCTTTGTAAAAAATACACGTTGAGACAATTACATTATAACGAACATAAAATTATTTTCTTCTGAACAAAATAAACTACGTTAAAAAATGTTGCTCTCTCTCTGTCACAAAAAAGAAATTCATGGTTTATCTTTAGGCATTTGGAAAAAAAATTTACAGCCAAATGTTTCAAATCATGTTTCTAGGAGGTTTTGTAGTAGAATATTTATGAAAAGTGTCAGTTTATTTCGAATGCTATTAAAATAAAAAAGAAATGTTTTTTGCAAAAATTGCAAAGTAAATATTTATTTCTGTCTTCTTCTTGGTAAAAGTTGCTTTTGAATAAAGTTTCGTTACCGTTGATAATGTCCATATTTGTTTCTTTCCGATATGCTACCTCAAACAATGTTTGTATGCTGAATTTGCGAAAGTGAATACACTCAAGAACCTTCGTTTATTTATATTTGCTTAAGGCCAACGGTAGTCAAGTAATAGGGAGTGGTAGAATGAGATAAGTAGTATTCTTACTGTTCTTTATGAAGGATTAAAAATCCAAAATTTTCTAACACCATAGAAGATTTAACTACAAAAATTATTTTAAACGCACGCAGTGAAAGAGGCGGAAATATATAATGTTAAAATACGATATATGATATTAAACATATAATCTTAAAAAGCTAAAAATGTATGGAGGTATGTTTTTAAGAGAATTGCTGACAGATTACTGAAAATATCAATTATACATGTAAGAGATGAGTTTTTCAGTAATTAAAAACAGCATTAAAAATATAATTTGAAATAGCTCAATAAGATGAATGTTTACAATATACTTGTTACAATTTACTCGTAAATAACAATAACCCCCAAAAATTTACAATCCAAAACTTTTGAGAGTCTACGTGACGCCATAATTGATACCCCCCCCCCCCACCAAGCTAATATTACTCGTTCATAGAGCTATGCTGTTCATTTGGTTCTAGTTTAAGTTTAGATTTAACAGTTTAGATTTAACAGTTTAGATTTAACAGTTATTAACGTCAGACTCATATACGTAACTCACCACGTATATTCATTATCCAAATTTTCTAAGATATGGCATTCACAACATATCGGAATTTTATACCGGAGCGGCCCAATGATTCGAGCTTCAGAGGCCTTACTCCTGCAATCAGTGCGTGTATATATATATATATATATATATATATATATACAGTGGTACCTCGGTTTACGAAAGATTCGGTTTACGAACAACCGCAGGAGATGTGCTGCCATCTGGTGATATGCGATGCAAGCATTCGCCGCACTTGCTTCGGTTCGCGAACAGTCCGCATGTCAAGCTAAGTTGGGGCTTTCTCTAACACAGCTCAAACGTTCGTTGCTCATGCATTTCACAGATTTTTTTTGTAAATATTTTTGTTTAAATTAGCCCTCAATGTGACTTCTAAGAAAATGACAAGAGCATGGGATATTGCTAGCAGGAAATCCAACTTAACTATTGAGAAAAAAATGTAAATAATAGCTAAACATGAGAATGGTGTGCGTGTTTCTAATCTCGCCACGCAGTTTGGTTTGGCGAAGTCTACCATTTGTACTATCATTAAAAACAAACAGCAATAAAGGCAGCTGATGTGCCTAAAGGAGTGACTGCTTAACGAAGCCTGAAGTCATAGAAAAGGTAGAAAAATTATTGCTTGTGTGGATAAGTGAAAAGGGCTCCTGGTGAAAGTATTAGTGAGGCTTAAATATGCGTAAAAGGCTAAGCTTCACTTTGATTTGGTAGCTAAAACACCGAGTACAAATGGTGTTGAATGTAAAGATTTTAAAGCCAGTAGAGGCTGGTTTTAGAAATTCCTGAAGCGAAGTGGAATTCATAGTGTTTTTAGGCATGGGGAGACTGCTTGTTCAGATAAAAGGGCTCCAAATGAATATGTTGACGTATTAAAAAAAGTTTGGGAAGAGTTGAAGGCTACATACCAAACGAAGTTTTTAACTGTGATGAAACAGGACTGTTTAGAAAAAAATGCCAAGAAGAACCTACATCACTAAAGAGGAGAAGGCACTACCTGGGCACAAGCCTATGAAAGATAGGTTTACACCTTTTATTGTGTGTTAATGCATGTGGTTATTGTAAAATCAGGCCAATTTTACTTTACGACACTGAAAATCCTCGTGCGTTCAAGAAAAATAATGTGATGAAACCTAAACTGCCTGTAATATAGAGAGCAATGCTAAGGCCTGCGTAACAAGAGTCATTTTCATGGAGTGGATTTTGAGGTGTTCTCACCAGCTGTCAAGAAATATCTTGAGGAGAATGATTTGACCTTGAAGAATCTTCTCGTCAGGGATAACACTCCTGCTCATCCTCCAAATTTCGAAATAGACCTGGACATCAGGTTCAAATTTAATTTCATTACCGTCGAATTTCTACCACCCAAAGCCCTTTGCTTCAGCTTATGGACCAGCAGGTTCCATATGCTCAACTCATATGCTCAACTGTCTCAACATTATTGATAAGGCCTGTACGGGGGGGGGGGGGAGGGTTCTTATCGTACCTTGCAGTCTGTGTGGAAAAAATGCGGCCAACTTATGTGCCAGAGACAGACTTCGAGGACTTTGATTATGAAGACGCGGAAGTCGAAGGTGTGGATGAGATAGTGTCCATAGGCAAAAGTATGGGCTTGGAGGTCCACTGTTTAGATATGGTGGAGCTGGTGGAAGAACACGGCGACGAACTCCCCGCAGAATAACTTGTTGAGTTGCAGAAACCAACAGGTTAACGCTACCTAGGAAGAGTATTTATCAAAGAAACACAATGATAGGGATAAAGTTTCCATTACCATGATAAAACAAATTTGCAGCAAGTGAAGTGACGTGCAGGGATTTATTGAAAAGCATCACCCTAATAAATATGGGACCAATAGAGCAGTTAATATCCAAAATGACAATGTGATGTCTCACTTCTGCGAAATTCTTCCGAAAATCAAAAGACACATTCGGAAAAGAAAAAGACATATTATTTAAATCGGTTTCTTATGTCAAAATCAGCTAGAGAGATTGAAAGTAGACGAAGAGAAAAAAATTTAAAATCAGAATTGCCTAGTGATATTACATAAGATGATTTACCTTCCAAGCAATAATATCTGTAATCCTCCCTTCCTTTTCAACAATCAACCATCTGCACCAGCCATTATCCACTACAAAGCTAAATGGCTGTACTGAACAATTATCATGTGGCAGTTCTTCATAATAAAGTCTGTTTTCATTTATTTTCACCATTTCTTTATAACTGAACCGATTAAAAACAAGGTAAAAATAACTATGTGTTAGGGAGTGAACGGATTAATTCTTCATCCGTTAATTTATAATGGAAAAACTGCTTCGGTTTACGAACGTTTCAGTTTGCTAACCAAGTCTTTGAATGAATTAAGTTCGTAAAATGCGGTACCACTGTATATATATATATATAATTATATATCACCGTGTATCATATGTATGCCTTCAATTTAAACATTATAATTTGTTATAAATGGTTTAAATGAAAGAGCAGCTTAATTTACTTCCGTAGAAATATTTGTTTTTAAGTACCAATTAGTGAAATCCAAATAGTACAGTTTCTGAAGATTTTAAATAACTGTTTCATTAGCAGAAAACAAAAGAGTCTTTGTTATTCAGAATGTTACGGAAATACCATTTATTTGGAGAGAAATGTTTATTTACTCAAACTTTAAGTGCCTAACTGAAATAAGCGTCAGCATTTCGTTAATTTTGAGATTTTTAAATTGGAATGGATATAGTAAGGTTTCTGTTACTTCATTATACATTTGTTTTAAAATCTGTTGACGTGAAATGTATGTTGATATACTAGAACGTATTTTCGACTGTCGTTACTGAACATTCTGATTAAACGAGTCACCGTAGAATTAAAGAGATAATTTAAATAAAAAGGCAAAATAAACACCCAGCTACAGTGAATTCTATGTTTTAAATATATTTTGGCATAATGAGTTATAAAAATCTTATTAAGTGTTAGAAACACAAAATATTTATTAATTTGAGAGAATTACTCTATTTCAAACTTAGATTTCTAAATTAGTTAATTATGAAGTAGTCAAAATTAATAACATATCAAGTTTGTTTTTATTTGTATAACATATTTATCCATATACCGTTTAAAATTGATTACTTCATTCCATAATTGTATTTAAAAAAAACTGTGAAATTATTTCATGCAACAAAAAATCTTTCAAGTTATTAGTAATTTCTTATTGGATAATATTACTTCCATTCTTCAAAGTTGCCTTTAAATACGAAATGTTTCTTTAAAACAAAAAGTAAATTTTGTTTCTATATAACAATATGATACCTTTGAAGTATATAACAGCGTGTATTTTTTAAATATTTCAGTAAATTATTAAATGACAGCTAGCAATCCGATTTAACGATGAATGTTTACATTTGCCAAACCTTAACAACAGTTTAACATATCTTAATTACAGTCATTAGAATTCTGTAAGCAATTATAATTCTAATTAAGCTTTTTTTCTTTCTTAGTGCGAAAGAAATTAACTGATATCAAATTGCCTTTATCATGAATTCTAAGAACTCTGACTTGGAGGTATTGGTGAAATTTTCATAAATATAATTTAAATATATGAATGTTACGGGGAAATACGCGTAACATTGCAAATAATGAGGTAGAAAGAGACATGTGCGGACAAACAGAGTTAAGGGGACAAGCGTACGGTGAAGTTACAAATAAGGATTGATGGAGACAAGAGATGAATAGGCGGTGGACTTGAGAGGTTCAAAAGAAAGAAGACGTAAAAAGAGGAACCAGGAGATGAAGAGAAAAACGCAGACAAAGGAAGTCCAGATGGAGAGGTAATTAAGAAGTGAAAAGATATGATACACAGACAGGAAAGCGCATATGGGAAGGCAGGTAGAAAATAAATCGTTAAAAATGAGAACAGTTGAACATGAAAGGCGGGGAGAAGATATGAGTTAGCCGAAAACAAGGTAAACGGAAACAGATGAAGTGCTGGGAACACGTGATGAAAAGAGCCATGGGAATATGATGTTATGTAAGGGGAGGAGAATGTACGAATGGGCGGAGAGATATAGGTCCCCCCAAAATTATGGAAAGCCAATGAAAAAGGCAGGCGTGGAAAAAGAAAAGAGGGGCAATGAGAAGGTGGAAGACATATTAACGAAGGAGTTTTATGCCGAGAGCTGATAGATATTCAGAAGGAGTTTTGCTAAAGAGTAGATGAGAGGGAGTTTTTGTAAAGGACCAGATACGAAGGAGTGTTAAGAACCAGATCAGAAGACTATGATGCGGAGAGCCTAAGCCGAAGGAGTTCCTGCTAATAGCCAAGATCTGACGTGATGTTTTATGTCGAAAGCCCATAACAGAAAATAAGTGATGCCGAAAGCGCCCAGCCGAGTATGGAAACGATGAATGAGCCCAGCGGAGTGACAAGCCTACCTGACCAGTTATTGACCGAGCCTCGACAAAGAAACAGGTGTGAATGAAAGCTTTTCGACGGAGCGAGCGCATTTGATGAACCCCGTCCTAGTTCATTTAAGGAGACCCCAATTCTCCGATAACCCAGCTCCTGTGAAAGACAGCAATATCGTGCATCAGTGGAGGTATGTCTGTGCTCTTTTATTTGATACCTTGTGATAATGATGTGCCCTCGCATTTTCTCATTCATGCCGAATAAGTTAATAATATAATTGTGATAGATATTTAAGAAGTAGGAGTAATGTGGATAGGTAACTTAACGTAATTCATGAGTGTAGTCAATAGTGAAAATAATAAGTGTGAATATCTGTGATGATAAGTGAAAGGGTTAAGTGTAATATTTTCTGTGTGTATGTATATCATTTTAGATGTTGTTAATTAATAAACGTGTCATTTATTATCTACAATCAGATAGTCTGTAATAATTTGTGAAACACAACGCAATGTGAAGACTTTAGGATGTTTAATTACATGACATTTAATTAATAATAGTTGAAAGGTCTATTATATTTGGTCCCGTGACCGATTCTTTACCCCACCCACAAACAATGCCATCACAGTGAACATTTAAGTAACTGTATTATGTTACATTCATTTTTAAAAAACTAAATTATTTTACAGAAATAACGAGAAGCTCTTTCCAAAGTTTTCAACCAGATACAGATACTAAGGGGAATTCTTTGAGTTCTTAGTGTTTATCTTTCAAGTTAAGATCTTCACTTCATTTAACTATAAAAAAATTATATATATATATATATATATATATATATATATATATATATATATATATATATATATGTGTGTGTGTGTGTGTGTGTGTGTATTTGTTTGTGTATAGTATCCCTCTCCAGTAGAGTAAACTATTAATATAATATTTTTTGTATAACAGGATGTATTTAGTTTACGATGGTATTTCGATACTTTTTTGGTACTGACATGAACTAGAGACATTGGACCTTGTTAGCTGCAGACAACAAAGTCTTTGGACTAGGCTTTCGGCTTTACCCGATTTCGTGTAATTTTACGGCGAAAATACTACGACGAGATGCCATCGAAGTCGGTTCCTGATTGAAATTAGCTGTAATTTGACGTGCTGTTCCCATTTGTTGGACTGGACAAGACTGATAACTCTACTTTCAGCTCGAGCATCCAGAAGCCAGTGACGGCCACACTCTATAAGACGCAGTTTTTATGTTTGGTAGCCCACTCTTTGTAAATATGAACAACAGCTGCTCTCGAACGCTTCACAAACGGTATAGTTTCGCTGATGCTCGTTCCACTGTATCTAGCACTCGCAATCCTTCCATGTTTAAAATGTTAAATCGTGTTTTTTGCTCATTCTTTCAGAAGCAATACTGTCTTTACATTCCCCAAACTATCCCTTTACAAACCATTTTTATCTCATTCTATGTCAGCAACAGCTAATTTACATCAAATTGTGAGGTGTTCATAAGAAATTAGAAAATCATTGTATATACGTATGTTTTCCATAAATTACCAAGGACCATAAATTAACATGGTAACAGAGCATTAATTTTGGTGGTAATTCTTTTGATAACAAAAAGCCGTTTTACCATTATTCATTCAAAACAATTTACAACACCTATTTTGCATTTGATGAAAGTGTAATGATTGCTGAAAACTATTGTTATGAATATAAGCTCTCTACGTTCGTCAAATTATTTGTATTAATGACACTTTAATGCACTTTTAATTCCGTGAAGTGTATTTCCAATGATATATCTACAGCACAGTGGGAGAGAAATCCTAATTAACAATACGACATCTTATTCATTAACTCAGGATCATCAACGTGGCTAATTATTTCCTTTTCAGAGATTTTGTCTTTTATATTTCATGAATGGGGTTCAATAAGGTTCGTTTCGAGGCTTAGGAAAGATTTCAGGTGGTGAAAAGGAAACGAAGTTTTGATAAAATTCACAGTTTCGTAAAGCTATCATTGTAATGTATAATTAGGCAAAATAATTCGGGTTCTTCCGTAGTTTTTAACCTTTAGCTTACGGGGCCCATTTTTCCAATTCCCTCTTTAGAACGGGAAATTTCATACCCCTTTGTAAGGACGGCCAATAAGAGTCTTTTATATATTGTACCGTAGTCAATAATACGACAAGCCTTTCGTTTCATTTACTTGATACGTTAAACATACTACAACTACAACAGTTAAAGCAAGTATGTACAGCGAGTTAGAATTTATACAGTTAGATAGTCAGGATGGTTTCGGGTTTACCGACAGCGCTGGTCTACAGAAGGCCTCTCGGACCAGGAGAGCGTCTCTCTCGCACTCAAAAACAGATCTCTTCTTCGTGGACTATCGGGGTCTTCTTTTATACTGTCGGCGAATTCAAAGGCTTTCTCCGGAGTTTGAAGTGCTCGTAAGAGTTCAAAGTTTATGGGATTCCACATGTCACTATAGTGTCAAAAATCTCAAAAGCCCTCGAACCACTATGGGATTTATGCGTTATATAACGTCAGAACCGCACATTACAAGAACTTTATGGCCTCTTATCCTAGAGTGTATGAGACCACCCAGATCAACAGTTCGCCGATAGATGACATGTTGAGGGGTAGGAATGGGCCATCACATACTTATAGAAATACTAATTTGTGTAGTAATTTAGACAATGTCACAACTCCTCCCCTCTTTAAAAGAATTTTTCCTCGAAAAATTCCATCCTAGAGTCACTCCATTTAAATTCAGAAATATTGCATATAAGTACAAAGCCATAATTTTTTCTTAAAATGTTAACAATTTTAACGTTATGACCTTCTGAAAATTGCTAGAGAGAAATCCAATTCACAGACGATAAAAAACAACGAATTTTCATAATTTCTCATATTCCTCAATTAACACTTAATAACTCTATTTCATGTACAATTATAACTGAGTATTAACAAGTAAATATAACATATAGCATTCTTAAAGTCTAGTCCTTTATCTAAACATTAAGCATACAACATTAATAAAACCTTCTTTTACACCAAAATATCAAAATTCTCATACATATTATGCTTTTTAAACCCTAGAATAAATATTCACCTTTTTATACCTTGAAATAACAAGTACAAGGTTTTTAGTTATCGACTACAAAGAACAAAATAAACGCAAAAGTTACTTTTCCTTACTATGACAAAAATACACAATTGCATGATTTACTAAACAAAATAACATAAGAAAACATAAGGTACTATTGCCTTCTTATCTCTTCAAGGCTTACATCATTCATGAGTATGCCTTCCACAGGAGGGGGGGGATTCGTGTTCGAATTCTTCTTTTCGGTCAGTAGAGGGGTTTGTAGTGGTTGACGCAATTCTTTCTGGTCCTTAATCCCTATCCTGCTAAGACTGTCTGCGTTCTTGTGATACTTCCCCGATTTCTGTTTTACCTCAAATTCATAAGGTTGTAATGCAAGTTCCCAGCGCATTAATCGAGGGTTTGAACTGGCGTTTGTACGTAACCAACGTAAAGGATTGTGGTCAGTTATGATTGTAAATTTTCGACCATCCAAATAGTAATGTAATTTTTTAATTGCAAACACGATACTGGCGCATTCTCGCTCAGTGGTACTGTAGCGTCTTTCAACGTCTGAAAACTTTTTGCTCAGGTATAGAATCGGGTGTTCTTCTCAGTTTTCTGACTCTTGGCTCAAAACTACTCCTATTCCCGAATTTGAAGCATCGGTTTGCACGATAAATTCACGATTGAAATTTGGGGCATGTAACACGGGCTTATCTGTAAGACCCTTTTTCAATGCGCGGAACGCCTTTTCCCATGCATTAATCCAAAAAATTTCGGTTTCTTTTAGCTCTGCCCTTCAACGCATCTGTCAACCGAGTTGTGAATACGGAATAATTGTTTATATACCTGCTGTAATATCCGGCTAATCCTAAAAACGCACGGATTTGCGTCTTGGTTCACGGCGTCGGGAAAATTTTTATACTTTCAATTTTTGCTTCCGCTGGGGTACGCGCTCCATTCCCAACGATATGACCCAAATACTTTACGTGGCTTTGTGCGAACTTACACTTAGCGGGTTTGATTTTCAAATTCGCCCTTTTTATTCGCTCTAGAACTAAACTTATAAGTTTCAAATGGGCTTCCCAAGTGTCGGAAAATGCAGCAACGTCATCTAAATAGGGGACGGTAAAATCTTCCATTTCTTTTAATACATCCGACATAAATTTACTAAAGAAAAATAGTGCATTCTTTAAACCGAAACTCATTTTCAGACATCAGAAATTTCCGAATGTTGTACAGAACGCAGCATAGCGTTGCGCCTTTTCGCTTAAAGGTATCTGCCAGTATATCTTAGCCAATTCCAATACTGTAATGTATTTAGCCGTTGATACCTTTTCCTCTCGCTCTTCGATGTTTGGAAGGGAGAAATACTCTGTACTAATGATTTCATTAAGCCTTCGGTAATCTACGCATGGTCGAGGGTCTTTACCTGGGGCCTCTACTAAAATTAACGGTGAGGTGAAATCCGACTCACCTACTTCAATAATCCCTAACCGTAATATTTTTTGGATCTCTGATTTTAATATTTCAGTTTGTCTCTGTGAGGTGCGATAGGGTTTTGATCTTATCGGTTTATCGCTGATTAAAGTAATGTCGCGTTCTACTAAATTTAAGGTACCAGGATCATTTGAAAAGCATGAAGCAAACCTATTCAATACTTCTTTTAATTGGTCAATTTGACCGGCTGTCAAAATTTTCTATAGCTCAATAAGTTTAACTAATTCTCGAAAATCAAAATTCGTAGGATTATTTTCTAAATAAGGGATATCTATATCATGATCTTCTCTCACTTCAAGATCACCTTCATAACTCAACAAATTTATATGTTCGGGTCTAGTGTGATAGGGTTTTCCCATGTTAATATGGTAAATTTGAGTCTTATCTTTCTTACCAGGAATTTCTACTACATAATTGGTTTCCGATATTTTATTCCTAATCTTCCCAGGACCTACACATTGCAATGAAAGCTTATTAGGTCGATTCGTCGAAAAAACTAAAACTAAATCTCCTTCCTTGAACTCCCGTTTCACTGCATTCTTTTCGTATCAGATCTCCAAAATTTCATAAAAACCCTGTAAAATTTCGTTTTATATGTAACAATGTAAAAAGTATTGGCAATAATTTCAATCTTAGGTTTGAAAAATACCAAAAAAAGATTATAAATGTGTAAAATATGAGTACAAAAACAGTTTTTGGATAATTTACAATAGTATAGAACCTGTGGAGAGTCTGGATAACAACTTTCAAAATATCAACTCAATACACACCTATGATTTTGAAAACCTATTTACGAATTTACCAATTGCAGCTTTGAAAGATGTCTTAATACGGCTGTATGATGACATCGGGGAGGATTTGACGGATGTTTGATCTACTTTAATTTACGATCTCTACAATTTCTGTTTATTTAATAACTTTGTTAAGGTCGGAAAGGATATTTTTTTTGCAAACAAATGGAATAGGTATGGGAAATAGTCACTCCAGTACTGCAGCCAACCTATTTTTATTTTATTATGAGCATGCATACAATATGTCGGATTCTGTTAATTTGGATTTAAAGATTTTTCGTTATATTGACGATCTTATTATTTTTAATACGCCAGGCAATTTCAAATTAGAAAATATATATCCAGACTGCCTAACATTAAAAAAACACAAACGACGGCTCTTTAAGCGCGGACTTCCTGGATATTACGTTTGAAATAAAAGATAGTTTTTTATACATGTCAGTATACGATAAAAGAATAACGTTCCCTTTTAAAGTAATATCATTAACACACTGGTCATCAAACATTGCGAAGAAAATTTTTATCAACATTATCTTATGCCAGATACTAAGATTTTGCAGAATATGTAATTCTAGAGAAGCTATTAGTAAGTATTTTTTTATTTTCAAGGCGAAACAATATTATGATAATAGCATACCGTTGGACTTTTTGGAGTGCTATATTAGGTCGGCCGCTAATAATTTGAATAATTCCACCGCACACGTAAAGAATATGAATGGCCCGGGTTAAAGCCATTGGACGCCGGGACAGGAGGATTTCTGACGTATGTGATGGAACGACCACACGTGTACTGGCTTACGCATATAAGGTATAGACGGATATGTTCATGGTTTCTAAGTCGTCTGGTCTTTTGTACGAGCTCTGAAGCCTGGATATGAAGACTTCTTGTTTAATTCATTTTTTTCTGGTATGAAATATCTCTTTTCTCGTTTATTTGCAGGTCTACAAGTGGTCCCGTGGGGTGGTGCTCATATTTATTTTATAATGTTTTGTATATGTTGCTTTTATAACCGGTTATTTTGTAGCACCTATCTACGACCGTCGTGTCATAACAAATTCGTCGTGTCATAAACAATTCGTGTCAAACACGTTGTATATATATAGAAAGAGAGAGAGAGAGAGAGAGAGGGAGAGATGCTCATTCTTGGGCCCGTACTCTTGGGATACATGCTATCCCACCCTCTCACACCGTAAGAAAAAGGTTAACTGAAAAACCTTCAGTCTAAAAATTTAATGAAAGGCATATAACACAATCATAGAAAACAATAAATAAGAACACTTCTTCACAGTCATGATATTTGCTATGAGTCTCTCAAAAATACTCTTAAGAAGGTTTCTTCTTTACTTAACTGTAAGTTTCGATGTCATGGAAATACACGCTTTCACTGTAACGAAAGTGATCCAAATAGTTTATATATTAAATTGATGCATGTCGTCCATGGTCAGTTATTCTAGTCACAGTATATACACATTTCGTTCAAATTTATGGAAATTTGGAAATATATGCGCTTGAAAACTTTTAATAAATAGACTAATTACTAAGTTATACATTAAACAAGGAAAATGAATAATGAGTTATACTTAAAACATTGAAAAAGAAACATATGATAGTAACTTAGCTATTTAAACTTGTCCCAGTAACAATATTAAATGCTATTAAATGGTTTTCTAAGGAAAACATTATAACAATAGATTTAAATATATTATATCGCTGTTGCAACACAGTGTAACCTTCCTTCCTTTAATCTCGTTTTCAAACACTTATCTAAATTGTATTAAACACAAGAACATATCATACTAACAAATAGAACCATGAATAACTTGGTTTGAGTTCTGTCTCAAACAGAAGAAAACTAATATAATTGTATCCAATTCATTCTCTACATTATTACTGTACAAAGTAAAAGTAATGACCATTTGAAATTCATGTAAAGTTAATCAAATATCACTTTAAATAATAATCATTAATATTGAGAAGATAGTTAAATTTTTGAGCGCCTGTTTACTATTGATTAAAGATTATTGCTCCACATTCTTAAAGGGCCATTTTATATTATGCTCCATTCTCATTGATTATTTTCGGTAAAACTAGGGTTAAAGATATTAGTATCTGACATATCCAAGAACTTCTCGTTTCCAGAGGTCATATCCTGAGTCATAAAGTCGCATACTATCTGCCTAGTCGTAAAATAAGATTCATAAATACTTCTAAGAGGATGGTATTAAACGATGCGTTTATTGCTTTGCTTAAAGGCATTCTTCAAGTTTCAGTACTTTCTCGTAAGGAAATAATACAGAACTTATCATCTGACATAGATAAATTAGGAACGCTATGTAAGAAAGAGAAGTAATTCAGTTAAACTTATTAGTTTTTGTATAAATTTGACGTTGCAGTAAATTTACGGATATTCAGCAAATATCACGTTCTATTTGATTAAAAAAATCTTAGATTTTAAAAATAACAGCCTATAAAATTTGATGTAATTTTATTTCGTAAAATTTATAGATATAACTCAAGTTTGCCTTATACTTTGAAATTCCCAGAAAAATAAATGTCCGTAAAAGTAGCATACATTCATTAAATACCGGTGTTTCATTTTTATATATTGCAGTCAACACGTTAAAATGTTTATAAGAATAATATTTACGGAATATTCAAATTCAAATAATGGACAAAGTTTGCCTAAATCACGTGCCGTTAATGAATTTTCATCTAAGATTCTGAAGATTTCACAAGTTATTTATAATCACAAAATACATGCATTTAATCATTGAGCAACGCATTAAAATATTCTTCAACCTAATTTCCTTTAATCCAGGAGTCTAGCGGTAAACAAATTAATTAATTGCAAGTTCATGATAATAAAATCCAAAAAACAATATGTTTACAACTAGAAACTGATGAATATTTTTTTTTTGTGATTTTTTCTGACTATTGATCTTCTATGTGTCACGTAATCCGTGTAAAAACCAACAAAAGATTTGTCGAACTTTATAAATTCATTTATCTCTCTTTATTTCTGGTATTTCTATTGCCTTTTGGAAATGATTTTATTTGATGTTTAAACTTTTATACATAGAAAATTTTAGAAATACACTCATGGACAAAAAAATTAGCGCACCAAAAAATAATTGCGGGATCGTAACGAAACTTGCAATGAAGGTACATGTCGGGGAGATATGCAAATAATTAGAAATGCAGCGTGATTGCGCATTACGTATAGCCGGTAGAGGGCTTTGAACATCGTACTCTGTGGAGTATAAAACAGGTAACCAAAGCTTGTTTGAGTGTGCTGAATCATTTACAAAGGAAGAGCTGAGATAGACATGCCATTACGCCGTGTTCGAAGACAATATAAGCAGTTGTCGCAGTTTGAGAGGGGGAGAATCGTCGGGATGATTGAAGCTGGGTGGTCAGCTAGGCGAGTAGCTCGTCAATTAGGCCGCTCTGATTGTGTTGTGAGGAGGTGTTGGGACCAGTGGACCCGAGAGATGTCATGTACACGAAGACCAGGCTCAGGACGCCCTCGATAGACCAGTCGTCGAGAAGACCGCCACATCGTAAGAAATGCACGCGTACAGCCAACTGCTTCATCGACCGCCATCCAGGCACAGGTAGCACCTTTACTAGGTGCCTCTGTGTCTTCTCGAACCATACGAAGGCACCTGGCTGAAGGACAGTTGGTATCGCGGCGCCCATTACGTGTGCTGCCCTTGACGCCCACCCATCGACGCCTCCGTTTGGAGTTTTGCCGCGCACGAGGAAACTGGACTGCAGCGGAATGGAACCAGGTCGTCTTTAGCGACGAATCCAGATTCAATCTCGGCAGTGATGACAATCGTGTTCGTGTGTGGAGAGCCCGTGGTGAACGCTTCAATCCTGCCTTTGCTGTACAGCGACACATCGCTCCCACAGCTGGTGTGATGGTATGGGGTGCCTACAATACACGGTCACCCCTAGTATTGTTCCATGGCACCATGACAGCCCAGCGGTATGTTCATGAAATCCTGCAACCACATGTGTTGCCACTCATGCAACGGCTCCCAGGAGCCATTTTTCAACAAGACAATGCTCGGCCTCATACGGCAAGTGTGTCACAAGACTGTCTCCGCACTGTTACTACCCTTCCTTGGCCTGCACGATCCCCAGATTTGTCTCCAATCGAGCATATCTGGGATCATTTGGGACGACGAGTTGGGCATCCCACGAGTTTGAACGAACTAGAGGCAAGGTTACAGCAAATATGAAACGAAATGTCTCAAGACATCATACAGAGCTTGTATGACTCAATGCCCGATCGTATCGCATCGTGCATTCGCGCTAGAGGGGGTACAACGGAGTATTAACTCCTTCGTTCTTTTGCCTTTTTCTCTGAAATAAATTATCCTTTTTCTTTGATTTTCTTATCATTTACTTATATCAAAGTAGTCATTACGTATGTAAAGTTTCGTTTCATTTTGACGACTCCTTCTTGGTGCGCTAATTTTTTTGTCCATGAGTGTATAATTGAAAATGAATCTAAAATTTTCTTTTTTAGAATTCGTTGATCAGTGATTTAAATTTTTATAATCCAAATATTTAATTTATTTTTTAATGTTAATGCATTTAGCAAAATTTAAATTAACAGTTAAAAAAACAAAATAGAGAAATAGCCCTCAGTAATTCAATGTTCAATTGACTTAGATCATTTTGAAATCCTATTTTCATATACAGTTCATCAATAAATGTTTAACTAATGAAAGAAATCTTATAATGACAATATCTGAATTTGTATGGCTTCAATATATCATTTTCACTCAAAATTATGCATTAAAATATTTTGATTTATAAATATTAATTGTAGAATTTGTGAGAAAATAGATTTTCTAAAAATTATTAAACTTAATACCTGTAAAAAAGAAATTTATATGAACTTTATTTTTTTTTGTTTGCTCATATATTGCTTCCAAGGACTCAAAATACAGAAGGTAGTTCGCATTTTATAGAAACGATATCATACTTACGTTTTATGTATAAATGCCGTATTTTTTGCAACGATTTGCTTTTATCTGATTGCCATGGTTCTTCACAATAGCTCTAGCTCGAATTTTTTATGAAAGTAAAATTTTTCTTAATACTGCCATGTCAATTTTACCCCATTCCTCTTGGACCGTTTTCCAAAGTCCCTTCAGTGTTCATGGATGCCGTTTTCCTAAGACTAGTTTTAATAAACCGAAAGCGCAAAAGTCGATTGGAAAAGTGTCAGGTTTTTTAACAGGTATTTCTTTAAATGGGATACACGTTTATTCCTGTTTCTGATTCTTTCTTTGCTAAATAAATGGCAGTTTATTTTGACGTGTGACTAGAGGCTTTGCCCATATGAAGCTCAACTTTATCAATGTCCGTTCCACATAAGGCTGGAATTTCTTCTTAAAAAATCGGTTCTAAAATATTCTGCTGACAGTAGAGTGAATTAATATTGGCTTTACTTGTATTTTTTATTTTTAGTTTGCCGTTGTAACAAAAACCTGCAACAATCATGAATCCCTTTGGGAACATTTTGTACACTGACCAATCCATTTAGTGCGGTCATTCCCGTCAGTTGAGCAATAGAAAATTGATCTTTTCTTATTACAATCATTTAAATACACCCATGCCTCATCGAATGTTACCACAAACTACCATTTTTCAGCAGCTAGGTATTTTTCATATTTTCTACAATTTGTTTTTCTTTCAGCAATATGCTTTGGTAAAAGCAGATGAACTTTAGGTTAAACATCTTTTGTAACTTCAAATCTTTATGAATGATTTTACTTACAGTGCCAGAAGACATTTATAGTTCATATGCAATGGATCTTTGAGTCGGTGAATTTTCTTTTAGGATCAGAGACTTCACTTTCTTGATATTTACTTGCGTTCGAACAGTCTTAGGATGAGGTTTCGCGGTCATGTTTATATTTTTCCTTTCAGCCAGATTTTTTCCCTTTCAAATTTAATATATTATACATACCTTTTTTTAAATGCCATAACCGCGATTTTTACACCTCTTTAGAATTGGTTGATATGAATATTTCTCCCCTGAAAGCACAGTTACGTAACCTTCCAGCCATATATCAATTTTATGAGCCATTTCCAAAATAAAACTTTTATTTTATATTCCAATCAAAACAAAGCAGTAGCAGACGATTATTCTGAAGTTGCCAAATTTTTATCTCAAAATGCAAATGACAAAAATAAATTTCAAATCGTTTCCATAAATTGCGAACGACCTTCTGTATTCGTATTCACTTCAAATGGTAAAATAATATTTCAGAGCATACATCGAATCGTTTTTTTTTAATCATACAACAAGTAATAAGAAAACTGCATGTTTTCGACACACTATTAAAATGTACAATTTTAATAGTACATGATTAATAAGTATCAAAAGATTATGTTACTCGTCGTATACTCTAATAGCAAAACCACAAACTTTTAAACCATAAGCTTCAAATTTTGTACCCATACTGTTCAAGAGAAGGAGAAACTGATTACGTGAAAAGAAAATAGTTCCAGAAACTCCGATAGGTGGCGTTGTGCAACAAAAAATATGGGGAAAAATGTATTTTAAAAAACCTTATGCGAAATTAAATTTTGGCTGTTTCTGGGGAGCGACGAGGCCTTTTCCCACCTCGGTGGGGCATTGAAAACCCATAACTCACGTATTTGGAACACGGAAAAAGCCCGTACCTTCCAAGAGATTCTACTCCACTCACTGGAAGTTGGATATGGTCCAGTCTGGTATGGATTCACAGCCCCTTTCATTCTTGGACCTTTCGTTTTCGAAGAGACTACTCGCAGTGTCCCTGAAACATGCATCGTGACGGCAAACATGCACAAAAGAATGCTCGAAACTATTGTTGTACCCCATTTGCAACAGCGGTATTGTCTTGAATCAATTACTGTCATGCAAAATGGAGTGCCTCCTCACATTGTACTCTGTGTACAGCAGTTTCTTCGGTAACGTTTCACTAATGATGGAATAATCAGACGTGCGTTTCCGAAATCCTGGCCATATTTTTCTCCAGATCTTAATCCGTGTCATTATTGGCCATGGGAAGACTTAAAAATTTTTGTTTATCTAGGACATCTGGTAACTGTGGCAGACTTTAAAGAAGGTATTACTCTGAATGTGCGAGAAGCATTTCAGTCGACCAGTTACAATCCGCAGTTTAACAAGCTGTCCGCAGACTAAAGTTTTTACATCTTCAAGAAGGGAACTATATTCAGCAGAATTCCCTCCGTCAATACGTCCATATCACATGAATGATTGATACCTTCAACTGAAATTTGTTTAAAATGTCTTTTTGTGTCTTTTCAGTCATGTACTGTTGTACAACGCCACTAATCGGAGTTTCTGGAACTAATTCTTTCTTCGCGTTAACTCGTTTCCTCATATCTTGAATTGTATGTGTACAAAATTTCAAGCTTATACACCGAGCAGTTCTATATATAGAGTTGTCGAAGAAGGGGTGTTTCAATTATGGTCAACCCATATATATATATATATATATATATATATATATATATATATATATATATATATATATATATGTCAAGGAAAAACGTAAGGCTAAAATATGGGGGGGGAGCGATCGCGAAAACTTTAAATTTGGCTTCAGGATAATTTAATATTTAGCACTGAGCGCCATCATTTTCACAGAGTTAATTGAAATGCTTCGCGTGAATTGGGAAAGAGAATCCCGTTTTGAGATGTGGCCTTGACACGCGTTGTGGCCAGGCGAACGAGTGTATTTTTAGAAGCAGGCATTTGACGTTCGAGGAGTGAACTATTACGTAATATGAATTCGTCTCAGAACATTCTATGGACATCACGGAGCATGCGCATAGTTTTGCCGCTTGAATATTAACAGAGGATTTGGCAGAGCGACTTTGGGATATCTAACTGACAGGTTGTCCGCGTCAGCCGAGATGAGAGATCGAAAATGGCACAGATTGAATCGGGAAATTAATAAGAATTTAAATAAAGGATTTAGATGTAACCAATTGACGTTAATTCCACAGGCCTACGATTGTTCTGACTGCATATTATTAGAGTAAGTATTAAGAGGGGAACGAATTAAGAGGGAGTACGAGAGTTTAAGCTTGTCATATATATATATATATATATATATATATATATATATATATGTATATATATACAGTGGTAGCTCGACTTCCGAGTTTTTCGAGATATGAGCATTCTCTGGGTAGATTTTTTGCTTCGAGTTACGAGCTAAAATTCGGGTTACGAGCAAGCTTCAGATATCCCACCGCTAGTCTGAGCAGCGAATGCCATGTTACGTGCTCATCAAATGAGAACACAAGAAGCATATAATATTTACAACCTTTATGTACAATTATTATACAATTGTATAATATTATTCTGCGACTACTATCCAGTCTTAAACCGATAGATTGGATTCTGAGAAAACGTTCTTCGGATTCTCAGAAAGAAGAATCTGGACATTACAGCCACAGTGAACGATGCAACAATTGTCCCGATTCTGTGTCTCACTCGTTCACTTTAAGAGAGTAGCTGGTAATAAAAGCGAAAGTCTGGAAAGCGGGCTAAAAGATCAAAAATCAACGAATAAGATTTAATTTTTCAGTTCAACATTTCTCCTCCTCTTCCATCAGCATATTCAAGTTTGATCTCCAAGGTAAATAAATGTTGTACATTACACTTAATATAACAAATTTATTGCAGTACATACTATTGTATTACGTTTTATACAATGTTCGTCGTTTATAAGCACGGTTATCTTATTAAAAATATGTAACAAAAAAAATTGCGGTGCTTTGGGGGAGCCCGGAATGAATTAATGGCATTTCCATTCATTTCAATGGTGAAAATTGATTCGAGATACGAGTATTTCAAGTTACGAGCTAAGTCATGGAACGAATTAAACTCGTAAGTCGAGGTACCACTGTATATATATATATATATATATATATATATATATATATATATATATATATTATATATTATATATTATATATATATATATATATATATATATTATATATTATATATTATATATATATATATATATATATATATATATATATATATATATATATAATGTATGAATGAAATCTGCCGAAGAATCAAAATTATTTATAAGGAAGATCGATTTAATTGAGCAGCAATAAAAACTCAGTACCATTTATTTGAACCCATTTCTGTCAGAGTGGAAAATGAGATGCTAAAACGTATTAAATTTTATCTGAAATGGAAGCTGAAAACCGTATAATTTTCTGTTTTCTTAGAAGATAAAAAGTGCCCAAATGATTCCGCTTAAGGTCCTTTCATGAATTATTCATTCTACAGTCTCCGGCTAATGATGGGTATGAAATAAAATAATTTAATCCGGAACTCAAGCATGCAAAATTTACTTAATCTAGACTCTTTAGATATTTAAGTGAAAGTGAGGTGATATAGTGAATGCAAATGGGATGTGAATAGTTATACACAGATAGATAGATCGATAGATACATATAGATATACATATAAAGGAAATTGTTTAGAGTATCTTTTTTCAAAAATAATTGTACATACTATTCAATAAACACTCTTCATCTAAGTTAATGGATTCAAATATTATAAGCAAAGAATCAAACTCTAGCTTTCTAAGAATAAAGCAATAAGACATTTATCTTTATGAAATATTTCTTTCGTAATATGTCTTTCATTTAAGGTAAAAGTTTACGCTGTGTACATTGTCATAAAATTTTAACATAATTCTTACTTTATACCTTATTTAATACCTAAAACAAATTCAAATAAAATTGATAAGATATTTTTAACAAATTTTTGAGAATTTTCAGAGCTACTTTTAATTGTTTTGCATATTTCATTACAGAATGATATGCAGTCAAGATTTTCTAAAATAGTTGCATCGAATTGAATTGATAACATCTTCCCCATATTTATTACATCATTGCAGAATTTAGGATAATATGAAATTCTATTTTATATCAGTATAAAGGAATGGCATAACTAGTATCCTTTAATAGCAGTAAAACATTTGTTTAAGCTACAGTATCATGTGCCTTTTGCTTAGATTACTTCAAAGGTGTAAAAAATCAACAGAGTACTTACAGCATAATTTAATTGCAAGTACAAGTCCTTCTCTTTTTCATGCTGTCTGTTAAAACCACATATATTAAAGAGAGTTGTGGATACAGGTATAATATATTTTTTACATTTTATATTGAAAATTAAAGATGAACGGCTGTCTCATAATCAAAACCTTAGAGTTAAATAAAAGAATTCAGATAATAGGAATTGCATTTTCAAATTTACAACCATTCATGAAAATCTTAAAATAATTTTACAACTTTTGTAATCACACAGAGTTAAATTAAAATTCCGAGTCTCAATTCTACGTTATATAAAGTGTTAGTAGAATTAACCAAATTTGCCAATAAGAATTATTTTGTTATGATTTATGCACTAGCTAGATACGAATCACATTTTCTCTGAAATCATAAAAAACATTAAGCAATACAAGCAAGTAAGCAAAGAATAATATTGAAATGAATTATTGTTTATAATTGTTACTTCTAAAATGCATTTTAAAGGAAAACGTGATAAAGAAGTGAAGTTATCTTTTCACATTACAGTGTTACATATAAATCTCAAACACTCTGAAAATTTAAAAAAGATAGCTCCATAAAGTATGTCAATCTATAAAAACCATTTAGATTGCATCTAAACCTTCAGATTTAAAAATTCAGATAATTCTCAAAGAATGGTTCCCAAATTAGAAAATATATTAGAAAATGTTGTTCATACGTTGTTTTCCTTCTAAATTCACTCATTAACTGCTTTGACTTTAAAAGTCGAGTTAAAATCTTATTACAGTCGTTTTAACTTTTAATTTGGTTAATCCCCTTTCTTGAACCCATTATGAAAATCATGAAGTCTTAAAAGCGAAGAAGCAAATTCTCATAAATATGCATGGAAATGAAATT
Organism: Dolomedes plantarius; assembly: GCA_907164885.2. Classification (NCBI taxonomy): domain Eukaryota; kingdom Metazoa; phylum Arthropoda; class Arachnida; order Araneae; family Dolomedidae; genus Dolomedes; species Dolomedes plantarius. The sequence continues at coordinate 74,260,697 of OU015495.1, forward strand.
TAAAATCCTAATTGTCTATAGTAAATATTTCTGGCCAGAAAATGAATGAAGCCTTTATTTTCATAGTACATAAATTGCTTTTTATCACTCGATACGATTCTTTCAATGCATACTTCGAAATATTCAATAACGCTTTGGAAATATCTTTGGGAATCTTGGATCATTTTGACGGTTATATTTCTATAATTCAAAAATTACTTATATTTTATATTTAATGAATTCAACGAATACTAAGTGGGGAAGGAGAAAAAAGTACCAGTTATGTACAAAGTTTAGTTCGTTTTTAAATTTTGTAATCTTAACAATATATATATATGTATATATATATATATATATATATATATATATATATATATATATATATATATATATATATATATATATATATATGTATATATATATATATATATATATATATATATATATATATATATATATATATATATATATATATATATATATATATATATATATATATATTTACGCTTGATAACTTTTATAAAGATCAGTGCTCGTGAGTTGTTTATTTTGAAGTCAACAGTGTCTGTATTTTTGTGATAAATGTAAGTTAAAAATATTATCAATCAAATAAGTTTTATTAAATAAGGTCTTTTAAAATATCACAATTAATACATAAATAAAATTATGTTTATTTTTACCTCATTCAGTAGAAGATAATAAATACGTTAGAACGTTTTTTATCAGCTTTTAAAAATTCTCTTGCTAATAGTATTTTTAAAAAAGGGTAGTCAGGTTTATCTGAGGATTACTATTGTATCCCGCGGCCTGTCACTTTTACCCAAACTCGGTCATGATACAATAGCAAGGTATCTGCCAGCTGGGCTCGCAACAGCCACTGGTACAAGAATAAATTTGATTACTGCTTACCAGACACTAAACTAACACGGCATGTACCCTAGGTGACCAAAAAGTATGCCTTCTATCTCTTTCTTCTTATAGGGAACCCTTTCAAGTTATGTTGCTGCATCATAGAAGGAGACCAAATGTTAGGCTTTAGTTTCTATTCACTTACGAATGAAAGTGCAGTTAAAATACTAATTGTCAACAAATTTTAACAGGTTATAATCTAAAACCTGCACTAATCTTTTAAATATCCAAGCAAGATCGAATTTCCTTTACCGTCATTTAACTTCCGAGAAAGAATTCAAAATCATTTCCATTTATCTATAAATGGAAACCCATAAACTATAAATAGTACTATAAATGGTACTATAAATGGTACCCAGTTCCATTTATAGTACAAAAGTTCTGTAACTGACATAAGGGCTTGAAGGAGATTCTCCAGTCACAAAAAAATCTTTCCAGAGCGATTATCGAAGCAACGTTTCTTCTGATGCCTAATAATGGGGACGTTATGGAAGTTATGCAGCGAACGAAAACCCTAAAACTTAAGATATCATTCGAATGGATTGGCCGGGACACCAGTAGATCTCATTTTTTTTTTATTTTAAGTGTGATGTCACAGAATGTTGAGTTGCTATGTCACATCGGCCCCCCACCGCACAACCTACTTGTACTACAATTTACTTTCCCAGATAAATAGGTTTTATTTTTAAGCCTTTAATTCAGTTTTATAAAATGTCTGAACACACGATGGAATGCTTATATAGTCATCAAACAGACATTCCTTTACTGTCCTAATATCTTGATACGTCATTTTTATTGGCCTGTAAATATTATCAAAGCAATTTTTGACGTATGCCAGCAGCATCTATTAAATTGTATGGGGAGTTTCAGTCTGATCAAATGTCTGGACAAATGATGGAATGCTTATATATTCATCAAACAGACATTCCTTTACTGTCGTAATATCTTGATAGGTCATTTTTGTTTTCCTGTAAATATTATCAAAGCAATTTTTGACGTATGCCAGGAGCATCTATCAAAGTTTATGGAGAATTCCTACTTGTCTTTAAGAACTACAGCTTTTTATATGTTATTCTTCAGTTTTGTTCACCAATGAAAGAGGAATAACTCTATGATTTCTTCATTCAGGAGATGTTCAGTAAAGGTTACTAATAAATATTTTCATTACCTTTCACATTATTCTTTTAAATTTGAAAATTTAGCAGTCATTCTTTCATCCTTTAAAGAAACCATAATATTTGCTTAAAGACTTCCTTACATTATTTTCAAATGTTTTGCATTTCTTATCAAGGTACAATAGAAAAATTCTCAATATTTTTAATGGTGAAGCAATTACTCGGTCTTAATACCAAATGAAGTATTTATGAAATTTTTCTTCTTTATTGTATCTTTATGGCATCTGTCTTAAAATTCTCCAAAGGAATTCAAATAAAATAAATTTTACATTTTGTTTGTATTGGAATGCAAGAATCAGTATGAACTCCCTTTGTGACTTAACTTTTTGATTGTGTATATTTTTCTAGTTTATTTTGCTTCTAGTTTTTATTGTTGGTTTCTAGTTTATATTGCTGTATTTTTTAAATTTTCTGATCCTTTGTAATGTTGTGGGCTGTCTGATTTTTATGGATTAATTTCCGGAATAAAGCCATATGTAACAACATTTTGTTTCATGTAATTTTGAAACATTCATAATAGCAACTTTAGATTTTCATCACTTCTAATTCTTGTATTTATTAATAATTCCGAATATATACCTCAGACCAGTAACAACGCTTGTTTCAAGATCAGTAGATAAACTATAGCTAGTATACGGCAAACTTTCATTAAATTTCCACCATACCCCTTGTGATCGAATCATCTGCATAATGCAACCAAAATACAAAACTATGAACAGATAAAGATGCGAGAGTTTTTACAATTTTTTTAACAACTCCTTTTTAATTTGGTTTCAAAAAAGTATATTTAATTCAGTAGCTCTTAGTTTAAAAATTAAATGCTTCAATTAGATGAAGTCTAAGGAAACTTAAAATGTGTTCATTGAAGTTCCATTATCGTGACAGCAGTGCACCATATTTGGTATCAAGAATCTGTTACGCCTTTGCCTTTATTAAACTTCCCAGCAGTACAGTTATACTAAAGATAAAGAATCCAATCTTTTGTCCCGTTCTAAACTCATTGCTAGTGATGAAGCTCTACAAAACTTGATAGCCAAACATTCTAGTGGGAATATCTAGGTTCTTTCTGACAGCCGTAGCGCAATTCAACATCTTTGTTATTAGAGGAAAATTGGTGATCAAACCAGTATCGGTATTATTAACAAGTTTAAGACCTTATTTCTAAATAAGGACATTCATACGCAGTGGAACCTTTCTCATGTAGACATAAATTTTAATGAAATTGCTGATATATTGGCAAAGGATGTCACCAACGACACCTAGATAAGGTGGACTGTACAAGCGTCTATTACTTTTCGTGTGAAATGAGCTTTTGGACCTAGGTGTAGTTCCTACGGACCAGGTGGAATTAGTAACAACAACAACAGAACCTTTATGCATGTAAAATTTGTCTACAGCTTATGTATGAATGTTTTATATGCACATGCCTGGTAAAATTAATTACCGCTATTACTAATACTAGAACATACTATTTTCATTATAAAGTAAAAAAGCAAAGAAATCGAAGTTCAACAAAAATGAGCATAAATAAGGTCGCTAAATTTAAAAGAAGCAAATATATTACATTTCTAAATTTAAATAATGCCACTTAATTTAACTAATGGCATTTCTTTATCAATAATCTATCATTGTTAAAGAAATCGATCCTTAAGAATGATCGACTGTTAAACATAATTTTATTAACAATAAATTTATATTAATTTAACGTAGAATATGATAATGTGGTATTCCAAACAGTAATAAATTTTAAGTATCAGAAATGAAGGCTTAATTAATATTAATTTCGTCAATAAAACAAAGAAAGATGCCTCTAACATAAAACGATTTAATAATTTATGTTAGGTATTTATCTTTTGATTTTTAATCCAAACTTAACTGCGACTGAAAACTTTCTATGACATTATAAAAGTGTACATAAGGCATTTAAATTTTTTTGGAGGTTAAAATAACGGAATATTTATAGAGGCATTAACTTAGAACAGTCACGTCTCACTAAATGTATTCAGAACATTTTAAATCCCTTCAAGTTTCTAAACATCTAAATGACATACACAAGACCTTTATCTGCCAAAAAGAGGAATCAACAATGAGCAATATTCAGATTTTGTAGTCACAAAACTTCTTTTATGGAAGACACTTGTATGCTAATTTTATGTCCTTTATGTCTTAGGTTTCATACCACCAGGCAATTCCGATCCGTCTTCGATCTGTATTCCGAAATGGTATCTTATGAATAATTTATAGGAGGAAATTTGTGCTTAATGGTGAGTAAGAAACAATTTTTTTTATGCTGTTGGCAAAATAAAGTAATATACAGGAGAGAAAAAAATTCTAATTTGCTTTCATATTTTGATGAAGTTTATGAAACCGAAGATTATTTAATTCAATCTACACATTATTTAGCTTATATTAACACACGTAATCGATTTTTTGTCCGATTAACAGGCGACTGAATGTATGACCTATTGAGACATTTGCATAAATAAAATACAATCGAACGTGCAAGACTTCGATGAGTGACAGATGAATATAAATTCTTATTTACAAATATGCATTCCAACGTAATGGGTTTTGCCGAAAATAGGTTTTTGAAAGCAACAACTGTAGTTTAAGCGTCCTGTCGCAAAATAAATTGATCACAGTTTGGTGGTAAGTAACGGAACAACTAAGTAGTTGCATATATTTCCTTTACTATATATCTGACAACGGCTACTGCCTCTACATTTACAATGGAAATGCACAAATGCCAGTTATAAATGTTTTTTATCTTTTTTCAGCCGAAACACCATGAAGCCCTCTTTATCTTTTTCAATGGATATAGGATATCAATCATATATTAGAAGGGGAATTTTCTTTTGTGAAAACAAGATACGTGCAAAGAAAGACTTCTATATAATTTTGAAGCAAAAGTACTTTCATTTGCCATTACTACACATCACAAGCAAGATTAAGACAATAAAAAAAGTGAAGAAATCTTAAACAGTGAAAGATCACGAGTTGTCCAACCATTTTTCCCGATTGCCTAATGGTAGTAACATGCGAATGGTTAGAAACGACTGCATTAGAGTTGCTGGCTCAGGGATTGCAATTTCTTCATCCCTGCTAACTTTTCATTTTGATTGTTCTCATACAAACGCGAATATGAAAAAATTTTATCAAAGCATTTCCTGCAAGAAGATCAAAAATTTCCATTTTCTACCGTAGACCTTGTTTATCTAATCATTACATAAAGTTCCTACTGTTTTAAAATGGTAAAGTTGAATACACTTGTTATATAATTTTGTAATTAAACTACTTTAACAATCTCAGATTGTTACTATAAATTTTGTAAACTCTCTTACAAAGCATGAAATTGCATACAACATGTGTTTAATGCAATTTTTTAACTTTAAGATTAATTTAATTTCCTCCACTCAAATATAGAATAAAGGAATAAAAATTCTTTGTAAAAAGCTTGAAAATGAAGTAGATAGATGTTCATTCTTTCCTGAAAATATGATTCTCACGCATTCTAAAACTCTCGTTTTCAGACAAAACTATGATTTATTTTCTGTTTTCTGCGTAAAGCATTGTAAGAACAAAGAAAGTAGTACTCATTAAAGGATCTGAGAGTTTATTTCACCATATACTTGAAAACCGAAAGAGAAAAAGGGATAAAATGCTTTTAAAGACGAGATAAAATTTTTCTGTTCAGTGAAAAACATCTCAAGCTTACGCATTAAGAATAAGTGAATAATGCATTTTACACCATTTTCTATGAAAAATTAATCTAATGTGAAAATGCAGTGTTATGCCCGTTCGAGTGCATTCATTAGGAGTCATTTAAAAAGAGAGAGTAATTAATTGAAAAACAGCATTTTGCCATTATTTCTTCATTACAGTAGTCTCAATGCGTTATACTTTTGAATTAATGAGTAAACGATTGTTAATGGGTACTTAAATTATCTAAATTTATAGAAAATTATGCTGAGGGAAATTTTTTAAGTAAATAGGCACTAGTATAATAGTTTTTTAATAACCTTATGTGGAACTTCTGGTACTCAAAGACAAAAAATCTTTTCTGACTTGTGTGAAGATGAGCTTCGGCTAATTTATTCCAGTATCAACGAGGGTAGAAAAATTTCAAAGACATAGTTATTTCGATTCCGTTTTATAAATAATCAAAAGGAAAAGGATTGTTGTGTAAAAATCACATCTAATATTGCGTAGTAATTAAAACAAATTCATGGTTCATATATATATATATATATATATATTTATATATACACGCTTGATTAATTATTAAAGAGTTCAACGAACTGTCACATAAGAATCCATTCAAACCCCTCCATAGATGAAGAAATATAATATAAATAATATTAATATTATAGAAAAGTTTTTAGAACTACTTACAGTGTCACACCCGAAGTGAGAGGCTGTATATATGGTTTCTCCTACTGAAAACTTTTGCGTACCACAACATAATGGAACAAAATTAGCTTTCAAACAGAGTTTGGGATACTTCATGGTAAATAAATTAATGCTCTTTGTTATAGAATATACAATATCAGATAAAGATGGGGTTTGCAAACCACTAATCATTTAAGGTCTTCTGTTGCATTAGAGACCAAATAAATTGAGCCTAATTGTTCACCAAAATATATATTTTAGAAATTATATTTTTTAATAGCTAAAAAATTATTTTCAGGAATTTTCATAGTGAGTTTTCAACTTAAAGGAGTCTATGCCATAGTCTCTCAGTTCACTTTCAGTATATTTTACAACAAGTCCGACTGCAGAGAATGAGTGCCGTGATTCAACAAAATCGGATGAATCTGTCTTTAGTCTGTCTATTGACAAGCACGTGTTTTTAATCTTTACTCTGTTATCTAAATTCTCTATGGTTCTTTTCTATTTTTATCTTTAAACTCCTCTGTAGTTTCGATTTTTCCTCAGCTTTAACAGTGGCATGTTTTAAGACGGTTTGGCAAGTATCTACTCGCTCTCTTAAACAGCATTTTCTTGGAATCACTCTCCTAAACAGCTTTCTCTGCCGTCACTCTCATAAGCAGCTTCTTCTGCCATGTATATTAGAACATACCTGAAACATGATTCAAAATCCTTTTTGCCAATGAAATTATGATTAGCATTACTTAAAGAGCTGGCAAATGTTTTCATATATATAAAATTAGTTTTCTATATTTCTATAATTCTTCCTTTAGTGAAAGGAAATAGGTATGGCCAACTAACTCTCCCAACGAAATTAGATTTTACATGCGTTGAAGGGAAGGCTTCTTTAAATTTCTTCAAAAAACGTGTAATTAATTTCGTTCACTCGAAAGATTGAGACTAATGATATCTATTTCCTATTGCAAAGCTTTTCTGGTTCTAGCTTTACTGGTAAAGGTTTGGAATGATATCCTGATTTCCTACAACTTTTTTTTTGTTTTTGAGATCTACATAACTTAAGTACTGACTTCAATCAGTGAAAGCATTCGATATCGAGGTCTTCATTTCCATGAATCGCTCTATCATTAGGTAGAGGAGTATTCTGTCAAACACTTAATTGAACTTTTCATCTCTCCTACTCTTGAACGATACTACTCTTAAGCGGAAATTTGCAGATTAATTTGCAAATTTTCTCATTTTATTGATCATAAAAGTCCTTAAGTACTGACTTCAGTCAGTGAAAGCATTCCATATATGAGTTCTTCATTTCTATGAATCGCTCCGTTAGGTAGAGGAGTATTCTGTAAAACACTTAATTGAACTCTTCATCTCTGATAGTCTTGAACAATACTGCTCTTAAGCGTAAATTTGCAGATCAATTTGCAATTTATCTGATTTGATTGATCATAAAAGTCTTTTAGTGCTGACTTCAGTCAGAGAAAGCATTCGATATCGAGGTCTTCATTACCATGAATCGCTCCATCATTAGGTAGAGGAGTATTCAGTCAATCACTTAACTGAACACTTCATTCCCTATAGTCTTGAAGGATATTGCTCTTAAGAGGAAATTTGCAGATCAATTTGCAATTTTTCTGATTTGATTGATCATAAAAGTCCAGTTTCTTGAATTACCAGATTAAGGTAAATCTAGGAAAACACCTATCCCATAGGATTATCAAAGTAACACACCCTGTCTTCAAATCTTGCCTTAAAAGATTTTTTTCCTTTGCGAAAGCGGAAGCCCTTTATCGCTAGACATTTGCCTGTATGTACTCCGCGTTACTGCTGACCATTTATTTAAGGTGGCACGGTATAGGTGTCCAGAATTAGCCCTACAATCCAGTCCCCGAGTCAAGTGACAAGACCGGTATAATTGACCCCGCACCTCCAGAGGTAAATTTTAGAACTTGTAAGACATTGCAGCCACGACAGATTTTTTGTGCACCAAACGCCTTTGTTATACATGGTGGTGGATTTGTCAGCGACGAGCATCGAACCAGTGATGTTCAGATCACTGGCTCGCTGCCTTTGCCAACTGGGCCACCGCACCCCTCTTACTCTAAAAGATCACGACGCTGTCATAGTACTGGACCTCTTCAGCTTATACTTCGTCAAAAAATATGGCAACAATTGACTTAAGTACAACTACTGGCACAATATGGTGTGTGTAAAGCAAAATTCCAGCGAGACATGTCCATATGAAGTATTGCTTCTCTATTTTAACAAACAGTATTAAAATAATATTTAACAGTGTTGAAAAAATTACGTGAAAAATCTTTTATATTTTCTTTCTTCCATCCACCGGGAAATGAAAATAGCTTTAAAAGACCTCCGGAGAAAGAAGTCCTAGATATCACGTTCCAAAAGATAGTATCATGCGATCCCCCGAGGCACAGTTGCGGACCTTGGGATTTTCATCGAGCGTGAGAGTCCAACAGATTCGAACTAACCTTTAAAATATTCAAGTATAAAAGAAAACCTGCGTGGACACAGCTAGCTGTAGGGTTGGTAATGGAGGCAATTCAGAATGAGACTGCAAAAAAAAAAATATTTGTGTTCCAAATTCTACAAAATCCATTATCTCATATTCAAACACATGTTGTTTAACACTTATTTTAAATACATTGATATGAGTACAATTGGAGTGCAGTGACAAATTTAAATCTGCTGAATCTTAATAACATTCGACATCAGGTTTTATTGATTTTTTCAAATTTTTAAATCGCATATTTGAAATAATGTTTTTTTTCACTATCATCTGAATATTTTTAACAGAAGTGTATGACTACCATTTGCTCAGGATTTGAAAATTTTAACTCATAGACACCATAGTAGCATTCAGAATCAAATTTAGATATCGGACTACATTCGGAATCCCCTTTTTGAAAAACTGTACTTGCGAAAATTCCTATCTTATTTTTCGAAGGAATATAACACCAAAGCTTGAAAATGATGAAAAAATAGTCATTAACTATGCAATTTTTTACAAAATTGAGGAAATTGGGTCAAAATATAGAAAATTATTGCAAAAACGGCTCTAAAAAATATTATGCATATAACATTAACTTTTTTTTGTCATGTGTACATAAGTACCTTCTAAGTGTAATGAACTACAAGCTAATCGATATCTTAAAATCTAAAAAAAATACAGGTAATTGTATGCAATTACATGTAAAATTTTAGTAATTTTCCATGAGATCTTTTATAAATGCAGCTATAAATCAACAAATAATATACCTAAAACTAAACCTGTAGTCCATTACATTCTTATTATTATGAAAAACATACGTGAAAAATTTCCTAGACATATCATAGTTAGATTTGGAGTTATCGCAAGAGTCGTTTACATCTTTCATGAAAAATAAGTTCTTCAGAAAACACGATTAAAGTTTTCAACTTGCATTGAATTTCATAGTCAGAGCTGCAGCTCATCTTTAAATCGCTCTAATTTCATTTCTAATAATGGTATCAAAAAAATAAAACCAGATTTAGAAACATAAATTTACAATCTTTAAGAAAAAGAAATTAAAAACAATTTCGAAATTTTCGAAAAATCGATGTTTTAATCATAGTCGGATACCTGAAGGAGTTTTATCGATTTTTTCGAATTTTTAACAACTTGAATATTTATATCTTTGAGCCTCAACGTGTTTAAAAAGTGTTTTAAATTAGAAATTTGAATCATGTAACATTTTACTTTGTTTTTTTAACTTTGTAAATATAGCACTTTGCGTCTTTTTGCAGTTCAAAGTTTTAAGAGAAAGTTATTTACTTCCCGTTAGGGTTGATAGAGAGATCCTAATAAATGGGTTCCATTTATTTTCAATCGTGAAAAGACTTGATGCAAGACACTTTAATGCGTTGGAGTTAGAATGGGTTAGCGAGATGAAAGAACAGAAAATAAATAGTTTTCAGACAAAACCCTCTTCTTTGGAAACTTTGCAAAACGATTTTTAGCATCATATAAAGAAAATAATGAATGAAAATGGCAGTCATTCGATTCACTGAAATTATTCTTATATGTTAGATATGCCATTGATTTTCAAAAGTAACAACATTTTAATTTTATATCAGTAATATTATTCGGAAATAAAAATACGCAGTCTCCTATTTAAAGATTAATATCGTTTGTATATTTTGAAATAGAGATTAAAGTTCCGATTTTTTTATCGACATATTTTTTAAAATCTCCGTTATGGAATTAGCAGTAAGTTTAATCTTTCAGCAGGCGCGCGTCGTACTAAGTTCAATGTTTCTTTCAACGTTGATTATTACTTTTGTAATAAACTCTTTGTTTTTAATTGAAAATAATAATTCTGCTTTTTATGACAAGATATAAAATATTGATAGTATTGAGATATATTTATAATTAAAGGCCAAAGAATGCAAATACAATCGCCTTATTTCAAAATTGTCCGGTTTATTGGATCTAAGGACAACTTGCGAATGGATTCCTATTATGTCGAAAAATCTAAAAAAAATGAGATTATCCATCTTCGTGATATACGGGACACCGTGTAATAGCTGCATATTTGATCGACTACAACGACTCCTGCTTTTGTCGTATTGTAATCCAGTATAATCGCTGGTTTACCACGGTTAAATCACGACTAATAATGTATGGAAAGGAATACAAGGGTCAGAAAATCAGACCTTCTTTAGAAAGGGTGTAGATATAAATAGAACCTGCTTAGAACATTCAAATCTTACATGTAAAAACAAACCATTAAAAATTACGAAAATGTTGCACTCTGTACACGGGCACGCCCGCAGAAGGGTTAAATATCCATGATTGTTATCGGGTTATCTATGATCATCAGATATTTCTCATTATAAATTTCTAATATTTGGTATTCATACTATTCACATAATTTAAAATGTTCAATGTGACTTTCAGTGGTTTGGAATGAAGTATTTATTTGAAAGTTCTACACACAGAGATAAAACTTGGCATTTACTGTTCACATTGTTTTAATATAAAAGAAAAATTATTATTTTTCATTTAATAAACCATTAATTCATTTAAAAATACCGATAGTCATTTAACAGCGTATAAATTTCATCTTTAAACATATTTCATCTGTATTGCAATTATGTCTTAACGCTTATTAAATAGTGATTGAAGTCAATTAATTATCAGTTTGAAATGAATAAGATACTTGGAAAAAAGACAGATTTTCGAAACATATTAAGCGCATGAAACTTCCAAACTAAAGTAAAGGAAATTCAAAATATATAAATTAGCTTAAGTTCTTAATACAACAAATAAACTTTACTGTAGCAGATGGAAACTGCTCTCTTCGTAAAAGTGTATTTTTACAAGTAATAATCACATAGCACTATGAAAACACATGGGGTTATCTAAGTAGTGGATACAACACTGTAAAATGACTTGCATGCTGTGTCACGATGGCAATATAAGAGATTATAAATACGGGGAAATACGATTATTATCTATCAAGCATTAGTAGTACAGTTTGATCTAGAATTAGATATTGGGGAATTAATATGCAAAATGTTGGATCTATGTGACTACAGGAGAGGTATGATAAACAACGAGAGGATTACGGATGATATTGTAACTAAAACGTTAGAGATTGCCGGTCTATCACAAGGCACAGTGTATATGATTATGGCACTGTAATAACTCCGTAGGGTCGTCAGACTGTGATCGTATATAAGTACCTTTTCGTCGCTTTGCGATCAATTCTGTTTCAGCAACTTAACTAAGAGAAGGAGTACAACTCTCAAAAAGACACTCTTATTATATATGTATATATATATATATACAATTTATGTACACATGTATTTACACATACATTATTTAGCATCATGCTGAAGTCTTCGTATTATTCAAATATAGTAATATTCAATATATAGTATTATTCAAGATATATAAATTTGCAATTACAACTCATATTATTCATCATAAATTTGACAATGCCGACCCTTACGGTCAAGAGGCGCGTATGTGATAAGCAGGGATGTGAAATAAATTATATTAGCAAATATACTCATCCATGGAGTTGCTGTCGCAATCGGTTGCACTCGTCTCCACGACTTGGATACCACAGTTCGTGTAATATTTGTAGGTCACTATAGTTCGTAGAGAGAGATCAATAGAGTTACGTATCTCGTCACTAAAAGAGTTCGGGATTTCAGTGGTCGACGATACCTTGGAGTACACCTCGGATGTTGCTCTTCGTTGATCACCTCTATGATGATCTGCGGGTTGGTCAGCACTGGTCAGCGGTCGTCTGCGTGTTCAAACCACTATAAGACGATGCGTACACCTTCAGGTAGCGGCCTAGTAGCATTAGTTTATTCGGATATTCTTGTTATACTGCACTTCGTCGCAGTTTGCGGACCTTCGCTAGGCAAGTAATTTCACGTCGTCACTGGATTCTCTTCTCGGCCTTGTAGTAGCTTATTCCGTTGTTTTTTGTTTCTTTTTCGTAAGGAGCTCGCGCTGGGCATTCAATTTCGTATTCTTTGGATTATCATCGGCCCTGTAGTAGCTTAGGGTATTTGTCGTTCTTTTTACAACAAGGGAGTCTCTTGTCGGCCCTGTGGCAGCTTAGTTTCTTGTCATTTTTTTAATAATAAAGGGCTCTCACTTGAAAATGCTCCAACACTCGTATATATTTTTTCTTTTCTTTTTTTATTGGCCGTGGCCTTCTTGTGTTCTCATTCATTCGCACTACCCCTTTATTGGGATGAAGGACGGGCCACCTTGTTCGTAGGTCAACTTCTCGGTCCCCCTCATCGCATTGGCCGCTTCTGAAATGTTCCGGTGCATTTTAATTAACTCCGACGCCTGTCCGTGTCTGGGATATTTTCTCATCGGACAGTCCCCCGCTTCTCAACCTTTGACACCAGATTTATAGCTGCTGACTTCTTAATTTTCTATGTTTTATGATACCGTATTGTTGCACTGTACAACGCCTCTCTCTGGCGCCCCGAAGAGTCGGTACCGTAAATTTGTGCCTGACAGTTTCGGCTGGGTGATCCCTACCAATTTAGATCGCCGTCTAGAGGTACCGCATATTCACATCCCGCTTATTACAGGCACTCTACAGAAATGAACAACATGTTGTCTTTAAACGTAAAAATAGTTGATGCCTTACGAAGATATCCGCTAGGAAAGGGCGAAACTTGATCCGGATTGCACGATGCAAACCTCAGACTACAGTACACCAGAGGGGAATACGAGTCTTAATAATCGCGTTTCAGTAATAATTCGGATACTACAAAAGCCCGTATTTACGGTAGTGATTCAGATGCCAGTTATTACTGACACCCAATGCAAAGATGCCAGGAACATAAAAACTAGACCTCAAATCATTGGCAACCTGTGATCTGATCGAATGAATCGAGCTTCACTCTATCTCCAACTACAGGTAGAGTCAGTGCCGTAACTGGCCATTTATGTGCCCTGGGCAAGAATAAGCATTTGAACCACTTAATTAATTAGTTTGGGAAAATAATAAAACAAATCCAACATTTTGGGTCGTCCCTTCCAAGTGGGTCCTGGGCGGGTGCCCTGTTGCTCCTGACTAGTTAAGGCACTGGGTAGAATATATGTTTGGCAAACACCTTCCGAAGCAAATCGTCCGGACTATTTGGTGTCCAACGTAAAGCATTGCGGTGGGTGTTTGGTGCTGTTGGACCTATGACCCTCAACTTTTCAATGACCTTAGTTATTTTGTTTTGTATTGTTTTATTAGAAATGGGATAAACTGTTGGCATTTTTAATTTCAAACAGTTGTTAACAGCCGAAAAAAAATTATAATTACCCCACACATAGAATATAAGAATAAAAACAATTATTGCAGAACTGCAATACTTTGATCCAGTTTATGACACTCCAGGCCTCAAAACGGACAATAATTTGTAACATGGAAATTCATGGGTTTCTGTTATGAATAGTACCTGAGTAGTGTTTTAAAGAGGTTTCCTTTCACTATCAAAAACAAACATTAGCAAGTTAATTTATTTATAAAGTTAATATGAGAATATTATAATCTATACATTATGTTTCAAAGATATTTACAGTATCTATCATTTTGATTAATTGAATTTAGATGTTTAATTGGTATGTTATCGCATGCAGTTGAAAAATTATCAGTCAACGTTTTTACGATATGTATGTTTCAGAACATACATATTCTAAAGGAAGATTGTTAGATAACTATTTCTTTCCCGCAATTTTCAACGTGATTATCTTGAAAATTCGATGCGAATGAATGATAACAGTATTCTTGTTTTACTAATATGAGCCTGTGAATATCATAAAATTTTTATATTTATACGATTAACTTTGATAATTGCTGGTTTCTTTTGATTAAGTCATGATACTAGTCAATATATCAAAATATTGTTACAAAGTCTTCTATCTTAGTAAACTTGTAAAAAACACCTTTTTCTTTCAAAATATACTGTTATTAAACTTTGACCAACATCTTTATTTTGATAGAAAAAAAGAAACCTATTTTTTTAGTAAACTCGCACTGTCGTATGTATATTTTTTATAACAGTTTAAGATAAATATCTGTGTTTAACAATTTCATAGATTTAGAGCTGCAAGGAGTTTATTACATATACTAATCTTTATCACATTTACAAATCTACTGAGTTTCTTCTCTTAAAATACGAACTTAAAAGAATACTTTATGTACTTTTCCTTATCAAATTATTTTCTCAATTTTTCGAAGAAATGGATAATTCACAAATGGATATTATCATACATTAATGAAAACTAATAGTTAGGGTGTAGTTCTGCGGAAAATAATTAATGCTTTAATAGCAACGAAAAAGGAAAAAGACGCCAAAATTAAATTAAATTATCAGTAAAACCCAAGGGAGTAATTTTTCTAATCAAAACTTTATAAATATGAAAGAACAATTTTGTTTCCATGATATTATATTAATTTTTCTTCGTTTTTCTGAAATATTGGTAACCATGATGACAATGTTTATTAAAATTAAAGTATGATAATTTGTCAAAACAATTATTTATCTCATCTCTCTCAAATTTTGATATCGAAAAAGAAAACAAAATCCATTTGTAAATTTCAACCATGTAAATTTAAAAAAAATTATCCACTACTTGGAGATCAGAAGATAAAAAAAAATCTGTCACAGAAAAAGTTCAATTCATTCGGATAAAAAGGCATACTTCAAGACGAGAAATCAACAGTGCTAAAAGAATTGAATTCAATCAATATAAGTTCACATTCTATAAATTATCAAGCAGGTTCAAAAAGTCATCATAGCAACTAGCTTAATATTAATTTTTTTTAAAAACTTCAAAGGAGTTATCCTTTCACATCAGGTAAACTCAATGTAGATTACACTTTAACATGGCACTGCGACAATATGAAAGTGAGACAGGAATTCACAGAGTGACTAAGGCGTTTTAAGTGACCTGTCATGAATTTAATGTCATCTTGCAGTCACGTTGAAAGAGTGTCATATTGTGACCACACTGTATCATCGCAGAATTACAGCCCCTCGTGTCTAAACATGAAAGATAATTTTTGTTTAAGCTGAGTAAATTAAGAAAAGTATTTTTTCTATATTTCATATTCACAGATTAAAAAAATTGAAGAATTTTCTCAATTCCATAAGGTTTGTAGAACGCCCCCCTTCCAAGAGGCATTCACAAATGGCTGGGGTCTGTAAATATTTAGTGCATGAAAATAACGTAAATTGAAAAAATCATATGTGTCTGGTCAATGGTTTAATAAGTATACTGAAAAGAATATGATACAAGAATATATTATATAAAGAAAGAATATATCACAAGCGTATTTCATACGGATCATCCCTGTTGGGAATATGTTGGGGCTTAACTGCTTTCATGTGTAGGTATTAAGAAAGTTAAAATGCTGTACAATTCTTTCCAGCATATTTCCATATATCTGCAAAACTATCTCAATTTAACGAGAGTAAAAAAAAACATTCTATTACCTAATTTGGGCTTTAATTATGCTCTCCAACTATGAACTCGTTAACGTGTGTCTAATTCAAATTTCCCGAGATTTTTCAATTTAGCGGGGATTATCAAGAATTTAGTCTACATACATGAATTTAGTGTACATACTTTATTTATTCATCCTTAAAAAACTTCTTTGAGAGTTTTGCTATACGTTTCTCTTTTATATATAACACAAATATAAGCTTTGCTTCTATTATCTTATTCATTAAAGATAACATCACAGGAAAAAACATAGTACATATGTTTTTGTATTAACTTCTGGCTGAGCCATTTCAAAGACTCTCATCTTCAAATATCTAAAAACATCTACGTAGACTAAAAGCCTTCTGTGTCAGATGCTATCATTTTAACTAAAAAAATTGTCATTCCTAAGCAAATAACTTTCCCGAAAACAAACAAGAAAGGCAACATTTTGTAATGCACTCTATAACAAAAAATATCGACACACCAAGATATAGTTTTTCGATTGTACTGAAATTTCGTATGCAAAGATGTTTCAACAAATTTAATCATTCGCATGTTTGACCATGCGAATGATTAAAATTTGGTATCTAACGAATGAAAAGTGGGACATCCAGGGCATTAGATCTGTGCATCTAGCAGATGTATATAAAGAGCAAGTCTCGATCTCATGTTCACAATTTCTGTTTCATTTCAACTGTGAATATGTTACATCGGCTTTAAAAATTCCCCACCAAAGTATTTGGTGGTCATTAGGAGCATATTTAAAAGTTTAAGAGGTCGTGCCATCGGATTGAAAGAGACTGTTTGGACATATCGCAGAATCGCTGGACATCTGGATCAAAGCAATGCAGCGATTAGATGATGCTGGCAAGAGTGGGTCAACATCGACAGATTTAATTGTCAGGACGGCAGCGGTCGACATAGGACCACAACGGAACCTGAAGACAGAGCGATATTCCCATCAGCTGTAACAGCACCGGATTCGTCGTTATCAACCATTCGACGTGTGACCACACACAAGTGTCTAACATGACCATTAACTAACAACTAAGTGAGCGGAATTTAAGCTCGTGCAGACCGTTACGTCTCTTACCTCTCACTCCTGTACACCATCAAGTCCGATTAGAGGGGTTTATACCTCGATTAATTTCGAACTGCGCTGACTGGGGACGTATAGTCTTTAGAGTCGAGTCCCGTTTACAAGTGTGTAACGACGACCACCGAGGACATGTTTGGAGACGTCCAGAGCAGAGTGGGGATAATATTGTATGCCACACAGTCGTGCATCAGGGCGTATAGTCCAAGGGGCCATTTCCTTTGATAGCCGGACCTTTTTAGTAGCCCTTAGTGACAACATAGCGGTGCGTAGACGGCATTCTGCGACCGTTTTGTTGCCGTTCCTCTTACGCCACCTCTGACTTACTTTTCAACAAGATAATTCCTGGCCGCATACGCCACGTGTTGCTATGAATTGTCTTCAGTCTTTCTGAACACTTGTTTGACCACCTATCTCTTTGGCTACTCATGCAAAAATATAATATTTTCTATGTCCCTTGTCACTTTCTGCACTTTATTCTGATGTGGAAAGTTAAGATTGAATATCGCCTTTCAAACTCATGCATCAGTAATCTTTGATTAATTCTCATTTTAGAACTTCAAGTTAGTGTTCACATTCATTTGGAAAGTTTGGTTTGAATGAAGTGATTATCCATGTAATAAATTTCATATATGTTTCGGTCTGTTAACAAGGGTTTTCTATCGACTGAAATACGGGTTTTTTAATTAATTTATAAATAAAAGATTTTCCACTACAAAATCAGCCCCATTTAACCATCGAAAATTATGTGGGCAACTGTAAAATTACAACATACCCAGTTTTATTTTTTCTCAAAGTTCGGAAACGATAAAAAGGAAAACGCACCAAACATATCGCACACCGGCAAGAAAAGTGACACAAGTCAAAAAATTGCAATTTTGAGGTTATGTCATTGAAAAATATGTATGAAGTGCCCCCATCTCGCAATTTGTCCACATGAGTGCAGTTTTATGAGTTTTAATGTAATGCTGGTTCAAGCTGTATTGTATTCTTTAACCCTTCAGCAGGCGCTCCCGTGTACAAAGTGCAACATTTTCTTAATTTTGAATGGTTTGATTTTACGTGGAAGGTTTGAATGTTCTAAGCAGTTTCTATTTATAGCTACACCCTTTCTTATGCAGGTCTGATTTTCTGACCCTTGTATTCCTTTTCATTCATTGTTAGTCGTGATTTAACCGTGGTAAACCAGCGAATATACTGGATTACAATATGACAAAAGCAGGAGTTGATGTAGCATATCACGAAGATGGACTCTCTTATTGTTTTTTAGGTTTTGGGGCATAAATATGAATAATTATTAATTCGCAAGTTGTCCTTAGATCTAATAAACCGGACACTTTTTAATTAAGCCCGTTGTATCTGCAGAATTTTATTTTGAATTTGAAAAAAAAAGAGTTTATTACAAAAGGAATAATCAGGATTGAAAGAGACGTTGCACTTTGTGCCACGCGCGCCTGTTGGTGTTCCAAAAATTGTTGCGCCCTCTGAACGGTTAAGTTGAATTTTCTCAAATGCTGCCATTTTGAATTGTGTTACTTTTCCTGCCGGGGTCCGATATTTCCTTTTTTTCATAATATTTAATAGTGTGGAAGGGTTTAGGGAAAACTGCTCTAAACAAAATATAAAGTGGAAAGTATTGGTCTTTAAAAATTTGCCATCAAATATAGGAATTCAATTAAAATGGGACATATAAAGATATAAAAGAATAACAGGCATATTTAAAATAATATTATTGAATTTAATCATACAAATTTTCGTTATAATTATTTCAGGTAAAGAGGGTATGACACTTATGACAAAAAATTTGTCAGATTCTTGATAAGACATGGGACGTTTTATTCCTGTTATTACAGGCTAGTAATCGAGATGACAATGCTTCAATAAACATTTTTAGTTTTAATGTTTGTTTTCGGTAGCATTTTCCGTAACTGTTTATGGCGATGTTTGGCCGTGAAATTATTAGGAATTTTATTGTCATGTATTTATGATTAAATCATTGATAACACTTTCATAAACTCCTTGATATCTCAAAGGTTTTCAACAAAGTACAGGGCAGAAGTTACTGATAGCAATTCATGAATGGAAATGACTTCTCGAGCTATTTTAAAAATTCTACAGTCATTTTACTCCAATAAATCCTAGCATAGCAATGCCGGGATCTAGTGGAAATACCCTGGTTGTTTAGCAGATATAGTGTGTCCAGCGAAGGAGTCCCTGATTTCAAAATCAAGAACCTCGAAAACAAAGAAGAATGCGACCAACGGTATGTTTATCGTGAAAGCTGTAAGAATTTTATACATTAATTTCCGAAATAGTTGCAAGATTTGCCACCAGATGGCGCTCTACAACTCGTACCAGCATGCATAAATAAACTCGTAGTCTTTCCAGGCAGTATTTGCAATCACTACATCACAATCTTTTTAAAATATCCACCATTCGCTATACGGGGGTGGCACAAACAAAAAATAAAATTTCCCATCACATCCTGTACTGTCTCAACAGAAATCGACCTGCCACTCAGATCGCCGATTGTAGCTCGTCCAGAGTGGTGGGATGATTCCTGTAGACAGTATATTTTAATATGCCGCACAAAAAATAGTAACAGGGACTCAGGTCCGGAAGATATGGATGCCAATTCATGCCTACGCCAATAAAATTTGCTAACAGCGCCATTTGTTAGCAGCTCTTTGTAACTATTTCGAAAATTAGTGTATAAAATTCTCACAGCTTTCACGATAAACATATCATTTGTTGCATTCTTATACAGATCTTTGTCTTCGAAGTTTTTAATTTTGAAATCAGGGAACGCCTTTGCTGGACACACTATATAAGAATTCATTCAGCACTTGTTATTTTTCTCTAAATTGTTTTGTTCGACCTTCGCCAGACAAACAATAGCAATATGACGTATTTAAATGATTATGTAGTGATCCCAAGCCAGAATCATTGCACATTTAGATTTTCCTTCATTACAATAGAATCACGAGTAACATGGAGTGCAATCTAAAATTGTCGAAAAATAAATTAATTTCTGAAAAAAAGGCAAGATCATCTACGTTTCTAATATTAGCAAAGTCTATGAAATTTTTAAATTGGGAAACTTCCGCCCTTTACGCAAAACGGTTGAACGTTGTACATGATGTATTCAGATATTTTACATTTTTTTTTATAAATTAGGTAGGAACCAAAAGAAACAGGGATGGAAAAACCACTGTAATATAAAAATATTTCTACATCCACTAATTCAGTCTTATTCGTCTAATTTTCGAGTATGACGATTTTATTTTAACTTGAGAAAACACACACCATCAAAGCAAAACTGTTGTTCTCGGCGTTCCGTGGTAGGTATCTAAAAGTCACTTAATCTAAATATCTTTCTAAATCTATTTAAATGTGTGATTAAGCTTATCTATAATCAAAATCATGAATTCACTCAAAGAAATTCTACGCTTAGAAAATTTGAGAATAAAATTTAATATAAAGTTTAAGCACATGTTATCTATTCGAAATCGAAATCTAATCTGCTCTACATAAAAGAGAAAGAAAAAGTTACATAAATAGCGCATGCGCGCTGGACAGCTACGCGTCACAAGTGACGTGATTCCGTAAGAGGATTCAAATAGTTCCAGTCGGAATATCCCTCTCCCGTTGGACGGTGGTCCAACATCATCTAGAAAGGGGAGATGGGACGACCCTGTTGATGGCACGGTGGTAAACTCCGTTTCTCGTTCTCAGGTCCACCACTCTAACTAGTCCATCTTGACCAGTAAACGTTTGCTCGATGCGTGCTAGATTTCATTCTATTGGAATTTTGCTTGGGTCTTTCATTAAGACTAACTGTCCTACCTTTAGGTAGGGTTCTTGTGTAGCCCATTTGGCTCGAGATTGCAGGTGGCTAAGATATTCGTTTGTCCATCGGCTCCAAATTGTAGATCTTAGGTCTTGTATTAGGGTCCATCTGGAAGATAAAGATAAATTATCTGAAGTATGATTAATTTCTGGTAACTGTAACAGGGAAGCACCTATCAGGAAATGTCCTGCAGTCAAGGCTTAAAGATCTGTTGGATCTGCAGAAAGAGAAGTTAATAGGCGAGAATTCAGGCAGGCTTCTATTTGAGTTACAAGCGTGTACAACTCTTCAAAATTTAGAATCTTTGTTTTCGAAGCCTTCAAGTGTTTCTTAATCGGTTTGATATTAGCTTCCCATAATCCACCAAAATGTGGCGATGCTGTTGGTATAAAGTTCCACTCTATTCCTTCTTCGGCACTCAATTTTTGTACAGAGTCCGATTTGCATATTTTAAAACAGGAATCTAAGATGTTTTTAGCACCTTTGAAATTTGTAGCATTGTTACTCCAGATGGTAGTTGATCTTGATCGTCTTGCGATAAATCGCCTAAGACTTGCAAGAAAGGCTTCAGTGCTTAAATAGGATACGATTTCAAAATGAACAGCTTTCGTACTGAAACAAATAAATATGGCGATGTATGATTTCAAAGTCACTTTAGATCGTCTCAAACTAGGTTTAATAAGCATTAGACCAGCGAAATCCAGTCATATCTTTTCAAATGGTTGAGATAGTATAACTCTATCTCTTGGTAGGTTACCCATCATTTGCTTATGGTTTGATTTCATGTTCGGAAACAAGTCATGCATTTACTAATAACTCGTTTGATTCTATCCTGTCCAGAAGGTATCCAATACATTTGTCTAATAAGGTACAGGGTTGTACCCGAATGAAGAGATTTCTTGTGGTAGTAATTTACCAATAATTCAGTAAAGTGGTGCGCTTTGGGTAAAAGTAATTCGTGTTTCCGAAATTCTGAAAGTTTCAATAATTCTTAATCGTCCACCAACTCGCAAAAGTCCTTCTTTGTCTAGGAATATGCTTAATGAGAGAATTTTACTATTGTTTAGGGTTTGGCGATTTAATTGTAAAGATTTAATTTCAGAATGAAATTCGGAACTTTGAACATATTTAACCAATACCTTGGTGGCATTTTGAATTTCGGAAGTACTCATAAAGGCTTTGTTTTTTAACCAGGGTCAAGTCTACAATTTTTAGAAAATCTTAAGCACCAAGCGGTGACTCTAACTAATTTTCTGAATGAAGAGTATTTGTTAATGAAACCATTTGTCGTTACACTATCTAGTACTGTTACATTCATTGAAACTCCTTTTCTAATTTCAAGTTTTTCAGTGTCTAATCCCTCTGAAAGTTTATCACATAACCTAGCAGAAATAAGAGCACCCGTTAATTCAAGACGGGGTAGTGAAATTGCTTTTAATGGAGCAACTCTGCTCTTCGACGCCACAAAACTAGTAAAAATACTTCCATCACTGCGTTCTATACGTAGATAGACAACAACGCCATAAGCTTTCTTCGAAGCGTCTGATAAAGAATGTACTTGTATATCATTTATTTCTTTTGGAAGGGTATTACCGAAATACTAGAGAGGAATACTGCTATACTTCAGCTTTTCGATTTCATTACACCCTTCATCCCAAATAACGGTTATATTCTGAGGTAAATAATCATCCCAATCCAGGCCCAAACACCAAATCTCTTGAATTAGACACTTAATTCTAAATATATAAGGTCCGAGGAATACCACGGGATTAAAAATGCGACCTACTGCTTGTAGAAGATATCGTTTAGTGTTTATTCGTTATGTAAGGAATTTCTCTACACTTTTTTTGTTTCGAAATAAAACAAGTCATAGATGGCATTCCAAGCCACTCCTGGCACCCTTTGAGGTAACAGAGCTTGAGGTTTAGGCTCAACGGATTCATTTACATCTATCCCTACTTTCTTCCCCAGTTCACTTAACTCTAACGAATTGGTCTGCCTTTACGAAGAACCATGCTTGCATCCTCAAATATTTTAGTACTCTGTATGTTCGTATTATAGGCTTGTTCCACGCTTTCTCCACCAGTGATCAAGTCGTCTACATACAAAGATGTATTTAAAATTTTGTAAATTTCAGGAAAGCTTTCTACATATCTCCTTAGGAGATACTTAATGGTTGCAGCCAGGAGGAATGGTGATGAACTCACCCCAAACTAGACTTTGCAGAGTCTGAACTCCTTGAGCTCTGGAACTGCGTTAGGTTTAGTGGGGCTATCGTCCCAAAGGAATCGGGCCACGTCGCGATCTTCTTCATCTATTTCTATTTGCAGGAACGCCTGCTTAAAGTCCGCAGTCAGCGCAACAGGGTGTTGTCTAAATCAAATTAAAGGAAGGAGAATATCGGGTAACAAATTGTTTCCAGTATGCAAACAGTCATTTAAGGATACCTGTCCTTTGCCATGCGAAGAAGCGTCAAACACCACTCTTAATCTACTCGTGGTTTTGTCTGTTCGAATCACTGTCCTGTGTGGGAGGTAGAAGGTTGTGGCTTCTCTGACTTCATCTAAAACAGGAACAGGGTCTATGATATTTTCACTTACGTAGTCTTCTGAAACAGCCTTGTATTCTGTGAATAATATTGGATAATTCTGAAACGCGCATCGTAGTCTTGAAAATCCTTTATTAGCAACTTCTCGATTATCTTCTAATAACTTTTTGATATCAGGTTTCCAAGGAAGTCGCACCTTATATCTCTTGTTATTGTAGGATATACCTGCCTCAAAGTCTTTCATAATTTGTTCGTCGAAATTACAGCTATCTTTGTCTTCAGCTTCGACGTCTAGATTCTCCAGTTCCCAAAATTGTCTTAGTTGATCTGAGATAAGTTTCTCTTCCACAACCACCTTCATACTCAGTAACTCGTTAGTTTATCCAATCCGACCTTGAAGACACCATCCGAAATCTTTTTCTGTCGCTACAAGCTTATCACCTAAACGTTTGAGTCTTCCTGACACTACATCAAAATAATAATCAGCACCGATTAAAATCGCAATTTTTCTTCTCCCCGTAATTATAGCAGTCTGCAAGCTGTAATCCCCTCATCTGTTTTTTAGCTCTGACCAAATTAATCTCTGGAGCAGGAACACTGGTTACGGATACTTGCTCCGTTTCTAGCACTTCTATTTCGATATATAAGGAAGGTTCTTCTCTGTTTTCAAGTTTTAATTTTACTACATTATATGTTTTTCCAGTTGGTTTGTTGATTCCAAACGAGTACACTGATAAAGTTTCTTGCCTAATAACTGGTAGTTTCAACTTCTGAGAAACATATTGAGCGATAAAGCTTCTCATGGAACCGTTATCCAACAACAAGCGAACATGTTCAATTTTATCATTGTTAGGGGTTTCCCTTATCACTGCTGTGAATGTTTGAAGCAATACAGTGCACTGAGAATTTCCGTTTAGTTTATTATTTTCCGATTCATTTTTGTAGTGAGAAATTGCCGTAACAACCTTATTTTCAGCATTATTATTTGATTTGTTTTCGAGTTGATAACAGATGGATCTGTTATATTTTCTATTACAAAGATCGCACAATTCTCTTTTTTTTGCACTCTTTAATTCTATGTTGTGCTTTAAGGCATAAAAAACAACGCGCCTGTCTTTTCAAAACATCTTTCTTTTCATTCACACTGAAACTTTCACAACGTTCTGAATCATGCTTCACATTACAGTAAATGCAAGTTTCATTAATTGGCAACATATATTGGTGTACCTTAGAACTATTTATCGCTGACGTTCGGTACTGATAATGTTGTTTATCGCGTAAATTGTTTTGACTATCTCTGAAAAACTGATTCGACCTAACGCCAGCACTTCCTGGGTTTCTAACTCTGTGGCTGTGGTTTGTCACTCTCCCCCCTTCTCCTTTCGAACTACGAAGCATTATCGACGATTCGCGACATTCAGTTTCAAATTTTAGGGATTTCAATAATTTTGACAAAGTGGATTCACCGTCTTCTGATTTATCTAAACATCTTCTATTAAAATCCAAAGCAAGATCCTCAGGTATCAATTTTTAAAGGGGGGGTTGTAATAAATGACCGTACATACCAGAAGTAACATTTAGCGATTCTAGACACCTGATCTGTACCTCAAAAGTATCGTACAATTTTTTCAATCCAGTTACATTGTTAGAGTCCTTCACAGGATTAAGGATTAATAATCTAGACATATGTGCGGATATTAAAAGATTTGACTTCGCAAATCTGTTTTTTAATAGCGTTTTCGCCATTTCATAATTCTCATCTGAGAGTACGAAGCCGCAAACAACATTGGCCGCTGCACCTCCAAGTAATGATTTTAAATATGAAAATTTATCTATTTTCGTCAAAGCATTATTTTGATCAATGGAGTTTTGGAATTGGTTCTAGAATTCCAGCCAGGTGCATGGATCTCCGTAATATTTTTCGATAGCTAACTTAGGTAATTTAATCGACTTCGAGTAATTAATATTTCTATTTCCAGAATACGAGTTATCCAGAGAGTTATCGTGATCTAACATAACCTGAGAGGTTTGAGAGAGAGGTCTGAGGCAGAAATATCCTGTTGGGTGAAATTTGACTGAGAAATTCTGGTTTCGTAATAAGCTTTTAGCTGAACGGAAATTTTTGAATTCCACAACATGATTTTCAGAGAATATTCAAATGCTGATTCTACTTCTAAATCGAAAACTTTTTCATTATCAATAATATTCTGAACTTTATTATCAAAATCTTTTAGCTCTTTGTAGAGCTCGTCTAAATAATTTGAATGTTCTTGAAATGAATTAATATCATATGTGTCAAATTCACTTTCTAATTTATTAATGTACTTTGTAACAACAGAACGTCTAACAGCTCTATTCTTTTTAATCTTAGATAGCTCATCCATTTTTATAACTCTAGATGAATTATCACTAAATATTTTTATTCAATAGTCAATGTTGTTCAAGTTCAACAAATAGTTTATATTAATGAATCAGAAATACTTACCTTGATCTAAGGAGTTGAGTCAAGGTGAAATGTATTCCAAATCAATCAAATAAAACTGTTCTCAACGGCCATTTGTAATCCGAATCTTTTCGCGGCCGTATTGCACCAATGTTCTCGGCGTTCAGTGGTAGGTATCTAAAAGTCACTTAATCTAAATCTCTTTCTAAATCTATTTAAATGTGTGGTTCAGCTTATCTGTAATCTAATTCAAGAATACACTCAAAGAAATTCTACGCTGAGAAATTTTGAGAATAAAATTTAATATAAAGTTTAAGCTCATGTTATCTATTCGAAATCTAAATCTAATATGTTCTACATAAAAGAGAAAGAAAAGGTTACATAAATAGCGCATACGCGCTGAACGGCTTCGCGTCACAAGTGACGTGATTCCATAACAGGATTCAAATAGCTTCAGTTGGAACAACTGTTGAACAGTGTACTACTAAACTAATAAACTTGTTGATATTTTTTATTTATTTCGAAGAAAGTACAATATACTTGGAGAATAATAAAAAATCATGGTATAAAAATTTTATTTCGGCAAACTTTGCATTCGTGTAATTTTTAATGGATGTCAATTACATTTTTAGTATAGAAAACAACCATCTAATTTATAAAAAATTGAATACACTTGTAGTACAAAAAAGTAGTAAAATATGTAATTTAAACATTCCTTTTAGTCAGGAGACCTGCTAAACTGATTATATAATACGTTTTACTTCATAAAAATAGTACACATAAAGGAACTTAAGGACGAGGCACTTAAAAGACACTCGGACATCACGGTGGAACGAAAAATTTTTCTTCGGAATTTCAATATGCTCTAATTTTCAAATGTTGTCTTTTAAAATTAAAATTAATAATATAGAATCATTTTGCTCTACTAAAATATTTTCAAGTGTCGCAAAGGGCTTCAAAATGGATATTTTTATGGAAAAGTGATTATATTTGTATTTTTTGTTAATTTCTTTTATAGTATATTAAAATAATGTATATTTTCTGTAAATAAAATATTCAAAATATGATATTTTGACAGAAAACTTGCATATTCTAAGAATTTCTAATTTTTAGATCCCATAACAGAACAACTGATATTGTGGAATTTCGCGATTTTCATCATATTAATTTTACACTAGCATATTCTTATAATACACATTGGAATTAATGAAAAACAATTTTTAATTGACGGACCTTAGTTAAAATAAACAAATCACACTTATTTAGAAAAATATTAATATAATGTCTATTAAGGCAAAACGTTATTTTGAAAAAAATATTCACGTTTATCAAAAGTCCATAATAATCACACATGCTTTCAATTACTTATTTCACTGACACTTTGAATTGTTTATTGTTTCAAATTTTGGCATTATCTTTTGAGAATGAATTTTTGTTTTTATCAATGCATCTCTTGCAGAACGGACGTACCACGAACGGACAAGGATGACCCGGTAACTAATTTAACAATCCTTTCTACTACTTGTGTGTGACATGAGATGTTGTTGATGTCAATAATTTGTTTCTCGTGATCAGATTATTTTGCTTCCTTTATAAACTGTTTTTGTTTGTCATCAGAAACATGCCTCGTCATAGGAGGTTCTGTTACTTTAACATCATTCCATTCAATCATATTAATATATTCCTTGACATCAAAGTTTATACGTGGAGCTAAATTCTTTCTGATCCCTCCTTGATTTTCCGCCCTTGCTTTTAGAATCCGGCGTAATCCAATCTCTCTTACATGACTGCGGTCGTCTAATATCATACAAAAGAGGAGATTTTCAGAAACGGCAAAGTATGCATTTCTTTGAATGACAAGGTCAGTTACATTTTTAAGAGTCTGATTGAGGTAAAGTGAATAGCTTACAAGTTTCCACAAGTGCTTCGATCCACGGATACAAGATGGTTTCAGCTTTATGTTAAACCAAATTGGTGCATAAAAATTCAAGATGTACTCAGTCAGTAGTCGAAGATTTTTTGCAGGACATTCTGTTCCCGAATTCAAGCGAAGTATTCGGTTTGCTAATGTAAGCCATCGTGAATGACAAAATTTTCCTGGTTTTCTCATGGACAAATCAGAAGAGCACTTTCCAACAGAGATTGCATTACACATTTCTAACAAATATTTTGGATCCACACTTAAATCATCCTTAATTTCTAGTAATGGAATGTTAGTTTCAAAAAGTGAAAATTCAATCACTGGAAGTGCATAGCAGCTTTCTAGTTGTTTACCTATTTCTCCTCCAAATTCATTTGGACCTTTAGTTTTTCCATCTGGGAAACAAAATAGGTGATGTACGGGAAGTTCTTTTAAATTATTGACTTCAACAACCTTCCATGTCACACACAGGTAGTAGAATTGATTGTTAAATTAGTTACCTGGTCATCCTTATTCGTTCGTGGTACTTCTGCAAGAGATGCATATAAAAACAAAAATACATTCTCAAAAGATAATGCCAAAATTTGAAACAAAAAAACAATTCAATGTGTCAGTGAAATAAGTAATGGAAACCATGTGTAATTATTATGGACTTTTGAAAAACATGAATATTTTTTTGAAAATAACGTTTTGCCTTAATAGACATTACGTTAATATTTTTCTAAATAAGTGTGATTTGTTTATTTTAACTAAGGTCCGTCAATTAAAAATTGTTTTTCTTACATCAGAGGCATACCAAACACATACACAACAATAAAAGCAGACATAGACCCGAAAGCAGTGTTGCTCTTAAAAGTCAAATACGACTTCTACAAGATTCACTTAAGCGACCATCTAGTAGCAATAAAAGTCAACCTCAATGGAAACAGCCTAATAATCATCACACTATACCTTCCACCATCTCCTAGAGGCGACCTCGACAGGACAGAACCACACCTCAACACACTAAGGACACTACTAAACGAAAACAGAAGAGAAAAATTCATCATCATGGGAGATCTAAACGCAAAATCAACAATCTGGGGACAAAGGCCCACAGACGAAAGAGGCCAAGCGATAATAGAACTAGCGGCACTCTTCGACTTAAAAATATTAAACGACTCAGACTCCCCGCCAACATTCAATGGACCAACAGGACAAAGCTGGATAGACCTCACAATGACAAAAGGCATTGAAGATGAACACATAAAAAACTGGAAAGTAAAAGATGACCATAACCTGACGGATCACAACGCAATAACTTTTGAAATAGAATTTGACTCACCAACGGACTACAAAATATACACAACACGATGGGATATAAAAACATTAAAATGGCCAGAATTTAAAGCCGAACTAAGTGGAAAATTAAAAGACTATGAAGGGAACTTTCAAACACAAGAACTAGACACCATAGTAAATAAATTCACAGAAGAAATAACAAACCTATGCAAGAAACACAAATTAAAAAATAAAGGTCAAAGAAACGTCTACTGGTGGTCACCGAAACTAAACATTCAACGTAGAAAAGTCAGGGCACTAAGAAGAAAAATGCAGAGAACAACTGAAGAAAATGAAAGAAGCATCCGTAAAACAATATACAAAAGAGAAAGAGCAAAATACAAGAAAGCACTGCTCGAGGCAAAAAGAATCACATACAGAGAATACTTGGAGAAAATAACAGTAAAAGATACATTCGGAACAATATACAAAATAATAAGAGATAAAACGCACAAGAAACAAATAATAGAAGGAGTAAAAGACGAAAACGGAATACTTCACACAGACAGCAAAAAAATCGAAAAAATACTGGCAAGCTACCACTTTGAAACAAAAAATGAAAATACAACCTCATCACAAACAAGAAACCAAGCAGCAAACACAGAGAATGAAATAACTGGAAAAGAAATAAAAATAATACTACAAGAAATGGCAAAAGACAAAGCGCCAGGCTATGATGGACTCACCACAAGTATAATAGAAGAAATTGAATTAAGCAACACCGCAACATTAATAGAATTATACAACGCATGCTGGAAAATAGCCAAATTCCCCAAACAATGGAAAACAGCAAAAATAGTCTACTTCCCAAAAGAAGGAAAAGACCACACACAAGCAAGCAACTATAGACCAATCTGCTTACTACCAGTAATGGGGAAAGTCTACGACAAAATACTCACAAACAGGCTAGTGGAGCACTTAGAAGAAAACAATTTACTATCAGATAAACAATACGGATTCAGAAGGAATATGGGAACATCAGACGCACTACGCAAGGCATTAAGAACAATAAAGGAAAACAGAAAAGCAAAAAACAACACGTGTATGATATCACTGGACATAAAAAGTGCATTCAACTCAATAAAAAGAACAAGATTAATAGAAGAACTAAAAAACTAAACCTAGAAGAAACCCTACTATACACCATAATAGACTACCTCACAGATAGAAAAATACTACTAACTAACGGCGACTGGGAGTACAACGTCGGTGTTCCCCAAGGTTCTTCACTCGGCCCCATTCTCTGGCTAATAATCATAAATGAATTACTACAAGACTGCAACAACGACAAAACATACCATCTACAAGCCTTTGCAGACGACATACTAATATTAATCAAAAGCCCAGTAATATACAAATATCAAGAACTATCCAGAAAAATACTATCCAAATGCGAAGCTTGGGCCAGAAAAAACGAACTTCAATTTAACGTGAATAAGTGCACCTACACAATCATCACATCAAAAAAAGAAGTATCAAGAAAACCAACAATAAAAATAAACGGAGAAAACATAAAATACAAAACAGAAATAAAATATCTTGGAGTACTAATAGACAAGGACCTAAACTTCTACAGCCACTTAAAAATGGTGAAAGAAAAATCAATAGCATTAATGTACAAAATACAAAGGTTCTCAAGAAAAACGTGGGGTCTAAAGCCAGAAATAATAAAAGAAATCTACAAAATAACAATAGAGAAAATCCTGCTCCACGGAGTACAAGCTTGGTACTATAACACCAAAAAATTCAATAAAAAACTCCAACAAACACAACGCCCACTGCTACTAATGATCACAAAATGCTATAAAACAGTGGCTACAGACACGCTAGCAATCTTAGCGGGATGCATACCTCTAGATATTAGAGCTAAGCAAGAACAAGATTGGTACCTACTCTACAAAGAAAGAACAGAACAAGAAATAGATGGCGAGAAATATAACTTTGACAACACAGAAACAAAAATCAACAAAATCAGAAAAATAAAAGACATTACAACACACAACTGGGACAGAAAACGCACGTATCAAAATGAAGACTATTACTACACAGATGGTTCAAAAATAAACAATCGGGTAGGCGCAGGAGCAATAAGGTACAACAAGCAAGAAAAAATAAAGAAAATAAAAGAAAGAATATCTGACAACTCGACTTCCTACATAGCGGAAATCCACGCAATGAAAATGGCTATAAACGACGCAAAAGAAGCTGGACTGACAAAAATAGACCTCTTCACAGACTCACGAAGCGCGCTTCAAGCACTACACTCACACAAGACAGACGACGAAGAAATACAGAACCTGAAAACCATCATCAAAACCAATCAAATAGACATAAACTTTCACTGGGTCAAGGCGCATGTTGGACACGAACAAAACGAAGAAGTTGACAAATTAGCTAAAGAAGCCACAGAATTGGAAATAATCACGAACAGCTACAAAAACAGAAAAGAACACGTGAAAAATTTGCTACACACAGAAGCTTTAAAAACTTGGCAAACCAGATGGAACACCTCAGAAAAAGGAAGAAGAGTACATGAAATATATCCAATAATAGCAACAACAAGACTAAAAGGCAACTTCTGGATCAACCAAGCGATAACAGAACACGGAAGCTTCGGCTCCTACCAAAACAGATTCTTCAACAAACCAGACACATGCACCTGCGGCTTGCCTCAAACAATAGATCATTGCATCTTCCATTGTCCACACTTTCAAGATGAACGCAGAGACCTACCGCCAGGCGCAAACACCTGGCCACCGTCAAAATTCTACAACGACTACTACTGCTCCAAAATACTAATCAAGATGCTCACAAAATTAATGGCTCAACACTACCCGACTGAAACAACTTAAACGCATTGTCACCTGCTCACATACAACTTCTTCACACTCCAAGGTTACATCAACTAAACAAATGCAACTTCAACAACAAAAGAGCAACAGTAACACTCATTGTAACAATATTATGTATCAGTCATACACTGTATCCTAATGTAACCATTGTACTATTGTAACCTATGTAAACAAAAAAAAAAAAAAAAAAAAAAAAAAATGGAAAAAAAAAAAAAAAAAAAAAAATGGACACGGAGTCGCAGAACCACAGGAACGCAAAAGCTAGACGAAATGCAGCTGGACGACTCAATGCAAAAAAGGTAAACTAGATTTTAGTCCCCCTCAAAATTAAAGAACGTAAACAAATTGGCTCTCATTCCTCCACCAAGATTGGTAATTAAACTAATACCTTATCTACTATAGATCGCAATTATGGTGAATGCATCCAAGAAAACCTCAGACAATTCCAATAGTAAAAAATCAAACGAAAAGCTAAAACTAAGACTCATGAGTGAACGGTATCTTAATTATTGGCGTTAGCCGGCAACGACTAGATACCATGCGGCCGTTTTGCCGGGCAGGTTAGCGTCGAGCGATCAGTAATCAGCTCCCTAGTATGCCTCACGGCAGGTCTGTTATCCATTGTGATTTCACTCTAATGTGTATTATAAGAATATGCTACTGTAAAATTAATATGATGAAAATCGCGAAATTCCCCCAAATCAGTTGTTCTGTTATGACATCTAAAAATTAGAAATACTCATAATATGCAAGTTTTCTGTCAAAATATCATATTTTGAATATTTTATTTACAGAAAATATACATTATTTTAATATACTATAAATGAAATTAACAAAAAATACAAATATAATCACTTTTTCATAAAAATATCCATTTTGAAGCCCTTTACGGCACTTGAAAATATTTTAGTAAAGCAAAAATATTTTATATTCTTAATTTTAATTTTAAAAGACAACTTTAGAAAACGAGAGCATATTGAAATTCAGAAAATTTTTTTTTCATTCCACCGTGATGTCCGAGTGTCTTTTAAATGCCTTTTAAGTGTACTTAAGTGCCTTTATGTGTTCTATTTTTATGAAGTAAAACGCATTATATAAC
The DNA here is from genome assembly GCA_907164885.2 of Dolomedes plantarius. NCBI lineage: Eukaryota > Metazoa > Arthropoda > Arachnida > Araneae > Dolomedidae > Dolomedes > Dolomedes plantarius. The sequence continues at coordinate 74,294,281 of OU015495.1, forward strand.
CAGTTTAGCAGGTCTCCTGACTAAAAGGAATGTTTAAATTACATATTTTGCTACTCTTTTGTACTACAAGTGAATTCAATTTCAAAATAATTGCGAAATTTGTCAAAAATTTAATAAAAACCAAACTGAAAAAGCGAACTGAAAACATGCATCAATTACGCTAATATTTAATTTTCGTCTTTATTTATTTAAAAGGCAACTTTTGAAAACTAAAGCATATTGAAATTCAAAAAAAAGGTTTTTTTGTTCCACCCTAGTGTGCATATTCATCTATATGTCATGAATTGCGATGCTATGTCGTTGATGTTGAATTTGGTATATATACATGTTTATAATGTATTTAACGTGTTTAAATGCATGATTAAAAAAATTTTATTTTTGAGGTAAGGAAATGAGCCTTTAGCGGTATGTCTAAATTTTGCAAATGGCGATTTAACTTTTAACTCAGGAAGCTGACCGACGCTCTAACAGAGGTATTTTTCATTTGTTAAGGAAAAACCGTAAGATACTTTAGGTGCAATCAAAAGCCATAGTGATATATTGTGAAACAACTCTAGCCGACCACCCCTAAAACCGGCCTCTTTTTTTCAGAAACATAACGAACTGCCGTAGAGAAATCTACCCCTAATCGACGGCCACCCCTCATAACGGACTCTTTTTTCTTAACCATGACCCACTTGCCATAGAGAAATTTGACTATAAATATCTTTACAAGCCCACTATGAGATAGTCTGATTTTCTCAGATAACGATGCAATTTTAATCTATATATTTATGAGTATTATATATATATATGTAAAGGATTTTCTAGAGAGGGTAGGATAATTAAAAGAATTTAACGGGGGCTCAGAGCAGATCTGATTTTTAAGTCTTTAAACGTCAATTTTATTCCCATTTAATAAGACAAGCGCGTGTGTGCGGACTGCGAACGCCGTGGGAGCTATTAGTATAATTGAGAAACCTTGAAGAAATTCGCTGGAAGGATTATGTCGGAGAGTGCTTAGACCATCAAATGAAAATTCCATGCGGTTCGAATTGCATGATTCAGCAGAATTAGCGCGCGTTATTTCTATGTAACGGGGAAAAAATCAGTCAGATCGGGGAATTCAATCGATTATGGTGGACGCGTATTGAAGCGTTCCGTATTTTGAGATGGCCGGAGGGCCAGGTTTCCGAAGTTATGCTGTAGAAGGCGTTTTCGGGAATTTAGATCAAATAAAGGAAATTAAGTGACTGGCGATGTATTTATTTAACTGTGCATACCATCACGCTGCCTTTTATCTTCAGAATTATATGTGACTGCAACTTTTTCAATAATAACAGGCGTGAAATGAAGCTTGTCATATATATATATATATACAGTCAGACCTCTATTTTGCGAACTTGTCCTTGGAACCAAGAACATTTTGTGAATTTCTTCGTAAAATAACCTCCAAAGAGCGAAGTGCATTATCTATTTAAAGAAATTTTTCTTGTGATCAAATATTATTTTTTTTTCTCCATATTTCTCAAAATTTTTCTGAACATTTCAAACTTATTCTTTCTTTTAACACATTTAACACATTAACTTTCTTTTAACACATTCCGACGCGGGTTGCAGTTTGAAGAAAATACGCCTGAAGGGTTTTTGGTGCATTCGAAAGATGCGAGACGTATTATGAGAGAAAACACTTTTTCAAACAAAAAACTCAGACAAAATTAACAGACTTTATCAGTAATTAAATTTAAGGACGCATGTGGTAATGTATCCTTAAAATTACTTGTTATAATAAATGCGATAATGTCATTCAAATTCATTAATTTTAATATATTTTTTAAATTGAGAATACAGTGTATTCCGGGAAAATGTTTTGTTTTATTCTTGATTTCCTTGCAGATTTCTGTTTGATGGGTATGTAAAACATAAAAGATATATAAAACAAATAAACATTAATTTACAAAATAAAGATGTGATCAATTACTTTTATTAATAATACTTAGTGTTTATGAATTTAAAATTTGTTTTGTGTAGTTTAAAGTATTCTAAAAGGTGAATCTCTACTTGACAAATTTTCCATATAACGAACTTTTTTGGGGGATTTAGTGACTTGGGATATATATATATATATATATATATATATATATATATATATATATATATATATATATATATATATATATATATATATATATATATATATATATATATATATATATATATATATATATATATATATATATATATATATATATATATATATATATCAGTTTATATTTTCAATTTATTACAGGAAGATAGCAATAAACAATGAGTGAGCACGATCGTAAAACCATGATAATAAAACATTTAGTTTTGAAACGTTCACAAGACTGGTATATATTTTTTAACTTTAGCAAATGGTGATTATAAAATAAACATACAAAATATTCACCACCTACATGAATCTGTTGGATGCTGTTTAATGATACCTCTCGGTATATTTCTGCATGTATATATATTTTATTAAAAAACATCGAAAAAACATCTTTTTTTTTAGTTTATAACATCCTATATCTATTTTTTTTATCCAATGCGGAGGCACTTGTATTCAAACATTGGCCCTTACTACGCCGCAGTTTTACTGTCCATTTTATTGTGGGGGCACCATATAGGCGGACAGCATTACCCCCTATGAAGGGACGACACGAACGGAGGCATTTTTTCGTGGCGCAACGCTGGGACTCGATCCGAAAGCACCGAAAACCAGCTCGCTGTACCACTGGGCCGCCACAAGCCCGCATCCTATATCTTTTTTGCTCAAATTTGTGGAATTTTTTTACCAGCAACATCGATTTAGAATTCATTTCACGAATCTCGTTGCAGTCTGAGTGTTTTTGTTCTCTTTTCTAATCGTGATCTTTTTAATTAGCCAAATGTGTCAGAAACTCCTTTACCTAGTTCTTTAATTATTTTTGTTGCACTGATAAAATGCGTGAGATTTTATTCCTTTAATTTCTAATATTCGAAAAATATCATTTGCAGTCATATTTGAGTACGAAGGTTGATTCTTACATTTATCTTAAAACCTGCATGAAGACCATTTAAATCTGCACTTTTTAATGACTTTCCAGTAATATTTTCTTGGTCTAATATCTTGAGTTCCGTACAACACTATAACTCCAAAAGTATTCTCACTCAATTCCCTTCCTGATCATATGACTTTTTTTTCCACGATCCTTATTTTCAATGGTTTTACTATCATATTCTGCCATCTATTTTTAAAAGAATCATTTACGTACATGTATCACTGCATTGCAAATTTTTTCGAAATAGCTTGAGAAGAATTATCGCATTTGTGGTCAAATGAAACTTACCTAAACATTTTTACGCTATATGCAAATAAAACTTACGTAACAACCAGTTTGCTCTAACATACCGCGTTAAAATAAAATATACCGCTTCAAAAATAAACATAAATATTGAAAATAAATCGCGACTTAGCAGAGCAAATGCTTCTTTTTTTCTGTGGTATTAAAGGCGCTGAAATTTCTCCTTAAAGAGCATAAAAGCTGGGTGATAAAAATAGAAATTTCCAAGTATTCTTTCCCGGCTCATTCTTGGTATTGAGACTATTTGTTTATTTTTTTATTTAGATGGGCATATTCTTTACTCTCTCAGCTCAATTTCTGAGAATATTAATTATAAATATTTCTTAAATACGCGTAACGCTAAAAATGTAGCTAACGGTAGTAGTTCTGTCCCTTAAGTCGATTCAGCTTGGAAACCTATTGTGTTCTAATTATCCCCTCTTGTTTATATTTTGCCTCGAAATAAGAGTCCGTTACATATTTTTTGTTCATCCATCACTTTAGCATTTCTGTTCTTTTCTGTCTCTTGTGTTGGTAATTCCGACCATCTCATTTTCTTTGAGATGCAGTAGCAGTAATGTGGGTACTACTTTTGGATATCTCTGGGTGCTAGCGTGAATTTTCCCGCCAATAAAAAACTAACAAAAGGATGGTTACATTAGCGAATAAAATGCTATTTTAGGAGTAATTGATGAGCTGTCATTATCCTTGTCGTGCGTAAAAGTAATTTATATTTTGCACAAAGGGAATAGTGAAAGCTTGTTATAATTGCTCTAGCGAATAAAGAATGGCTATTTCGTGCCTTTACAAAACTGTAATATTCACTGCAGTCTTTATTACCCAAAGAAGGCTGTTTAAAGCAAGTAGTTTTCATTTTCACAGGATATAGTTTTGTTTTCCACATAATCAGGTAAAAAGGTGTTATATGAAATTTTTACACTACTTTTTAGATTTCCATAGCATGGTTTTACAAACTTTATTATAGTTCTTATAAATATAAACTGATCAGTAATTTTTTTCGGAATCCCAGATATTTATCTTCAGTATCGTAATATAGAAAATAAATGGGAGGAATAAATATGTTGACTTAAGGATGACACGCATATATGAGGTGGTGAAAGACAAAGTGGTGTAAGTCAGTAAGTCAAATGGTGTAAGTCAAAAGAGTTTTATATCAAAAACTACAAAAAATTCCACAATAAATTGAACAAATTATAATTCCTAATAATTATTATAATATTACAAATAATAACTATTTGCAATTCCACTAAAAATTGAACATGGAGATTACATTTTTTGCCTTCAAATGAAAAAAGTTGAAAATGTGACTTACACCACTTTGCCTTTCACCGCCTCCTATCTGCAATATATAAGAAACAAGTCGGATAATATACATTCAATAAAATGTCATGCAATTAAAATTCTGTTTAATTTAACTAATTTAATTTAGGAATCAGTGTTACTCTTCTTGCCCGTTTACAGCATTAGCAATGTAAATACAAAATATTTAAAGGTAACGAGAGAAACATTCCAACATTACTCCTTTTTACCTATAAAGATTAAATTTAATCTTTATAATTTATTTTAATATGGGGCAAACATCAAGAACAATAATTTTCAGCTCCTTACTTTTGCATATATTCCTAAATTCTAAATCCAAACGCTTGAAAGTAATAACAAATTTTGAAATGCTGCATTTACAACTCAGTGTGTTTTCCGCGTTTCAGGTGTGATTCCGCAACTACCCCAGTCTTTAAACGTACTTAACATTAACTATTACCAAATGCATTGTCTGACAGTTTCCTTCAATCACTGTAGGATTATTGTCGCACCTCGCATTATTACAAAACACAGTAAAGGATTTCGAAGCTATATTGTCCTGCGATTGATAAATTCTTGTAAGGTCTATAATCGTTCAACCAGAAGATGCAAATTTCATCTCTAAAATGTAATTTCATTTCAGATTAATATGGCTCACCTAAGGCACTATTTTATGCATTACATTAGAACATATTGTGAAATCCTCCCGTTAATTAAATATACCAATTAACTGTCTCTAGATATTAAGGCTGCTGTGTATTAACCTATTGGATTTGCTCACCTCAATTTTAACCTATGGAGAAAATTTGTCTACTATTTACACCTACATAAATTCTGATAATCAAATAAAATTGGTAATTTCAGATAGCCTGAACTTTTCTGCGTCTTGCAACATGATTCATTTTACAAATTTCCTCCAACAAAAGAATTTATAAGCGTTTAAAACACACCATACCAGATTTTTCACCGAATAATTTAAATTTTAAAATATTATTTGCATTAAAAAAACGAAAAATGCCCAAGGTATAAAATTTTCTTCTCTATTACGGAGTACAATTTAAAAAATAATCTTTAAATCCAAGTCGGCAATCTTTGGACAAATTTTCTCCATGGGTAAACATCGAGGTGACCGAATCCAATAGGGTTAGTACACAACAGCCTTAAGTCAAGCGTATATAAAGAGGTTTAAATTTATATAAATATTTTTAAGATTGTATTTTTAAAGTTTCTATAATGGAGTTCTCGATATAAATGATAAATGTAGAAAATGAGTATGTATTGCCGCAAATAAATAAAATGCCTCAGTAAAGCTTATGAGCTTTATTTGAGACGGAAACATACATTATTCACTACTTGAGAGAAAATCATTTTCAAGAGTTTCGAAATAGTCATAATCGCTGTGAACTCCTGAGATCACATCCATTTCAAACTTTAAGATTTCTATGATCACGCACCGAGAGATCTTGATTAGTTTCTACTGCACATTCCGGAGTGTACTTTAAAATATTTCTGCGAATCTGAAAATTTCAAATGGTGATAATTTCGTGGTTACGCCATCAATAACTCTTAAATTTCATATATACATGGGGATTATTTATCTCTGTAGAGGCTTATTTCACATATTATACTTAAATATGTACCAGATTGTTCGAACTAGGCATATCTGCGTGTGACATAGAATAATTAAATTTCATTTATTATAACTTTCTGGGGAGCATTAGTCAACAATTTTCTTAATTCAATCAAATATCTAACAATGACAAATATTTAGAAAGCGGAAAACCTTTAGTGGTTCATTAATTTGCGTATTTCCTAACCCTAATAGCTTTCTGATATTTTATACAAGGTAATATTTCGCGTACCCACGCATTTGATAGAATGTAATTGATAGTCATGTTCCTGGTCTCTCTTTAACCCTTCAGCGGGCGCGCCCGTGTACAAAGTGCAACATTTTCTTAATTTTTAATTGTTTGATTTTACATGTAAAGTTTGCATGTTCTAAGAAGTTTCTATTTATAGCTACAACCTTTATAATGCAGTTCTGATTTTCTGACCCTTTTATTCCTTTCCATTCGTTGTTAGTCGTGATTTAACCGTGGTAAACCAGCGATTATACTGAATTACAATACGACAAAAGCAGGAGTTGATGTAGTCGATAAAATGTGCAGCTATTACACGATATCCCTCATATCACAAAGATGGACAATCTCATTGTTTTTTAGGTTTTTGGACATAGTAGGAATCCATTCGCAAGTTGTCCTTAGATCCAATAAACCGGATAGTTTTGAAATAAGACGACTGTATCTGCATTTTTTAGCCTTTAATTATAAATATATCTCAATATTATCAAAATTTTATATCTTGTCATAAAACGTAGAATTATTATTTTCAGTTTGAAAAAAGAAGTTTATTACAAAAGGAATAATCAAGGTTGAAACAGACATTGCACTTTGTGCCATGCGCGCCTGCTGGTGCTGCAAAAATTGACGCGTCCGCTGAAGGGTTAAAAAACCAATAGAGAGTGAGGTGTAAATGTTCAAGGTATTCATTCTGTTTAATTGCAGAATTTAATTACCCCGAAACTAGGAATTTCATACTCTGTTTTGTATTTCGCCCCTTTGTGTGGGTTAACTTTTATAAAATTTTTCTTCTCCCTTCTGTAACATCGAATCCCTTTTCATGTATTCTCCTCTACCACCACCTTTTACGACACTCATCTGGCAGTTTGTGTTATCTCCTATATTTTTCTTTCATAGCATTTGGGGATCTTCACATTCGTGAAAATACAGACAATCAGACTCGAATCCAAGCCCTTTCTTTGGAGGCTTGCGATGCTAGCCAGAATACAATGGGGACGGCATAGCAGGATGTTTGCTTAAGATCAATCTCATATTTTCTTAAAGTGCTCGAACACTCGCCCGGTGTGTGATCGAGTTTCCGCCGGGAACATTTGTTTCATAGATTTGATTCGTTGTAGTATTGCAAGAGTGTCGCGTATATACAAGAATATATCAGTTAAAACTTCTGTCGGCCGATATTACGTATATGGCAGAGAACAATGATAAGTGATACATCCTCACGATAACTCCTGTGCACTTCCGTAAAAATAATTCGCTCTGAAATGCGTCTAATTTCAGGAATTTTGGCGATAAATCGCGTGTAATAGCCATATCAGCGTTTTCCCACATGATAGTGGCGGATAAAATCTGATGTTATTGTTGTTGTTGATCCTTACAACCGACAACAACATTAGATAACGGCTATTAGGGTAGGTGGGGGCAAAGGTTCGCATGGGGCAAAGGTTCGCACATACATTTTAAAATGACCGGGAAGAGTTTTAGGAAGAATAGGGTAGGCAATGCATTCCTCTACTTCCAGTCAGTTGCCTCGTAAAAAATGTTGGAGTTAAGACCACCTTTTGCAGAGAAAATGAGGTAAGTTTATTTTCGTCTCTTTTAATGTAATTTTTTGCAACTTTTGAGTAATTTTGAGCATTACTCAAACTCACGAACTGTTTTGGGCTTATTTTCGCATGTTAGGGTGGTAAATAACCTTTCAAATCCTACCTTAAGTTTTGGGTTAACTCAAATACAGTGGCGTCCATTCTGCAGAAACAGAACCAGCCCGAAATGGGGTAAAGGTTTGCAGGAGTCATGGGGTAAAGGTTCGCAGTGCAAACCTTTGCCCCATCTGCAAACCTTTGCCGCTCTAACTATTAACATTTGTTTCATGTCCTCTTTTCATTAAGAATCCTTATTAACAACGTCTTTTATTATTAATGGGAATTCACATATTTGTAATTTGAAAAATAAATTATGGTTTTTGATAAAAACTGCCTGTTTTTAATCAGAAAATTTTTTGTAAAATGCTTGAAAATCTATAAATTAAAAATAAAATAAATTAGTACAACACAAAATAAATAGCTCTGAACAAAGACCTATTTTACAAGATAAAGGAATTAAATGTTGTTACAAGACATTATAAGCTTCGAAGGTCTGGTTAGGGAAAAAACTCTAAATTAGTAATTTCCAGATTTGCAAGTCTTTGAAAGGCTCCTTGCGTCACAATTTTTGACGAAATTTTATAAAATTTATTACAAAGACTCCTCTTATACATTAAAATAAAGTTATGTATCCATTTCAGGTTTAGACATCATTCAGATTATCAAAGTTTAACTTAAGCGTGGAAAAGTACAAAAATTTCACGAGAATTCAGAGTACAAGCATAAAAATATTTCCTAAAAATTAATTATTCAACGAAAGCACAAATCAAAACATAACCCTGATCAAAATGTATAAGCAATCTAAATGCAAAATTAAGGATAAGGTTAAAAATTGGATCGCAAGGAGCATTTTAAAAAACATAATAAAAATTTCAATTTTTTAAATATAAAAAATAAAATTTTAAATATTTATAAAATTTTATAAGGTGTTTGAAATAGTTTTACTTTAATGAATATTTATGCCCAATTTCATATCTCTGAGGTAAAAATTTCAAAAATTGCTTTGTAATGTCCCCCATCCCCTTAATTTGCTTAATTTTTACGGGTTTTAAAAGAATGAGTAAAGCCTAAGATATAATATAGCGATAGTGTTAATAGTTGATATTTTAATTGGAAGTTCTTTAGTTTAAGAAAAAATTATTGAGATTAACCCCTTTTCATTTTGTGAATTTCTTTGTTAGATTCAACTTTCTGTGTTAATAGTTGATATATCATTTTGAAGTTATTTAGTTTAAGAAAATATTTATTGAGATTAACCTGTTCAATTTGTGATTTTCTATATATGTAACAACTTTAAAAAGATTACAAAATGTGAAATAAAATTATTTAGACAACTCTTTTTGTGATTTTCGATGCCTATCCAGTAAGAAACCAACGAGTGGGGTAAAGGTTTGCAGTGCGAACCTTTGCCCCACCGATTGGGGCAAAGGTTCGCAAACAGGTCTTTTGGTAAAATTAAAAATTTGGTGACTAAATATTTCGGGAAAAAATTCATTATTTTATAGAAGGTAGAGGGGATACCCAACTACAATACAAGTGACTTTTTGGGGTGATAGGATCTAACGGAGGCCCGTAAGAAACCCAAAACTCAAAACTGCAAACCTTTGCCCCCACCTACCCTATAGGCTATTGGGCTGAGTGATGCGGCTCCGGTTTTAAGTTAGCATCACAAGGGTCGGAGTCCGACTTGGCTAACTGACCGGTCCCGTAATTTTGAACCGAGTCAAGTGACAAGACCGGTACACTGGACCCCCCACCTCCAGAGGTAAATTTTGAGAATTTGGAGGACATTGCAGCCACGACAGATTTTGCTTTCACCAGCCGCCATTAGAGTATACGGCGGTGGATTTTGTCAGCGACGAGCATCGAACCAGAGACGTTGAGATCACTGGCCCGCTGCTTTTACCAACTGGGCCACCGCGCCCATGGATACAATCTGTAAACGAGTCTAGCATGTAATCACACGATAAAAAATCGATCTGGGTTACTTTATCCGTGTAAATTCTCCTATGCCTAGGTTTTTTTCTACAATCCAGGCTTTTGCTAAAATGGAGGGTAAAGTGTGAGAGAAATAATTGTTTGTTCCCGAATCTCATAGGAGCCGATAATCACACAAAAATAACGAAAAATGTATAAAGACAGAATGACTTTCGATCATTCCCTCATAGTAGGATTAGATAATTAGCACCATAATACGTTTATTGTGATATATTCGTCGTTTGCTTTGTAATGCACCAGTAAAGACAGAATACAAATTCTTTATGAGTGTAGATTATTAATAACCATTCGTTGCGCAAACTTTTTCCTTTACATGTGATTGCTTTTTAGGATACCTTACGACACTTCTTGAAAATTTCGCTCAAATCGGATAGAAGGAATAGTGGAAATTGGCATAGTAAAAATGTCCCTGTGCATATAGCCTTCCCATACACATTTTTATGGCCGAGAGAGAACGATCAGTGAAATATGTTCCCCCTCTGCTACATTCAGCAAATAGTGCTGAAGTTGGCTTTTATTTAGGTAGTTTGTTTATTCAGCGTTTTTAGTGTGGCTTCAACCTATGCGTAGGGAATAACTGCAACATATTGCTATATGTTTCATTCAACCTGAGAGCCAAATGTGAACCATTAACGTTTCCTATTACCCGCCCGTCATCAAATAGAGCTACGCCCACTTTGATATATGTATGTTTGGAAGATGTTTTTAGTTTACACTCCCAGTTAAACGGCCCGTCAAAAAGAATTAAATGTGTTACAAATTATGTTGTTCATTTTCTTTTTGCACAACAGTTCTTTTTTCCATCTCTGCATTATTTTTGACGTACTCTGCAATAAATGTAACCCTTCAGCGGCGCGCCATTTTTTGGAACACCAGCAGGCGCGCGTGGCACAAAGTGCAAAGTCTATTTCAACCTTAATTTTATCCTTTTGTAATAAACTTTTATTTTTCATATTAAAAATAATAATTCTGCGTTTTATGACAAGATGTAAAATGTTTATAATACTGAGATATATTTATAATTCATGGCCAAAGAATACAGATACAATCGCCTTATTTCAAAACTGTCCGGTTTATTGGATCTAAGGACAACTTGCGAATGGATTCCTATTTTGTCCAAAATACTAAAAAAAAAATGAAATTGTCCATCTTCGTGATATGCGGGATACCGTGTAATAGCTGCCCATTTTATAGAGTACATCAACTCCTTTTGTCATATTATAATACAGTATAATTGTTGGTTTACCAAGGTTAAATCGCGACTACCAATGAATGGAAAGGATTGCAAGGGTCAGAAAATCAGACCTGTATTAGAAAGGGTATAGCCATAAATAGAAACTGCTTAGAACATCCACACCTTACATGTAAAAACAAACCATTCAAAATTCGAGAATGTTGCACTCCGTACACAGGCGCGGCCGCTGAAGGGTTAATATGATTAAATCGATAGTGAATAGTTTATGATATTTGACATATTTTTACCATGTTTTTATTAACTTGCTGTTTTGTTTGGTGTGTGTTTGTCCGGTACAAATCTTACAATTGATTTTTAACTAACTTCCCGACTAGCTAGACATTTGAAAGTTTTAGAATAGCTCAGAACACGATGACAATGCATTTTTTAAATACTTTTAGCCATATTTAAGCATATTTGAATTCATTTTCGGTTAATTTTGTTCTGTAGACTGGTGCAGCCATCTATCAGCCGAGACGGGAACGGAAAGTTAAATCCAAGTTAACTTCCAATTAACTCCATTTTCTTTCAATTTGATGGGATAGTTCATGAAAATAATATTTAAAAAGTATTTATTAATACATAGAATTGTCAATTTTATATGATTCAACAGAAAATATAAAATCATGCTATATAAAAAGTTCTTTTTATCTTATAATTAATTTAACTGAATAACATTCTTCAGAATGCAAAGTAGTTGATAAGCGGCAGGTATGCAAAATATTTCTTCATAAATGAGCAAAACTCGTTTTGATGATACGAATGACACGTTGAAAATGGAATTCATTATGACAAAACAATTCTTGAATTCGATGTGAATAAAGAAGATCTTCCTAAGAACGATTCCGTATCTGCGTGCTGGTTTAATATTCAATCAAAATGCCATTTTACCTATCTCTGCTACTATTATGTTGAATTCTCATAATAAGGCTTAATGCTCAGTAATTTTGATGTGAATAATGGATTTGAGCAGAGGCAATTACTTCTAACTGAAATTACATTTTCCCAACGTCATGCATATTCTGAACAATATATCCCACTGAAAGGACATATAATGATACTGTCAAAGGAATTGCGATTATAGAAAAGTAAATAGAATTCTAAAATTGCGTGGTTTTATAATGGTAACATGTGAACCAAAATCCTCTTTTCCCCAAAATACAGTTAGTGCGGTAAAAAGGCAGGGAGTTTTCTACGGAGATTTTTCAATTACTTTTTCATAAAACAAGATAGCATGGGCACAGTATTATGCGGATTAGTTTCATAAGACTGAAATTCAGTTAGGCCTTCATTTAAAATCGTTCCATTAAATAAAAATTGTATGCATGATAAAGAATATTTAGTCATTAAAAACTCAGGGGGAAATGTATTTCCTATATACCCTTTTTGGCTGCAAACACCTGTCTTAACTTCTTGCAGTGCTATCTCAGTAGTCACAAATCACACCAAAAATAAATTATTTATTCGTTAATGTGTACAAGGTTTCGTCACATTGTTTAACTGAGATTAATAGATGCTGATGAGCAAAATAGGAAAGCAGACTTCCTCCAGATTAATCTGAAATTGCTATAAAATTGCAAGTAATCTGAAAGCTCGTTTTGTTACCCAGCTTTCAGTGACTCTATTTTCTCTTTGCTTAAATTAAATCTTGGACAGCGACGTCCCGAGTTCTCCAAGGAGGGGGAACTAGATGAGAGACTTAAATGAAAGGAAAAGAATGATTATTTCTAGATATCAAACCTAAATACCCCTAATCATCAGTCTTATTCCTAATTACTCTGATACTGATATTAAATTTACTGGTACTCTGAAAGTTCTTTCTGTTTTCCACCTAAACTAATTCGGTTCTCTGAGCTTTGCTTATTTTCAGCTCTAGTCAATGGCACCTCTCACTCTGTTCACTGAGGAAATGAAATAAGCGAAAGACGCAAAGGACAAAAAAAGAATTTCTTTCTCAGTAAGACCCCAGTATGTTTTTTATATATTTCAACATGTACGCACGCACACACACACACACACACACACATATATATATATATATATATACATATATATATATATATATATATATATATATATATATATACATATATATATATATATATATATATATATACAAATATATATATATATATATATATATATATATATATATATATATATATATATATATATATATATATATATATATATATGTATGTGTGTGTGTGTGTGATATTAAGCCCCCATTCGAGCAATTAAATTCTCTTTCCTAAATCCAATCCCCAGAAACATTAATTTAACACTTTAAAACCCTTAGCCACAGAACTTCCCAAGAATCGCATGCCTTTGCATATCTACCCTTGTATACATCTGGAGTCAGGAGTGGGTTCCCATCACGAGCCCGAAGATCTGCTGACCCTGCAAATAATAGTCACATGTACCTCGTCTCTCGCGCTTAAGGTTGAGAGGTTATATTACTTCCGAGGCGTCCTCTGAATTCAACGGATATACCTCTGTCGCTCATATATATATATATATATATATATATATATATATATATATATATATATATATATATATATATATATATATATATATATGTATATATATATATATATATATATATATATATATATATATGTGTGTGTGTGTGTGTGTGTGTGTGTGTGTGTGTGTGTGTGTGTGTGTGTGTGTGTGTGTGTGTGTGCGTGTGTGTGTGTGTGTGTGTGTGTGCGTGTGTGTGTGTGTGGTAATAATCACATTTGGGAAATTTAGCACAACGGGATTGACGCGTAGAACTTATGGGAGATGAATACGTGGCATAAAATTCTTGTACATTTTCTTATACGTAATATTATCATTGGAAGATACTAAACAAGCCTTGGAAATTCTTGTATGGAATTAAACACTCGAAATCCAGCAAAGTCAATACAAATGACGTAAATCACAATTAAAATTAATCACTCGCAAATCGTAGGGCACTCCGGACAGGAATATAATCCTGCTTATAAATGTGATAATAATCACATTTCAAAAATTTAGCACAAGAGGATTGATGCGTAGAACTTATGGGAGATGAATACGTGGCATAAATTTCTTGTACATTTTCTTGTACGTATTATTATCATTTGAAGATTCTAAAAAAGCGTTGGAAATTCTTGTATGGAATTAAACACTCGAAATCCAACGAAGTCAATACAAATGACAACATGAAGAAACTGCACAAATTTTTCAGGATTGGAGCACATGACGTAAAGATACTTGAAAATTTTCTTTTTATGGAAGATTTCCGCTGAAGTGAATGCGTTGCATACGTAAAATTTTCATCGTACATCACAATTCTAATTAAACACTCGCAAATCGTAGGGCACTCTGGACAGGAATATAATCCTGCCGCCTTTATAAATATGATAATAATCACATTTGGAAAATTTAGCACAAGGGGATTGACGCGTAGAACTTATGGGAGATGCCGTCGGTACGAGGAGTGATGCAGTCGGGCGAAGTGTTCATCCAGGAAAACATTGATGATATTTAGGAGATTAACACACGCGAAGCCATAGAAGAGGAACACAGATTTCAGACGATATCAAAGAAATCACCTTTATTCAATTATGAAGCATCGCGAAGGCTGCAGCGGCCACATGACTTGTCCGGCGTCCATGCCAGGACGGGACGTGTTAACAGCAGTATTTACATGCCAGAGTTAACTGAGAAAAACCGTCGTGCCCACCAGATTTCTGGCGTCTGTGGACAGTACATCCGATAGCAACGAGACTTAGAAACGAAGAGAGAGAAAAGTCTTCTGTTCACGCAATATTAAATGGGTGTTTTTCGATATTTACGCCAGAGGGCCTAAACTACTTAATATTTTAATTGGGTGTCTTTAGGTTCGTGGAGTTCACGTGTCCACTTCGGTTATTCCGGGGACTGATAGATCCCGCGCTTGTTAGAGCTGCGACCTATTGACATGGGTGCAGGATAAGTGGTCATAAAGTTCTTGTAAAGTGTGGCTTCGACGTGAAAGAAGGCAAAATCCAGAGTGGTTCGAGGGCACTTCAAGAATTTTGACATTACGCGGACATTCGGAATCTCATAAACTTCTAACACTCATATCTGGGGATGTTATTGAGTTCAGATATTTCACATGCCTGCTTAATGATCTGCAGGGCTAATATAACTAATCTTATTTTACTTTTATGTTGCAATTTTGGAAAAGGGGGTCGTACTTTATTAAAAGAGAATATGCTTTAAAGTAAAGAAATTTAGGAAGACGCGTTTTCTTGTTACATTTCCCCTCCATCGAAATATGAAAAGTTCTTGCTGAAAGGAAGACTTTTCCGTTGACATAAAATTTTACAAAAATTTTAAGTACACTGTATGCAGCATAGGTAAACACACATATTATTGTTGACAGAATAAAAATCTTCATGTGCAAATTCAATTTCAATATTCCATATTAATAGTAATAACTTAATTTCAATATTCAATATTCACTACTCAATACAATATAATATCCACAAAAATAATAACTTCTAAAATAATAAGTCAAATAAATGTACTAAATTCTTTCTCAATATTTATCATATTTAATTTCTTATATAAACACTATAACTTTCATAAGTAACACGATATTTTTATTTAAACTTACTACTAGCATTTTGGTATGAATCCTCCTGTTATATAACCTCCTATATCTTAAAAACATACCTCTATTTTTACCATATATGAAACATTACTTTTTTTGTTTCTATTTATTTCTTATTTATTATTCCGAGAATTTTCTGGAATGGGCACTTCCTCTATAGCAGACGGATGTTAATATTCAACCGTGGCATATGGGACGCTTAGCAGATTAGAAGGAACTCTATTTCTAGTCAATAGATAAACTGTTCCTTGAAATTTCTACTGTACCAGAAAATCTCCTAAGAAACATATTACTCTCCTACCTTTAGTTAACCTTCAACTACATAATATACTCATGTGGATTCAAAACCATATACCTTTTTCAATTTACGATGTAAAAAAGTACAATGTTTAGGTAACTTGTGAAGTATACTAAGTTAGCAATATTTTTACTTTAATACTTCAGTAATATAAAACAATTTCTTAAAAACTTATAATTTCTTAAAATAGATAATTAACCGTTTACATCAGTTGATAAATTTTTTTGTGGATAAATTTAAAATTTAACAATTCATTATTTTAATTAATTTTTATTCATTTCTATCTGTATCTATATCCAACTCGAAATTTAGAAATCGAAACCTATGTTACACCATGGGAAAGGAGAGAGAAAACAAAAAAATCTAAAGATCAAAAATTCAAAGAAAAGCTTCAGCTTCTACGCGTTTCGAGTGCATCCAAAGCCATGAGGATCTAAATTTATCGCTCTCCTCTCGCTGAATTTTAACCTTTGACCCTCCATATGTTGATAGCATAGCGCGGCACGGTAAATTCGGAGAGTTGACCTACTTTTTTCCATTCCTCTCTTTCATATAGAGGGTTTTAAAGCTATACGCGAAGTAGATACTTTTGACTGATTTGTAAAAAGATAAAACTGATATGGAATTTATATTTAGCAAAAGAGGATTACGTTAGATTAATAATTGATCATATTGTCTTTAGAGTATCATCATTATTATGAACACAATATTTAAATATTAAATGCAATTTTACCTAAAATGTTTATGCACTTCCAACATAAATTTAATTTATACTTTAACAAAATTAGGTTTCACCACTTAATCATGACAAACACATATGAAAAAATAATTTTCAAGACAATTTCTCTTACCTTTAATTTTTGTTCATTTATTTATTTATTTATTTATTTATTATTAACATTATTTTTTTTCTCGTCGACGTAAATTAATTTTAATTTAGTCTCTTAACAGATGATTACAAATTTTTTAACAAGAAAAAAGTTCTTGGGAATGAACTGTTGCTGGCGGAAGTTGTTGGCGTATTTCTTCTTATTGCAGCACAACACAGGCCAATGTAGAACACAAGCCGTACATATGAACACATTTTTTTAAAACGCGGCATAATTTTCACAATTAGGAGAATTAATTCAGAATTCACTGAGGCGTTGTGGGAAGGTGAAGGGAGTAGAACAATTTTATACAGTAATAAGTGACACATAGAAAAAAGGAGAGCCGCGTAAACAGTGACTGGAGCACTCATATTGAAAAAAGGATGATCCGTCGAGATGAATACGTGGCATAAATTTCTTGTACATTTTCTTGTACGTAATATTATCATTTGAAGATTCTAAAAAAGCGTTGGAAATTCTTGTATTTAATTAAACACTCGAAATCCAGCGAAGTCAATACAAATGACAACATGAAGAAACTGCACAAATATATATATATATATATATATATATATATATATATATATATATATATATATATATATATATATAAAAGAACTTGTCTGTTTGTTTGTCCGCTATAGAATCATAGACTGTTTCACTCACAGAGACCATATTCTGCACAGTTAATGTTTAGGACCCGAGAAACTTAAATCAGCAAAAACGAAGTTTGGGTCTCAATTAGTTTTTTTTTAATTAATTTTTTAAGGATTTTTTGTGCCCGTAAGAGGTGCTAGGTACCCCCTGTGGATACAGGCGTTCAGTGAAATACGAACCTATCCCTCTTCCCCCGCGCGGGAGAAGAGGGGTGCGCGGGGGGGGAGGAGAGATTCATGGTAATAACCTTTGGCCTTGCCTGACTAATTGACAGATAACGCACAGTCCAAACCGTTTGACATAAAGAGCTGAAATTTTGCATGGTGATTCTTCTATAGTGGAGTTTATAGTGGAGGGGTAAACTGAGAAAGATTTTTGAAAAATTCTTCTTCGATTTTTTAAAATTAAATTTTTAAGCTGTTTTTCTAATTTTTTTAAGTTTGCATTTAAAATGATAATCCGAGGGTTATAAAATTTATGTCACGAAAAATATCATAAAAATTTCTTTAAAACGAAATATTTTTCGAATCTTTACCTACCTCCCTTTTCTGATTTTTGGTGAATTTTTAAAGATTAATTTTTAGAATGTAATTTATGAAATGCTGATTATGTGGTTTCTTTTCTTTTTGTGATATTTTAAATTAATTTTGCGTTACGTGCATAACAACGAAATAAATTGACAAAAGAAATATTAAAATACGGTAAAAGATAAAATTTTACCACTAGACTAACTCAGATGGGAGTTTTTTAAGAATGCACTTCAAATTAGTATGTTTTAACACACCTTTCCCGGCTGTGCTTTTTGTCCTTTGTTATTTGCAATTTTTCTCATCGCTTGAACCGATTTACAATTTGCTTTTTCTATGGTTTTTGGCCTTAGGGAAATTAAAAATCGAATTACAATTCGCTTCTCAACGGTTTTTGGCCTTTGGAAAATTAAAAACCGATACGGTTTTTGGCCTATCGACAATAAAAAACCGAATCACCAAAAGTAAGGAAAATAGGCTTCATGTGAAATCGCGCCTTACTTTGAATAAATAAAGGAGATAATGCATCTTGCACTTTACCTCTTGGGTGTTGTGGAACAAACTGAGCTTTTAAGGGAAAAATAAATAATAAAGGCAAATGTAAATTATAAAACTTATTTCTAATTAAACAGTGGATCAAACAAATCTAATTAAATTTAATTAAACAGTATCTAACAAATATAATTAAGCAGTAAACTTATTCAATCCAAACGTGCGAATCACGCAACACTGTGTTACTAATTCTCAATAAAATCAGACGTATAATCAGACGAAGGTCCGCAAGCTCAAAGTTTCTTTATTTCTTATTGTTTGTATATCATTTCAGTAGAAACGCGCTAAGCGCAATTTGTCTAGCCAGATGAAAATGAAGAGCGGGGGGTGCAGCCCAGTATTTTTTTGATGGAATGCATCAAATTTTTTATATCTATATATCTACCCGGGCATCGCCGGGCAATAATGCTAGTACTATATATATATATTTATATATATATATATATATATATATATATATATATATATATATATATATATACATACATGTGGGTGGGCTTTTGTGTTGATATATTAAAAACTATAATAGACAAGATATGGAATCTGGGCGAATTCAGCAATGGAATAAAAATTTCTTTAATTTTCACCATTTCATTTGCATCGTTGTGGACGTTGAGGAGGCAAAAAGAACGTGATTTCCACTGTTACTTCCTAAGTTATGTTTCCAAATTCCGAGAAAGCCAAATATCCTTAAAGATCTATTTTGGGATTCATGTATTTTTATGTATTCCCACTTAGAATTCTTATTTCAGGATGAAACAGTATTCTAAATGTATTTCAAAAATTCGTTATTTGAAAACGAATTTTTGTTTTGACATTGAACCCTTTTTTAGGTATTATATGACATCTTTCAATTGGTGGTTCTCTTGTTTGTAGTAATGAGATATGCAAAACATTTTTATATTCTATTTGAAAAATATAGGGTATGTGCGAAACGATAGAATTTTCTGTTGCATGCTTAAAACTGTCACATATATATTTTAAAATATCTCCTTTCAAAATAAAACTTTTCTTGACACCGCATTTTCCTTGAGACATAAAAAAGAAAGTATTAACTCAAGGAAAGAGATCTTGACAATCCATTTATAAAAATGGTCTCTTGGAAGAATAATTCACTGTATTATTTTTATGTCTATTTTGCAGACGTTTTGCATACCTAACGTTGATTATTAGCCACTAGTTTAAAATATTGCGGTGTTGGTACTATGGTGTCAAGTAGGGGCACATAAAAACCTGAATAATATGGAATTATTCTACCAAAGCCTAACATATGCCTTGCATTTAAGTACGTACAACGTAAGAAGCAAAACATAATAGTGTGAAAATTTTCTATATCAGGAAAATTAAATATTTTGTCTCAAGGTAAACAATGCGTTGTTGAAAAAATAAATCTTTCATATTTCTCATTAAAAACATTTTTGAAATCCTACTGTGTTTTATTTAAAAATTCTATTGTGTTATTATGTATTTTAGAATTTGAGAATTAGGAGTTGCAAAAACCTGTATTCTAAAAATAAAAGTAATTTTTTGGTCCAAAACATTTGTATTAAAACGTTTAGGATAGTTTTTACAATCAAATAACAGAAACCACATGTTTCTACAATGATTTCATTTCTAAATACAATATTTTTACATTGAACTGCCTACTTGTGCCTGGTAGAACATTTGCGCTTTAGATCCATTTGCATTTCGTATGGAAATTTTCAAAGTATTTCATTTTTGAAAGAATAATATACCCACAATTCTTTGGAAGGTATCCGTATGAAAATTTATGCAACTATCACTTTATCTATTTTAATTAAACTAACCTCAGTTTGTTTGATTTTATTTCAGGTAAAACATCTTGAATTAATTTATCTGGTTTGTTTCCTTTTATAAAGGATTAATAAGGTTATATGAAATTACATAAATTATAAAAGAAAGTCATTTTTAACCCTCTGCTGTAAAGTAAATGGAAGAGAATAGTACAAACTTTTTCATCAGGTATAACAAAAAATAAAGCTTAATAACTGAACTTTTTTTAATTTCTATTTGTTCCGTTTTTACATTCATTATGATCTTTAAGAAGAGGCCCAAGTCAAGGAAATGAATCATTTCGAACAAAGCGTAAATAAATATGAAAATCTTTTTTCTAAAGTGCCTAGAATTATTTCTAAAAAACATATTTTTACATTTCAAAGAAAAAGGTGTTTTTTCATCTTATTTGTAGTAATAGCTGAACAGTTTTTTTTCATTTACAACCATATCTGTGTTTTAATATAAACATCGTTTATGTATATCGTGTTTAAAGTTCAAGGTGTTCCTATATAGAAGATCCTCTTTAATCCCTTTGATCTAAATAATCATCTGCAAAGGATTTTCTCATATTTTCAGATGGCAAAAATATTAAATAAACATTCCAGCAATGTTTAAAATTATAAATATATCTAAATAAAATTGACACTATATATATCAATAAACTTTCATCTCAAATATGTACATATAGCCAAAGTTCATGTAGAGAAACGTATATATATTGTGACAAATCTTGTGTTTTGAAATCATCAATTTACAAAGGTTTCCGTTTAATAATTCACCATTAAATTTCTGAAAGCTTTCGAAAAATCTGAGTTATTTAAAATGGATCAGCGTAAAATGTAAATTAAAAAAAAAAACTCTAATTTCCATAATATTTCTTAAATCACATTCCAATATCGAAATTTTTAAGTACTCGTTCGAGAATTTATGGAAGAAAAGATTCCATTTTACGCAAAATTTGTTCCGCTTTAATATTGGTCCCAAAAATGAAATGATGTTGTCATTTTAACTATTCGGTATTTATAACTCTTCACTAATGCTCGTTAAAAACAAGTAAGTTTAGCTGAGCTAACTACTAAATTTGGAGAGGTAATTTATCTGTTTTAGATATATTTTAAACAGAAAAATTTTACTTCACAAGGGGGAAAATAAGCTAATCACGTATTAAATCGAGTTTGGTGGTCTTCGCAGTTAGATTTAAGTTCTGTGATTTGAGATAGTGCAATATTAACCACGTTTATCAAATAAATACCATTTAATGTCAAACTTATGTTTAATAGTCTAGTTCTTTATTCAAGTTGGGATTGATTCTTGATTTTAAATTTTGAAATGTTATTTGAAAATTTGAAACGTTGTAGTCACTCATTTCTTTGGTGTAATACCAAAACATATATATTTTTATTCTACAAATATCTCATGACTCGGGGAAATATGACCTTCATTTTTTATGTTTATTTTGTTCTTACTGGATGACATATTTAGTTATATAATAACTGAATAATTTCGACACTCCTGACAATTAGACTCTTTGGCAACAATTAGACTCTTTGAAACTAACTCAGACAACAAAATTTTACACTCATTTTTACTTGACCGTCAAAGGGCTCAATAGTCCTAAATTAGGTATTTTACCTGATTGCTATAAGTGAAATTGTCTTTAAATTAAAACAAAATGCGCTAATATTGTGACAGGTGATATGGATAGATTCTTTTTAGTGCATGAAATAGATTTTGAAAGCATTCATTCTAATTTAGACTCAGTTTTACATTTTATGTGCAATACCTCTCTTCCGTTCGTTCTTATTGCTCATAACATTAAGTCCCAAATGCAAAGATATAATATTCTGGCTATAATACCCTCTGGTCTTAGAATTATTTTCTCGTAAAATTAAAATCCTTTTCATAGATTTGGAGTGAGCTGAAAGGCAAAATGCAGAAATGCAATGTCTGCTCTGTGTTGCAGTCTCTGTGAAAATTCAAAGAAGACTTCCAACAACTCAACAATAACAAACATTTTAATATGTTTGAGACACATGTTACTAACAGTCTTATATTTCTTTCGGGAAAAGAAGCATGAACGCAACAAACATCAGAAAATAAAAGAATTGTAAATAGAAAAATTGCTTTAGAGACTTTATTTTAACATTGACTCTTCGGAAACTTGACTGAAAATCCACATTTTAACAGAGATTTAAAATAAGAAATTAAAAAAAATTACAGTAAAATCAAAATTTACATTTTGAACATTCGTTGTTTAGGCGGATTCTATCTTTTTAAATTCCAAATTCCTTACTCAATTAAGTTAATTATGGCTTCTCTTCAAGTTTAAGAAAACTCTAAAGTCAAGAAAATTTTTACATTTTGGAATTTTCATTCTAGTATTTAAGGAACAAAAAATCTGCTTTGAAAATTTATTTTTTACAAATCATGAAAAATTATTCTTTCCAAATAAACAAACGCACGTATTCAAATATTACAGTCGTTATTTTTCGAATAAATAGCTAAATTGATACATGCCTGCTGAATATTCAACAATCTTGCTGAATTGTTTATTTGTTTTTAATTCAAAAATAAATTTTAGAAAAAACAAATATTGCTAAACATTGATGTAAGTTCTGATTTATTTTAAAATTTAACGATCTTTTTACTTGGCATAAAGGATGTAGGCGAGTAAGTGTTAATTTTTAAGGAAAATCACCAGGAATAGCATTTTACAGTTCTCCCAATTAGAATATGACTATGTGATGATAGTCTTGTACAAGCCTGGGGGAACATTTAGTTTTATTCAACATTTTGAACTATTTAACTTTCTTAATGTTATTATTTTTAGTCCTCTAGCATCTTAATATAAATTCAGACGAGATACATAAGGTTGTTGACTCGGGCAAAATTAAGGACGAGAAGATGGTTTGTTATGACCTCTTCTTTGGTAAGGCCCAGACACTCCAAAATGTGTTCCAGGAAGCATGTGTCCAAAATGTGTTTCCTGGACATGGCACTTAGTGCAGATGGATAAAACCTTTCCTCACCCGCCAATAGAGAGGCTCATGGGGTGCCCACTAGCAAAACTGGAGGGTGCAGTTGGGAGCTTCTATCGCATTTTAAGAAAAGGGAAGTGCCGGGACGACACCTAGTCTACCAGTGATCAGTGCGAGGAGTCAGCCAAGAGATATTATCTAGGACCTTATTTATCTTTACACTGCATTTACTCAGCAAAGCAAATTAGATGACTACCGTCGCCTGTATGCTAAGAGAGTTCATAAGTTTAAAAACTACCCCTGCCCCTGAACTAATGAAAGTTTCGCATCTGCTTCAGTGACATTCGTGCTTCTTTTGAAATGACAATGAATGTAACACACCCTAAAATATTTTTAAACTAAACTTGGGAAACTGCTTCGAGTGCTCAGGAATCAAACCCAAGACGTTTTGCTGTTCGAATAGTCATGATAACGTCTACACCATAAGCATATTTAATGATATTTTCAAATTCTTCCCATACTATTCCTTAAAAGAGGCAAATTTAGATTCCTGTCTTAAAACAGGTGAATAAAAAAAAAAGATGTAGTGTAAATAATTTTACATTTCGATAAAAATTAAATTTTTCTCAGTTGTAAATTCATTATTCAAAGTCAAGTGTTAAAGAATTTTAATGAATGTAAAAATGTCTCCTAATCCCTAAGAGCACTCAAAAACTTCTCAAATTATTTTAGTAAATATCATATAAAAGGATTTTTATTATATTCTAAATTTTAAAACTGAGCATATTTTCTCGTGTTTTCACTAAATACCCAGTATCAGTTTTTGAAATGTATATATTTTTCTCAATCTTTGTATATCAGTAGTTTTGTTATAAATTTTCTATGTTTATATATTTAGGGAAACATGGAATTTTCTACCTCATAAAAAGTGAAATATTTCGCGATCGGTAATATTTATTTTTCTCGTAGGGACAAACTTTTAAAAATACAGTAGGGTGACTAACATTTTTTTTTCATTTTTTAAATCTATGATATTCAGAATAAGTAAATATATGTCAACAAAAGAAATTTACAACGTTTATGCCATGCCACCGAGATAAATTTTACCAGTGTTTGATAAAACACGCGTGTATCTCTGTTCGCACGTTAACAGGATAAGAATACTAACATTTTACTTCTATTTTAAAGTAAAAATCCATGTCGAAAACAAAAGCTCCTTACGCTCACTGAAATCGCAAAAGATTATGCTTATTTTATAATAAGAGGCTTTTATTTTCAAATTGTTTGTTCTGCTAAACAACACTTTCTGAATACCAAATGCTTTTTCTCTGAAGCGTTCAAAATATTAAAAATTTTGCGTGTTGGTATGACACATAATAACGAAAACTTTTTTTGAAAACTTTTACCTTAACTGCTTAGAGGGAGTTTTGGAAATACACATTCTCTGGTGTCAAAATAATTTTCATAACAAATTTGAAATTCTCTATCTTGTGTCTCCCGCTTAAAGGAATTAATTATGATTATAACCTTACTCTCATCAACTTCCAAGTTATAATATCTCACCTTTTATTTGCTAAAGGAAGTGTTATTCATATTAAATATTACTACAGAGAAATGCACACACACACACACACACACACACACACACACACACACACACACACACACACACACACACACATATATATATATATATATATATATATATATATATATATATATACATATACGAGGGTTGTAAATAAAGTAGTGGGAAAGTAGCCGAGAAAGTCTTAGAACATCAGGCATGCGCAAACAGGATACCGGAGGAGTGAGGTGGAGCTGTTGTCGATGTGTAAAGTGCATATAACCGTCCATCCAGTAGGAGTGATAGTTGCTGCGTGACGCTGAAGTGGGCAGTGTCGTTTCTACCACTCTAATTCATGTTTACAAAAGGAGATCAGCGGTAGGGGATTAAAATCTAGGTTGCTCGTGGCTACAGCACCATCTGCGCCCAGCTATACGGAGCAAACGCCCACGTTTATTCCGGGATAATCTCCCTATCGTGTTGCATGGCAATGCTAGTTGTTATGTTGCACGATCTGTAAATGATCTTTTGACACGACATCTTTCCTCAGTAGAAAGAACCCCTTCGAGGCATCCGATTTCCTGACAGTGATCCGAGCATTAGGCAGCTCTGTCGCTGACATGTATACACAACGCGTTGCCAACGGTATCCTACAGTTTTCTGACATCTGGAAAAATGTACAAGACTTTGCTGGTGATTATATTAAAGGAATGTAATGTAATTTTGCTTGTACGTTCATTAAATAATGTTTTCCGGGTATGATGTCATTACTTTATTTACAAAACCTCGTATATACATATATATATATATATGATATATATATGATATATATGTATGATATATATATATATATATATATATATATATATATATATATATATATATATATATATATATATATATATATATATATATGTATGAGTCGTTTTTATAATAATCTGTTGAAAAGTTCATTTCCATAGCACACTGTTAGATAAAAGATTGAGCTCAATAATTTACTACAAACTAACGAAATTTATGATTTTAAATATTCCTAGTATGATATACACTGCTGGCCACTGTAAATGCAACACCCTGAAGGAAACATGCAAATAACATGAAATTTACAACATGCATTAGCGGAGGTGGGATATGCAAATGATTAGAATTTCAGCGCAGACGCACATCACGCGCGCCTGTGGCGCCACTTCAAAGCGCTATTTAAGGCTTGGAGATTTCGACGATTTCAAGTTCGGCAGTTGTGTTTTTCTTGTGGTTTTTTCAAAAAAACGATCAATTACGCCTCGTCGAAAACAGCGATCATCTTTTGATCAAGTATCCGAGTTCGACAGAGGAAGGATAGTGGCCAACCGAGATTGTGGATTATCTTTCAGGGAAATCTGTAGTCGTGTTGGACGAAACCAAACAACTGTAATGCGGATATGTGATCGTTGGATGCAGGAGGGTACGACGGACCGGCGTGTTCGATCGCATCCACCTCAGCGCACCACTTCACGTGATGACAGGCAAATTGTGCGCATGGCAGTGACGGATCGCTCAGTCACATCACAAACCATAGCACAGCACATGCAGTCTGTAACGCATCACCCAGTGTCTGCGCGTACCATTCGACGCCGTTTACAGCAGAGTGGTCTGTCCGCAAGACGTCCATTGCTTTGTCTACCCTTGACGTAGAACCACAGACGTCTCCGCCGCCAATGGTGGGATTACAGAAGGATGTGGACGGCAGAATGGAATGAAATTGTCTTTACTGACGAGTCACGCTTCTGTCTGCAACACCACGATGGTCGCATTCGAGTCTGGAGACACCGTGAAGAGAGGATGCTGAACAGCTACGCTATGCACCTCCACACTGGTCCTGCAC
Source organism: Dolomedes plantarius (assembly GCA_907164885.2). NCBI lineage: Eukaryota > Metazoa > Arthropoda > Arachnida > Araneae > Dolomedidae > Dolomedes > Dolomedes plantarius. The sequence goes on from OU015495.1 coordinate 74,321,400, forward strand.
CGGGTATTATGGTATGGGGCGGTATTGTATATCACTCTCGCAAACCTCTAGTACGCATTGCCGGTACTTTAAACAGCCAGCGCTACATCTCCGAGGTGTTGGAGCCAGTTGTCCTTCCTTACCTTCAGGGCTTGCCCACATCCATATTTCAACAGGATAATGCTCGACCACACGTGGCACGCATTGTCCAACGGTTCTTCGTCAATGGCCAGATTGAATTTCTTCCCTGGCCGCCTCGCTCTCCGGATCTTTCGCCGATAGAAAACATGTGGTCCATGGTTGCTCTACGATTGACCCAGATTCCATCCCCAGCTGCCACAGCAGATCAACTTTGGCAACGTGTGGAAGCTGCTTGGTCTGCTGTACCCCAAGAACTCATCCAAAGTCTCTTTGAATCAATGCTGAGGCGTGTGGCAGCGGTGATCTCCAACAATGGCGGCTACTCTGGCTACTGATTTTGGCAGGAACCACACTTCACAGAAGTCTATAAATTTAATCATTTGATACTTGGTGAACATGTTATCTACAAAATAAATTTTGTTGCGATAACTTTTGTCTTTCTTGGTGTTGCAATTTGGGTGGCCAGCAGTGTATATATATATATATATATATATATATATATATATATATATATATATATATATATATATATATATATCATACTAGGAATATTTAAAATCATAAATTTCGTTAGTTTGTAGTAAGGTATTGAGCTCAATCTTTTATCTAACAGTGTGTTATGGAAATGAACCTTTCAATAGATTATTATAAAAACGACTTTCAAGCAAAAACAGTGGTTCAACTTTAAAGGTTCTTAATTGAAAATAACAATAATGTTTTTTCTACTGGTTATTTTATGTTACCGCTGTTAAATTTAAATAAGACTTTAGAACATGAAATGTATATTTTCAAATATTTTTGTATGTATTTAAGTTATGAATAATAGTATTAATAAATATTAATAGCAATCTTCATATTAATTTAAAACTTAATATTGTGAAATTATGGATTGCTGAAAATATATAAATACATGAGAAATATATTTTATAAAAAAATGTTTAAAGCCAGTTTATTTTTACACATTCGTTTTCATATACAAAATATAAAATGGTTAGTGTGCGAAAAGATTACAACATATTTTCAAGCCAAATTTTTTCAATTTCTACTTTTTAAAATCTTTTTCCCTTTATGAAAACCTTGAACAATTTTGGTGTATCAGGAAATATTTTTAACGGGACAATAGACAAAATCTCTAAAGGTGAAATTAACTTGAATTCCAGAAATTGAATTCTAGTGTAGTTCCAGAATAGCAGCAAAATTTGTAAGAAAGAGAAAAATGTTGTGAGTTATTGAATCCAAATTAACCTCCCTCCGGTTAAAGTAAATGGCCACTTAGGTTAAATAATTCAAAGAAACATACGCGAATGCAAATCAGCAGCGCTTTTCCACTAGATTAGAAACCCCGTAGATAACGTACACGGCAGTCAGGCGAGAGACGACACGAGACGAGGCCGGACAGCGGTGCGAAACGAAAAGAAAAACTGAAAGATCTGCCGATCGCTCAGTTCGAGTACACCCGTTGAATGGTGCCATGAGCACTGGTCGAGTGATAAGTGGAAGAATGTCGTGTGGTCAGATTAATCATCGGTCCCATTGTTCCCCAGAAAAGGTCGTGTGCATTACTGGAAAAATCCCAAACAATTATATGATCCTGATTGTATCATTCAAACTATCATACATGCAGACGGAACTAACATGGTTTGGACTGCTTTCTCATGGTTTTCAGCAAGTCCTATAGTAACCCTAAACGGGAGTTACACTGGGATGGATTAGAGGGCGTCCATTAATTGCGTGAGGCGATTTTGGCGATTTTTCGACCTTTTCCCCCGCCTGGTGAGATTTCGTGAAATTTGCCTCCCCCCCTCCCCCCCCCTAATCTCACGTCTATCAGATGTTTCACGTCACAATCAGATGTTTCAAAATGCATATTTTTAGTGTAAATACGTTAATCTGTGCTTGATTGCGTTGAATTTATTTAATAAAACAGAATTTGCTCAATTATTTTTATTTAAGACTAGTTAAGGCTAGTATTTAATACTACTAAGAACGTAGTCTAGAATCACAGTGAGAAAATCGAACAATAGAATACTTAAATAGGAACTACTAAAATTCGTAAAAGAATATTCATTCTAATTCAGTCCACGGCGACTCATGTGTGGTCTCAAGAGTAACTACTGGAACTATTGTGTAGGATTTAGGCATATTTTAATATAGAAACATGTTTTACTTAATATAACCCAGTTTTCTCGCAATTTTACACTGTTTCTTGAGGAAAAAAATTACGTGATATTTGTCGAGACTTCCCTCTCTCTCCCACGTAAGACTGGGTGAGATTCGGCTCGACTCCCCCCCCTAAAAGCCTCACGCAATTAATGGACGCCCCCTTATGTCGAACTTTTTGCTAACCATGTTCATCCTATGATGCAAACATTGTTTCTTGTTGGAGAGGGTGTTTCCTAGGATAATAAAGCTCCTGTCCATACAGCAAGTCCTGTGAAATTGTGGCTTGAGGAACATGAAAACAGAGGCAAACGTGTTACCTGAACCCCACAGTCCCCCGACTTCAATATAATCGGAACACTGTGGGTTTTTTTAGAGAATAGAGTCAAGTATCGATATCCACCAACACCAACTCTACATTAACTTTCACGATTTCTCCATGACGAGTGGTAGAATACTCCCTTAACCACTATTCATGTCTTGTATAAATCTGTTCTGAGGCGAATTAAATGCCAAAAACATTCCTACTCCATACTAATAAAGTATTTCATGTTATTCCTTGGTGTTTCCGTTATTTTGATAACCACCTTTATATTACTTGAAAGTAACGGTAAAAACAATTGAACTTCATAATGTGTAAATCGATTTATGACATTTATAACAAAAGAAATTGCACTGAAGTAGAAACGATATCAATGAACAATTATAGCAAAAAATAATACAAGAAAAGTAAAAGAAATATATTTGGCTGCGAAAGAAAAATATCTTTCAAGCATCTTTAAATTTAATAACATTAAAAAAATACACTTAACACGAAAAGATATTTTTCTGAACGAAAATGTAGACTGTTTTTTAAAAATTTATTCCACAATTTTGTAAAGGTATGAAAACAACTGGACACAACTGTAACTTAATTAATCTTAACATGCATTCATTAAGAGAATAAGAGTTTAAAAAATTTAATGTAATTACATCAAGATAATCTCTTTCACGAGTTAAGGTGCTGATACGGCTTTCATCATCGGGGAGTGATCAAGAGATAGAGCATTACTGCAAATATAATTAGCCAAAATGTCCCTCTGCGAGTGGCACAGTATCTCAACATATAATCGATTAAAGATTAAAAATCCTAACACGAGAAACAGAAAAGAAGATAAAACAAGGATTAAAGAATAAACAAGAAACTAGAATTTTTTTTTTGAAAATTCTTGAAGAATTATCAGAAATGGGAAAAACTCTAGATTGAAATAATAGCCATCTAAGCTGAATAAATATATATAAGGGAAAAATTGCTGCCATTAATTAAAATTTTATGTGGTACTAGTAATAAAGTGTTTTCAATATACATGGCTCAGAAAAACCAAGGTTATCGATTGCCTTCAAACTATGGGATGCGATGAAAGATCCGGAAAATGAATACATAACTGTTATGCATGCCTATGAACATGAACTACTTTGGTCCTTCTACTTTGGCCAATATTAATTTTAGAACAGTCTGTTTTTGCTTACCTATAATGAATATTTTAAGAGGGTATTGCTCTTTTCTTTCACTTGTTTTGGTGATATATGTTCTATAATAAATATATATGTTTTGCAATATAAATATCTTTCCTGATTTCTCTTACGGCTATTAAATTTCTGGTTTGAATACTCTCAAGTAATATAATATTTTTTATTAAAAGCCATTTTAATTAGCTTTTAGAACTTATACGGTTTCAGTACATTTCTTTACATTTAAATATATAAATATTTCATAAATAGTAGATTTTCGCTTGGATTTTATAAATCTAGTACTCATATATTTTTCATAATATATATTTTCAACAAAATTGAAAGCTTTTATATCTTATTTAAACTAGAAATATTTTTGCAAAGAGCAATGAATGCTTAATTAGCCGTAGAACCTATCTCCTTAAGTGAAATCCTAAGATCAACTTCCCTTAAGAAATTGGAAAAAATTTTAAGCATTCAAATCCATCAATGAATTCGTTTTGCAAAAAGATCGGAAGCACAAAATATACCTTTCCGCGTTTCGAAACATTACGATTGGTAAAAGGAATCCTTTTAACTTCTTAAAAAATAATACTTAAGATACATAAAATACTTTAGTTAAAGTGAAAATGCAATAGATTAGAGTAAAAATATTATGTACAGAAACAAGCTATTCATTTCATTGCAGTTTTATAATAATCCTTTCACAGTACAATTATTTTTGTAAATTTATGAACAGACATTAAAAGTTGTTTTAAAATGTTATAAATTGCTAATGGTAGCAACATAATATAATCAACAGAAACAACCTATTTATTTCAATGCATTTTTACTACAGTGATCATTATTTATTACATTATAACTTTACTGTATTTTCTATACTAGTTTACATTATTAAATAAAATTCCATCCCTGAGTTGCAATTTCTGGGAACTTATTATCAGGTATTTAAAACTGTTATAAAATGTTGAAATCAACGAGGAGTAAAAATACTTAAGATATGCTTAATTAATGACGAATCACAAATGTAACTAGATGATTGGATAAGAGGGCAACGGTCATTTTTTTTACACGAGGGCAAATTAGACCGAGACCTACTGCTTAGAGCTGATTTCGAGCGGCTATAAATACCCATGCAAATAGTGGTACTCGAACCTACAGATTCTGTTACTGAATTCCAGCACCCTATTCTGTTACTGAATTCGACCATTGCTCGGAACTAGTGATGTTAGATATTATTTTGCATTATATTGCATAAAATCCAGTAAATTATATTGCGTCGTATTATAGTACATAAAATCCAATATTAATGAAAATCCCATTGTAAATGTTGCATTCTTGAAAAACAAATAATGCATTGTCGTCATAATGTAAAGAAAAGCCCTTTACATTTAATAAAATCAAGAAATATTTACTCTAGTTCTTATTCTTCAAACATGGAAAGACAACACATATTGGTAAAAATACACACGATTAGAATAAAAATGTTTCTCATAGAAACAATGCAATAATAGAAACATTGAAAATTTTTGAATTGCACACTAAAAGAATGCAATTCAATAATTTGCATTGAAACGAAGGGCTTGTTTTGATGAAATCAAAAAATTCGTTTTATAGAGAAAAAAAAATACCATTGAAATCTTTTTGAGACAATATTTGGCATACTGTTAAAAAAATACTAAATAGATATTATGTTCTCAAAAAGAAAAATACACTCATGGACAAAAAAATTAGCGCACCAAGAAATAATTGCGGGATCGTAACGAAACTTGCAATGATGGTACATGTCGGGGAGATATGCAAATGAATAGAAATGCAGCGTGATTGCGCATTACGTATAGCCGGTAGAGAGCGTTGAACATCGTACTATGTGGAGTATAAAACAGGTAACCAAAGCTTGTTTGAGTGTGCTGAATCATTTACAAAGGAAGAGCTGAGATAGACATGCCATTACGCCGTGTTCGAAGACAATATAAGAAGTTGTCGCAGTTTGAGAGGGGTTGAATCGTCGGGATGATGGAAGCTGGATGGTCAGCTAGGCGAGTAGCTCGTCAATTAGGCCGCTCTGATTGTGTTGTGAGGAGGTGTTGGGACCAGTGGACCCAAGAGATGTCATGTACACGAAGACCAAGCTCAGGACACCCTCGACAGACCAGTCGTCGAGAAGACCGCCACATCGTAAGAAATGCACGCGTACAGACAACTGCTTCATCGGCCGCCATCCAGGCACAGGTAGCACCTTCACTAGGGGCCTCTGTGTCTTCTCGAACCATACGACGGCACCTGGCTGAAGGACAGTTGGTATCGCGGCGCCCATTACGTGTGCTGCCCTTGACGCCCACCCATCGACGCCTCCGTTTGGAGTTTTGTCACGCACGAGGAAACTGGACTGCAGTGGAATGGAACCAGGTCGTCTTTAGCGACGAATACAGATTCAATCTCGGCAGTGATGACAATCGTGTTCGTGTGTGGAGAGCCCGTGGTGAACGCTTCAATCCTGTCTTTGCTGTACAGCGACACATCGCTCCCACAGCTGGTGTGATGGTATGGGGTGCCATTGCCTACAATACACGGTCACCCCTAGTATTGTTCCGTGGCACCATGACAGCCCAGCGGTATGTTCATGAAATCCTGCAAACACATGTGTTGCCACTCATGAAACGGCTCCCAGGAGCCATTTTTCAACAAGACAATGCTCGGCCTCATACGGCAAGGGTGTCACAAGACTGTCTCCGCACTGTTACTACCCTTCCTTGGCCTGCCCGATCCCCAGATTTGTCTCCAATCGAGAATATCTGGGATCATTTGGGACGACGAGTTGGGCATCCCACGAGTTTGAACGAACTAGAGGCAAGGTTACAGCAAATATGGAACGAAATGTCTCAAGACATCATACAGAACTTGTATGACTCAATGCCCGATAGTATCGCATCGTGCATTCGCGCTAGAGGGGGTCCAACGGAGTATTAACTCCTCCGTTCTTTTGCTTTTTTCTCTGAAATAAATTATCCTTTTTCTTTGATTTTCTTATCATTTACTTATATCAAAGTAGTTATTACGTATGTAAAATTTCGTTTCATTTTCACGACTCCTTCTTGGTGCGCTAATTTTTTTGTCCATGAGTGTACAAACTCTAAATCAATATAATATATTGTTCCCGTAACTTTATATCCAAAGAACATAATTTGGTGGCTAGATTTGAAATGCACCACTTTTTAATGGTGTAGAGAGGACACATTGTGTATATTGGTTAGAGGAAACATTGTTAGAGGCCCAAATTTTGAGTCACCTTACCATACAAAGTATGGTAAATAAATCTCGGAGGAGCGTCATCTAAAGGTGGTACAGGAAGTTTGTGAGAACAGGGTATGATGTTCATATCGCAATATCAACAGGGAGGGTGTTTCAGTAGAAACCAGGCAAAGTCTTGGCAGAAGTAAAGTCAACCAGACGTTCACATCGTGACACGGTTCATTGAACTTAAGATGGGTTCTTACCTTCTTACGTGTATGGACAGCGTTCAAAATTATTGTCGCCAATGCTGAAATGCACCGTGTATACTCTATCACATCAGATAAGAATAATACATGGACATGTAAACAGGGCCCGATTTAGAAAATTCTTGACTATTGGCACAACTCAGGATGGGGGCCCCTTAACACTAATGTGGGCATAAAATTTCCAAATTTAACACACACAAAAAAAAAATCATGAATTATTGTGAAAGTACCATTTTGCCAAGAATTGGCTATTTGAAGCGTAGAACCCTAGAACATTATCAAATAACAAAAAGCAATGCAACATTTTAACTTCATCATTAAAACACCAATACAATGCAACCAGAAAAACTTATTAATCTCTTATATAGTACACTATAACACATATATGATGAACTATACATGTAATTATACATATGATGAACCAATCAATCAATCAAATTTGAAAGGATATATAAAAAATTGTTATTAAAAAAGGCAAAATAAAAAAAAATTTAAATTGGGAATTTTTTTCTTTTTTTTCCTTTTTAAATTAAAATTTTTGGGGCTCCTCAACATTCAGGGGCCCCTAGGCTCGGGACTACTGAGCCTAATGAAAAATCAGGGCCTGAGTGTAAATGCAAATGGTACGACTGCAGAACTACTGGAAGGTAATTTTGGCGAACTTGAACTTGCTGTGTTAAAAACCTCAATTTAAAATTATCTATACATATTCATTTACTCTCAAATGTCACTTAAAAATGTATGTGCCATTTTAAAACTCGTTGTATTAGGTTAATTAAATTTACGTTTTACATGAAAAAAGTTCAATATGAATTATTTATTTTTAAATATTTATTAAAATACGTGGGGAAATATAAATCTTGTGCCACTTAGTATCTGTTACCGTTTCCACTTTTCAAAAGTATCTTCCTTAATTGTTTTCTCTAATCCAGCGGTTCCCAACCGGTGGGTCGCGACCCACTTGTGGGTCGCGGATGGGTTACAGGTGGGTCGCGACTCAACCCTAAAACTATCAGAAACCATCGAATAAACCATCAGAAAAGATAAGAAAAATCTTAGCTTACTTAAAAACAGCAATTTTACATATTGATAGATTGTGATAACAATTTTCTTAACTGTAATTATATCAAAGCTGTATGATTTTTTTTGCCTGAAAAATTAAAATGGTCTTTGTGTACTTTTATAATTGCAGTTTTTATCTTCACCTAGGAACACTTGTTAATGAGTATGAAACCACTTGTTGCATATATTGCAAACATATATCTATTATTAAAATAATAACTGTTTTGCTACAAAGTGCTTATATTTTGTCAACCATTTTCAAATCAGAATACAAATTGTTTATCAATAATCAATCTGTATCTCCAAAACAGCATATATATATATATATATATATTTATATATACAGGGTGTCCCAAAACGACCGCATAAACTCTGCACAGCTAAATACCTCGTTGGGAGTACATAAAAACTGCCCAAAAGAAGCGTTCCTGTACGATCCATAGTTTACGAGAAAAATACGAAAAACAAAGTATGACGTCACTGCCAGATCAAGAAAAAACACTTTATTGAACATATCAACAGCATGCACAATTTAAAGCAGATATTCAAAGTGTCCGCCGTGCATGTCGAGGCAGGCTTGAGCACGCCGTGGAATGGCTGTCATCAAACGTTGCAGCATCGCGGGGTCCACCGAAGTACAAGAAGCATGCAGACGAGCAACTAAGTCCATTTGTGTTGTCACTACGTCTCGATACACCAGTTCCTTGAGATGGCCCCATAGGAAAAAAACCAACGGTGTAAGATCTGGCGAACATGGCGGCCAAAGAACCGGACCCCCATGTCCGATCCAGCCGCCGGGGTAATCCATATCCAGCCAACCACGTACAGGAGCACAGAAATGAGCCGGAGCCCCATCATGCTGGAACCAAAGTCCCGGTATTGCCGCTAATGGTATGTCATCGAGAAACTCGGTTAAGACTTCATTGAGAAACACCAAGTACGACTGTCCCTAGAGCCGTTCAGGCAACAGATATGGTCCAAGCAGTCGATCCCCGAGTATACCGGCCCACACGTTAAGTGACCAACGTTCCTGATGTTTCTACGGCCGGATTGCATGCGGATTGACCTGGGACCACATATGGCTGTTGTGATTGTTGAATACCCCATCACGAGTGAAACACGATTCATCAGTCCACAGGATATGTGCAATGAAACCATTATCTGTGTTCTGTTGCTGCAACAGCCATTCACAGAAGGCCACGCGTTTCTGAAAGTCATCTGGTTTCAGACCTTGCACGGTTGTGTACCGAAATGGGTGTAGCCTCTCAGACTGTAAAAGCCTGTGCACAGTACTTTTACTCGAAGTCATCTCACGGGCTAATGCGCGTGTGCTTACCTCGGGCGTCTCTTCTACCCGCTGCAGTATTGTGTCCCCGCCTGTGCTACCGTCAGGCCGCTCCGCGGTCTTCCAGTATCGTGAATATTGGCTGTTGGCAAGACGCTTCCCGTATTTCGCAGTCTGTCGTCCAGCCTACGGATGACATTGACATCGGGTGGACGGCGGGACGGATATCGACGGGCATACTCCCTAGCAGTTCGTAAGGCATTTCCATTACATCAGCCGTACATCAAGTACATGTCGCAGTAGTCACCAACGGAGTACATGGCCACCATACGAAGACTACCGGTAGCTGCAAGATGCAGCCTTTTAAATACCAGTTCAACGGTGGCTTAACGTCATTCCATGGCGCGTGCGTATGCATGACGCGATATGCGCGGCGAACGTTTTAAACATTATCGTCTGGAAAGATATGCAAATATTGTTGTTGATATGTCCAATAAAGTGTTTTTTCTTGTACCGGCAGTGACGTCATACTTTGTTTTTCGTATTTTTCTCGTAAACTATGGCTCGCACAGGAACGCTTCTTTGGGCAGTTTTTATGTACTCCCAACGAGGAATCTAGCTGTGCAGAGTTTATGCGGTCGTTTTGGGACACCCTGTATATATATATATATATATATTTGCAATATTTGATGGTAAATTATATATACATAAGGAAGGGATACGATACAAATGAGGTTTTTTACTCCACCATGGACCAATGGACCGTGGAGGTATTCCGATAAGGAAAGGTGGGTCGCCAGCTGAAAAAGATTGGGAACCACTGCTCTAATCTATCTTCCTCAATTTCCTAAAAATATATCTTTTCTAATTGGTGATTTTCTTTTTTTACTATATTGTAATCACTTGTCTAAAAACATTTTGGCAGGACTATTCAGTCATTAAAGTAAGTATTATTAAATCCTACATTGAGTTCATTTACCATTTCCTTACATAGGTATCTTCTAATTTTCTACTCTACTTTACGAATATCATGAATAAATTTAGCTGTGGAAAAGTGTAGTTTTTGTTCTTTAGAACAAAGTAAAGGAAGAGCTGGATTACTTCTTTCTATGTCAGTAATGTTAGAACAATTATTTTCAGTTGTTTAATCTGTAAAAAATTATTACGTGATGTTGTCGGGCCCAAGATGTGAATTTGTAGTTGACGGTCTACTTGTTGTAGTTAAATGGTTTTGATTATGAGAAAATAGTTACTAAGAGGGACAAATGTCCACTATAAATAATGAATTCCATATTCTTATTTTAAGTAAGTGAAATATATTATAAAATGAAATTATACAATGTGTTCCTATATATTATAATTTACATATTACCGTATATCCATTATATTGTAATTTATCTTATATTATATTAATTGTTTATTACATTATAATTTATCCATTTGTTTTTTTTTCCGAGCCGATATAGAATATGCAATATTTTGAACAAACGGTAACATATAAACATACACACGGTAACGTACAAACACGGTAACATATAAACATATGTCACCGTGAAAGTCCGAAATCTGCAGAATGTCGACATTCTCCGGGGAATGTCAACGTTCACATATTGGCTTGGTGTATGTCCGTAATATTTGCTTAATATCATTATTTCTCACTTACACCGACAAATGTCAACAGTCACCATGCACTGATGGTGAATATTGAATAAAAATGTTTTTGTTATGTTTTTAAATCATACTTTATTATTAAAACATATTATGATATAAGTCAAAATAGGAGAAAGATTAAGTAACAGCACATGCAATTAAACTGTTGAATTTAATGAAACTAACTGAACGAATCTAACAAACATAACTAAAACGAACAGTACATTCTAAATGAAAAAAGGAAATAACACCAATTATGAACTTACTTAATTATGTGATTGAGGTTATACAATCTCACTTATTGCAACAACTTAAACTGTTATGACACTTTGAATTGCACAAGAGTCCCTTTCTTTTACAACTGCATGTAGTCGAGGAACACTTCTTTTTGCAATCACAGCGTGTATAGCATTGCCCTCCACTTCCCGAATTAGTTGCAGTTGTCTCTCTCAGCGACATTTCTTGAGAAGAAATCTCTCATTTATGGGAAGTGACTTTTCTTTACAAATTATGAACTAATTACGGGTATAAAGCTGCTCAAGGGTACCATTTTTGTATGCTAATTTATAAAAAACGGAGTATTTTATTTCAACAACAACCGCCAACACATTTCGGGCATCTGTACGACCACGATCGACATTAGGGACTAGTATTCGTACGGTATCATCAGCAATTTGAGCAGGAGGAAATTGTCTTTTTGAGGTTCGTAACATTTTTGTTGCTTTCAGTAGAAGATTCTCTTTCACTGTCGCTCTTTTTATAGAAATAAATCTCGTGTTGTTCAGTAAGGACTTGGTATGAAGATGTGGTAGGTTGCAGCTCCTCTTCAATATTTTCCTTTGAAATATCTTTTTCGGTATGGCGACTGCTCGAATTTTCTTCAAAAGTATTAACAATTTCTTCGAGCTTTTCTTCAGTTTCAATATTTGCGATTTGCTTGCCAGGCATGACGATGCTCTGCTTTTTTTTTCGGGGGGGGGGGGGGGGTTAACGCTAAACAGGGCTTCATAAGGACTTTGGCGTATTCCATCGTGGTATCTTCTGTTTTTGGTAAATTGAACAAAGGGAAAACCATCTGACCCTTTATTTGTATCGTTATCATTCATCCATGCATTTTACATATTCTGTAATCCGGATTGGCCCTTTCAACTGAGCCTTGTGTTTGACTGCGGCGAGGCTTTCCATGAACTATCTTAAAATCTTTCCACATAGGGCATAGTTCTGATATGACTTGATTACTGAATTCCCTACCATTTATCTGAATGCAATAGAGCTGGGGCACCAAGTGATAAAAATATTTTAAGAAGATGATACGCTACTTCGTCAGCTGTCTTAGTTTTCAAAGGTCGCAGTTGGAAAAACTTCGCTAAATGATCTTGATACAACGTTATGAACTTATATTCACCATCCCTGTGTGATTGCAGGTCTATCCTATCGACTGGACATCTTGAGTTTAACTCCAAACTGACCTTTGGTTTCACAACAATACCTTTTCATAGATTTACTATGCTTCATTTTACATAGTTTACATTAATTTAAATACAACATTACAACGTCATATGGAATATTTTTGTATTTAACTTACAATTCTTTAATCCCACGTGTTCTTCCTCCATGGCCTAATCTGGAGTTTCAGATAGTATAATGAATAATTCATCATAGGTAACATAATACTGTACAAGTTGGTACCCGTAAAACATGACGGCTAGATAGTAAATAAATGTACTAACACACAAATTATAGTCAACACATCATTGCCAAATGTTGAAAATCATAATAATCCACAGAAAAAATTAATGTGTTTAAGCGGCCTCGTGCTTAGTGAGTATCTAAAGCCAGATTTAATAATGTCACTGAGCATGCGCAGAAAGCAATTTTTTTAAAACTGAATTTATCGCTAATTAAACAGCGTGAAATAAGCAATTTCCATCAGGTTTAATCTTATATTTCACAAACATAATTATCATAAAAATTAAAAAGGCCGAGAGAGATCTAGAGAGACTCCTCGGAATAAACGTGTTTACCATTAAAACATGTCACTGAGCATGCGCAGAAACAGTGAGTTTCTAAAGACATATTTAAACATGCCACTGAGCATGCGCAGGAATCAATTTTTAATTGTAAATTATCGCTAATTAATAGGAATTCCGGTTACAAAAACCAAATTTGACACATCTGTAAAGATTTGTTTATAGAGGGCGCTGCGTCGCCCGATAGATTAGAAAAGAAATTGCTTTAAAATGTAATGGCGTCTGTTTAGACGAAATCTGAAATCCAAACTTCGCAGATTATTAAATGTTGTTTTTTTGTGTTTAAAATGTGCTTCATTTTGTGTGTCGAATTGATGATTTCTCACCGAGAATAAAGACCAGGACCTGATCAAAGAATACTCAAGGAATTTGAGTACCATAATAATTTAACATGGCGCCCAACGTGGGACCACGATCGGGTAAATTCGAAAGTTAAGATTTAAATAAGGTGAGTGAGAAATTATTAATCTGCATGCATTACTATGGCTGAGTCAGATAAAATCCGCAAGAAAAGAAGCACAGTTAGAGCTTTAACTACGAAGTTGATTTCAAAAATTGAACTTGTTTTCTATGATGAAAAAATTGAAACTAATATTAAACTTGAAGAATTGAAGGATTTAAATGAGCAATTGTTAGAAAAGTGTGATCAGTTAAAAGCTCTAGATGCTCAGATAGAGAATTTAATTGGTTCTAATGAAATCGAAAATGAAATAATTGGTATTGAAGAATATTCGGAGAAAATAATTAAATGGAAAGGTATAATATCTAGGCTAATAAAAGAGCACGTAAAAAGTGTATCAGATGTTTCAGTCGATTTATCGCTAAATTCTCGCCAAGAATTATCACATAATAATGAGTTAAAAAGAAAAGTTATAAGTTTACTTAAACTTACAATTCCAAAATTTAATGGAGATCCAAGTTCTTGGATTGAATTTTGGCAGCAATTTAAAAATGCGATTCATGAAAATGATAACTTAAGTAAGACAGAGAAATTCTCATATTTAAAAATGTTATTAGAAGGAGTTGCGTTAAACGCTATAAAAGGTGTTTCGCTTACAGAAGAAAATTACATTAAGAGCATCAATTTACTAACTGACCGATTTGGTCGCGATTTTATCGTTATAAATAGTCACATGACAAACTTGTTAAATTTACATCCTGTAAAACGCTCGACCAATATTAAAGCATTCAGACGGCTATTTGATGATTTAGAAATAAATGTGAGATCACTTGAAAGTTTAAACGTAGCCGCAGGAACGTATGGCCAGTTATTATGTCCAATTTTGCTCAAACTGATTCCAGATGATATAAGTTTAGAATACAACAGACAAAGGAAATCTAATACAGAATTTGATGTTCTTGAATTAATGCAATTCTTAAAACGAGAAATTGAGTGTAGAGAGTCGTCTATCTTATTAACCCAAACCGAAAGACAACCAAAACAAGTAATTTCGAGTAAATTTGACAAAGGTCCTAATTATATATACTTCAATCCTAAAAATAATCCAACTGTTGCGTTTGCCTCTAATGTGAAACAAAATTGTTCATTTTGTTACCAAAATCATGAATCATTCAATTGCAACACTGTCCCTTCAGAAGAGAAACGAAACAAATTAAGAAAAGAAGGACGATGCTTCAAATGTTTTAAACGTTCACATTTGAGTATTCATTGTAGAAGTAGAATTAAAGATTGTTGGATTTGCAAAGGTAAAAATCATCACGAAATCATTTGTTTTAAAACTCAAAAACCATATGATGAAATACCTAATTCAGCGCCGGAAGGTCAAACAGTAATATCTAGTATCGCGAATTCTGAGGGAAAATGTAGTGATTCCATAATTTTGCCTACATGTGCTGTTGAAGTTCAAGGCCCATCAAAATCAAAGATATCCGCAGTGTTATTTGACAGCGCTTCTTCAAAATCATTTATAACGAAGGCATGTGCGCGAGAATTAAAGCTCCTTATTTTAAGAGTAGAGCATTTATTAGTTTACACTTTCGGTTCTCGTGAACCCATAAACAAGACATACGACGTAACAGAAATTGAGCTGAATCACTTGAATAATCCTGAAAGAAAAATAAAACTTGAAGTGTATGTAACGGACACAATTTCTCATGTGTCTATGGTGACGTCAGCCAGTGCGGTTGAACATTTGCTAAAAGAGTTCAAAATTCCTCTCCAACAGTTTAAACAAGCAAAAGGGCGGAGAGTTGAAATACTGATTGGCGCCGATGTGTTCTGGAAATTGCAGACTGGACACATAAGGAAAATATCAAAAGGATTGTTTTGCATTGAAACGTTATTAGGATTCATTATATCGGGTATACGAGAAAATGATAAACAAACCAGATCATTCGCGAATTTATGCCTGACAGAAGGGGAAACACTGAGTAATGTTGTAAACAATCCAGATTCTTTTGGTGATGATTTAAACACTCAATTAAAAAGATTTTGGGAATTAGAGTCGTTAGGTATTAATTCCAACGGTAATGACAATAATCATACTTCAGCTGATGTTGAAACTTTAAAGGGATTTGAGCAAAATATTCCGTATAAGTCATAGTAAACGGAAAATATGAAGTTAAACTGCCATTCAAAGACAAAATAGACTTATCGGACAATTTTTCGCATTCCAAAAGAAGGTTATCAAAATTGTTAACTCGTTTGGACAATGAACCATCATTATATGAAGAGTACAAATTAGTTTTTGCAGATCAAATTAATTCTGATGTTATCGAACCTGTAAATGAGAACTTTGAACAGTCATCCCATCTTGTATATTACATGCCTCATCATCCTGTTATTAGACGTGATAAAGAGACCACAAAATTTCGTATTGTTTTTGATGCGTCCGCGAAGGATAGAAATTGTTTATCTTTAAATGATAATTTGCTTGCAGGCCCAAACTTGAATCCGAATTTACTAATTCTTCTTTTGAAATTTAGAGAACATAAAATCGGTGTAATAGCCGACATAGAAAAGGCTTTCCCTCAAATTTCTCTTTCGGCTGAAGACAGGGACTGTCAAAGATTCTTATGGGTCGATAATTTACAAAACAAAGATCTAAAATGTTTTCGTTATAAAACTGTAACATTTGGAGTGAAATCATCAACTTACCTTTTGGCTGCTACCATAAAGCATCATCTTAAAAATTATGAATTCTCTTATCCCACGGCTTTTAAGGCATTAAATGAATCATTGTATGTCGATGATTTTATATGTTGCTCGAGAACTGTAAATGATTTTCTAAATGATTATCTAAGTTTATCGAAGGAGGCTAAATTTATTTTAAGCGATGCTAAAATGAATCTTCGAAAATGGAAGAGTAATATTAAAGAGCTTTGTAATATTTGGAATGAAACTAAGTTTGAAGAACTTCAAAAGGAACATCTGATCCCTATTAAGGTTTTAGGTATAATCTGGAATGTTGAAACTGATGATTTTAAATTAGATTTATCACCATTGTTAGAAGCTCTCAAAGAATCAAAAAATACTAAGAGAAGTGTGTTAAAATTGTCTTGCAAATTGTTTGATCCTATTGGGTTTATAACTGCTTTTACTATTCGTATAAAAATTTTCCTGCAAGAAATATGGGAGAGAGGTCAAGACTGGGATGAAGAATTACAAGAAGAATTGAGAAATAAATGGAAAAAATAGTGCTTAGAAATCCCCATTCTAGAAAAATTATCTGTTCCAAGATGGTATTTCCTCAAAGAAGACGATGGCGATGTACCAGAATTTCAGGTGCACGTCTTCTGTGACGCGAGCGAAGTTGCGTATGGAGCAGTTTCATACCTTCGATTTAGAAACCAGGGAGGTAGCTTTGAGGTTACTTTCGTAGCTGCTAAATCTAGAGTAGCTCCAGTAAAGAAATTAAGTCTCCCTAGACTTGAATTGATGGCAACATTAATTGGAGCCAGATTGTTGCATTCCCTGAAGGAAGTATTTGACATTAGAAGTAATTATACTTTGTGGGCTGATTCCACAAAAGCATTACATTGGGTTAAGGGAAATGCTAAGCAATGGAAACCCTTTGTATGTAATCGCGTTAGTGAAATTCAAGGCTTGACTGAACCATCAAACTGGAAACACTTCAGCGGAAAGGATAATCCGGCAGATATGCTCTCAAGAGGATGTTTAGCGGAAGACTTGCTGAATGGGGAAAAATGGTGGAAAGGGCCAAAATGGCTAATCTTGCCAATGGAACAGTGGCCGAACAATGGAGATAAATTTATTTGTGAAGATAATGTTAAAAAAGAAAAACGATTAAAACAAGCAGCCATTTTTAACAGTATAACTGCAGAAGGAAAAGAAAATCCAGAAAGGATCCTGGATTTGAAGAAATATAGTTCTATTCATAGGGTATATCGAATAACTGCTTGGGTGAAAAGGTTTACAGAAAATTCAAAATTCAAAGATAAGGAAATGCGAATGACTTCAGAATTAACCGCAGAAGAAATTTTGGATGCTGAGAGACTGTGGATTAGAAATATTCAAGCGGAATGTTTTCCTGTGGAATTTAAATGTTTGAAAGAAGGAAATCCCATTCCCAAGAACTCCAGTATTCGTGATTTGAATCCGTGTCTAGAAAACACAGGAATAATGGTAGTCGGTGGGAGACTACAAAATTTTAAATTTGAATTCAGAGAAAAGCATCCATGGTTAATCCCTATCAACAGTAGGCTAACCGAATTGATAGTAATGTCAGCACATAATCAAGTAATGCATTTAGGAGTAGCAAGTACATTGTCTAAAGTTAGAGAGACCTTTTGGATACCACGAGGTAGACAAATAGTTAAAACTTTCATAAGCCGCTGTATGATATGCCGAAAATTTACTGCTAAAGCAGGTCAAGAAATTACTGCTCCTCTACCATCTGACAGAGTAACTGAGTCTCCACCCTTTGCTGTGAGCGGTTTAGATTTCGCAGGTCCCCTTTACATTAAGGTGAAAAATTCTGCAGTGACTTCAAAGTGTTATATTCTACTGTGCACATGTGCAGTAACTCGAGCAGTGCATCTAGAATTAGTGCAAGACCTCAGTACTGAGTCATTTTTACTAGCCTTTCGACGATTCGTCGCTAGAAGAGGTCTTTGTAGTGTAGTATTCACTGACAATGCCCAGACATTCAAGCGAGCTGAGAAAGAACTTGGATTGTTGTGGAATACAATTAGCCATAATGACGTAAAGACATTTTACAGTTCTAAAAGAATAGAATGGAAATATATTGTTCCAAGAGCTGCCTGGTGGGGAGGCTTTTGGGAGCGAATGGTGAAAACAGTCAAATCATGTCTGCGAAAGGTCCTCGGAAAATCATGTTTGACGTCAGATGAGCTACAAACCATTCTAGTTGAAATAGAATCTATAATCAACTGTAGACCCATCAGCTACTTGTACAGTAAGCCTAATGAACCTTCATGTTTAACACCAGCCCATTTTTTGACGTGCAACTTCCCTACCACCAAATATTCCTGTTATCCTAGATAAATCGTCATCCAGTGAGCAACTCAATAAGAAGTATTATAATCGACAAAGACTCCTGGATCATTTTTGGCGAAGGTGGAAAAGGGAGTACATGCTGGACTTAAGATCTCTTCATTCTGAGAAGCGTAAGAGCTGTACCTCAACCTTTAAAGAAAACGACTTGGTTTTCCATGATGAGCGTGTTCCAAGAACTGTCTGTAAAATTGGACGTGTAATAGAGACGATTCCTGGCAGAGACGGAAAAATAAGATCGTGTAACATCAAAACTTCTAATGGGACACTTAAACTTCCAATCCAACTCTTATATAATTTAGAAATAGCTGACTAAAAACTCTAATTGCATTTTCCTTTTAACAGCTATAAAGTTATTACATCTTTATTGTTATTATATTTTTTCAATTATTGAATTACATTGATATTTGATGTTTGCAAAATGTTTTATTTAGTAACTTAAGAAATGTTATTTAGCATTATTATTCTCATTAATGGTAATTGGTATTTTCGTTTAGGAATGAACCTGTTGTTCATTGTGGGGGAGTATGTAAAGATTTGTTTATAGAGGGCGCTGCGTCGCCCGATAGATTAGAAAAGAAATTGCTTTAAAATGTAATGGCGTCTGTTTAGACGAAATCTGAAATCCAAACTTCGCAGATTATTAAATTTTGTTTTTTTGTGTTTAAAATGTGCTTCATTTTGTGTGTCGAATTGATGATTTCTCACCGAGAATAAAGACCAGGACCTGATCAAAGAATACTAAAGGAATTTGAGTACCATAATAATTTAACAACATCTACAGAATACAATATTTTGTTTAAGACCAAAATGAAGTAAATTGATGCAACAGATTTTTCTCACGAACTGCCCAAAAAGTCGGCTTAGCAACTTAAATATATAGATATTCGTTTCTCCTGGTTTTAATGGTACAAATAACTTCTCTTCATCATTAATTTTTAAAACGTCAAAATGTTTTAATCGTCTGTAATCCAAATGTGTACTGCACTTAGTTTTAGGCGAAATCGCTTCAGAAAGAATTTTAGAGTACTTTTCTTGAGAAAAATAAGAACTATTATCTTCTCATTTACTTGCAATTAATACACGTAACTTTTCAAAAAAGATCATGGTTCACTGCAAGCCATTCAATAAAAACTAGGGTATCGGATAAAAAATAAAAATTAAGAGAATGTTGCATGAACCAGCAAACCCTGCATAACACTGGCAAATAGCAGTGTTTCAGAGTATAACAAGTAGATGCCACGTGAACAAAGTCACGGCAGAACAAAGGATTTGGCGTTTTCGTCGCCTCTCTGTCTATCCTCTCAACTTCTCGTTTCGACCTTTACCACAGCATATCTGTTCTTGTCGACACACACTGGTGATAGTCCTAATGTATAAGAATATAACCAAATATAGCTTACCATATATTCGGTTTTTCACTAACGTATTTGTTATGTGTTGGTGTTGACATTCACCGGAGAATGAACATATTTGGTATGTGCTAGTGCTGACATTCACCGGAGAATGTCGACATTCTCCAGTTTCGGTCTTTCACGGCAACATATGTTTATATATTCAATATATATATCAATATATATATATATATATATATATCAGTTAATACATCCCAGCTTTCTAAGATACTGTATGGAATGACTAAGTGCCAATTTATTATTCTTTATTTTAAGATGCGTTTATCTAATGAACCTACTTATTTCATCATAAAAATCTGAGAATTCTTTCAAATTCTAAATCCATTAAAACACTCGAAATTGAACACCATTGATTTAATCACATTCATAAAGTTTTTTTTTCATTTCATGCAGCCCCAAATCGTTTTCGAATTCCATTTATTTTGATGTAAGTTTGAGACGCGGTTATATATTATAGCAAAGTTTTAAACACATGTATAATGACTATAATAAGCCAAGAATACATAAAAAAGGGGTTGATATATCAATTCTCTGTAAATAGAAATTTCTATAACAGCTAGTCACTTTCAATTCACAAAACCAAATTACACAAAAGGAATTTGTTTCATTTCCAATGCAGCAAAGGCCGATGAACAAATGTCCTTAGGCATAGAAACAGATATAAATAGAATGCAAATAAATACACAAAAGTATAAAAAGTTGATACTCTAAAAAAAGTGATACATTTAAAAAAACATCCACCGCCTCCTCGCGGTGAAACCATGGCAACGCTGACAGGCAAAGTGGTCTATCATATTGCATCTTTTGAGGGACAGGAGGAATAAATATATAATTATGAACATAGACTATATTTATAACTATGAACATAAAATCATGAGATTTTTAAAGAACTATTATGATTATAATTAGTAACGTATGTTATAACTCCATGTAGCAAGAAAATATTTTTTTAAATTTATTTGTATACCTTTTTTTAAATAAATTGCTATCTGAGAATTGTCATTAATAAAATTATCTTCTTTCATCTTTCCAGTTTATGGCATATGTTTGTCAATTAATTCTCACTGTACGTAGCGAGTGTTTGAAGCGATTTTTAGTGTAGACAAATATGGCACCTTTTGGTGAAATAATGATAGAGTGTAAATAAAAATCTTATTAATTTGTAGTGCTTTAAAAATGGATACGTCATTAGAAATTATTTTATTTAACATAAATATAATCGTAAATAGTATAATGTCAGTTTAAAAATTAATATCAAATGCTTCTGATAAATTAATCTTATTCTTATCCTTGTTTAAATTCGAATTGTTATTTATTATCATACAGCGTACGGCAGAATGGAAGCCCACATTTCTGAAGATCACTGGCAAGGGTGTTGTGGCGGAAGGTTATGCATGAGGTAACAAGAGTTCTGTCGGGTTTTCTAGTTTTCGAGTTGATCCGGGGAGCATCATGGTTACGCTGTCGAAGTTCTCTTAAATAACGACGATTCTGTAACCACGGCACAGAGGATATTTATGACGCTGTAATAGCGTGACCGTTGCAGCACGGTTTTCTTATCGTCAATCGAACTTACCAAAGAGAACAGAGTCAAATTGGCCAGTTAACTCATTTTAATTTGATTTAAGTCAAAGAAAAAAAATCAGATTGGCTATGTACAATTTAAATAAATCGAGCTAGTTGCCAGTTGTATAACATTCTTCCATCTAGGCGTACTACGTCTGGTTTCTCAACTCCGAGAACTCGCATCTCTCGTTCTCGGTGTCAATTTGTCACGACAGCTCCCTCCGAAAACCTATCTGGATGAAATATCTGTCTGCTCTATGTGTCCGCTATTTGCCTCTCTGTCCGTTGTCACGCGACTCGTCCTTTTATATCCTTCGGCAGATATTTACAGCAACGAGGTTGCGGATGGTCTGGCCATGGAGGGCAGCCTTTAGGGTTCTTTTGACGGCGGCTGTCTTTCTTCCTCGGAACTTGCTTCTCGGGTCAAACTTGAAATCAACTCCTCTTGGAGAAGGACCCCCGTTCATGAGTGGTAGTATTTCGACCGTACTGGTGCAGCTTTGAATGGGGCAGGCAGCAAGGGAGATCACACAGCTCTGGCCAGGCTCCGCAGCGGTCATCTTCGTGCTGTACCGTTTGTGTCGGGCTTTAAAGTTTACCCCCTTTGCACGAGGTGCAGTTTGGCTCAAGCCACTCCTGTCCATATTTTGACATGTATTAGTTTCCAGAGGAGCCAGCTGTTCTCCAATCCTGACGCGGTTCTTCATCTTTTGAAAACTCACGAGTTCATGGCCCTGATTTGATGTTGCTGTCGATCGGTAGGATAAACAACAACAGTAACATATCTTTCGGCAAAACCACCTCCCGAAGAATGGCGGCTTTATAGACCTCCCGTGGTGCATGGCGATGTCCTGTCTGCTCACACGAGACTTCTGGTGACTTGGACAAAAACTCACTAGTAACTGATTGCTCGGGTGTCGATCTCCTGGACACACCTTCTGACAAGTGAACCGTTAGCCGCTGGATGAAAAAAAAACTACCGGCTGTAAGTCAAAAAGGAAAAAAACGTTAAAATGCATTCCAGAGTTTATCTTCAAAAGGGTGTTAAAAATCAGACTGTGCCTCCCAAAACATAATAGTCTCTCAGTTCCCCGAAATAACCCGGTTTAAGGGGAAATGTGTACACTACGTAACAAAGCCCTTCGGGCTCTATGAAACTGAGGCCGTTCCTGATCGAAAAACAATTCTGCAACGTGTTTCAAGTACGAGAGAAAGTGGGTCTGATGTGCTAAGAAAACTAAGTAGTCGTCCTTGGAACATTAAAACTCCTGAAAGTTTGCAAAGAGTCCGTGAGTCTGCTAATCGTGAGAAGGTGCCTTCATTTCCCTTCAGATGACCAACACTCTAAAGGACAACAAAAATTGCAATTAATGGGGTCACTTCAGTGATGTTATTATCAATTCCTAATGGGGAAAGAAACTTAGAATATAAGTACTTTCTGTAAATATAAAGTTTTTTCTGTAAATTGTTTCGTTCGTTTTTTACCCTTTGAAACGTGGAACTCCATTCTTCCTCACCCTGTATTATTTTTAACTGTGCTATATTGGTAGATAAGTAAATCAGTTCAGTAATATTTAAATAACACTTTCAGCAAATCTTTTTTTCGAAATTATATGACAAAAATTCTATCCTAATGAATATTTTTGGGAAATAAAAACAAAGTTTTTATAAGAAGCTGTTATGAAAATTATAATGTCTGTATTATTGATGACAATAGCGGAATTTCTAAAGAAGAATAAAAAGGAAACCATCTAAATAATGACTTTCTGAATTAGCGATATTGATCTGTTAATCCCCTGAAAAAAAGTCTTAGCCACTTACACAAAGTAGTATTTTAAGGAAATAAGGATTTATTTTTCCTAAGAGTATTATGATTTAACAAAATGATAAATTACTTTCTCAAATAAATACCTATTTTACCCATCATACAGCTTTTAAAAGAGGTATATTTGTTTTATTTAATCTCAGTAAAACTCCTTATATAATAAAAAAATTATAAGACTAATTAACGAATATTTCTTTTCTATGCATTTGTAAATATCTGGTTTTAAATGGAGTTAAGCTTTCTTTTCATATTGAAATATAAATGCATACAAATAAAATTGAAGTTTTTTTAGATTATGAAGAGAATGTTGTGAAAATATAATTCCATTTTATTATAATCTTACATTAACATTTTAAAATGCATTTAAAAGGGAAACATGTTTGAGAGCTATGTAAAAACCTTTCCTATGTTCAAACCAGAAAGAAGATAATTAATTATAAATTATCTGAAAATAACGAAACTCTTTTATTGTAATACTTAGTAATGGAAAATTTAAAAATTTATTCTGCTACAAACAGCTTATTTGTATCTAAATTTTCTTAAAAGGAAGTGTTATAAATAAAATAACCAATAAAAATTTTATCAAAAAAAGTATTTTTATCTCTAATTTTTAAGCATGCTGTTACTAATAAAACCAATATAACCAATTTATACCAATTGTTAAGAACTTGATCGGGCCATGTTCCATGTTAAATATTATTAAAAATCCTCTTATTTAAGAGAGTCTGCCAAATATATCAATAACTCCTTTTAAATTAATAGACAAAATGTGATATATATATATATATAATTCTTATGTCGTTCTACAAAGTTATCAAATGGTAAGTATTTCTTTACAAAATTAATTTCTATTGAAACAATTCTCGAAATCTCGATTTGTGCGTCAGAAATCATTAATGAGTGTCTGCTCGTAAAAATATGTCAGAATATTCGGAATTTCAGCTGCTAAAAGAACCCAATTAAGGCGAAGTATTACACTTTTCTTTTAAAAAAATTATAAAATTCAAAACAGATTGAATGGGTAAAAATTAATAAAACACTTGCACGCGCGAAGCAATTAGTAGAATGAGTTTCTTAGATGTAACAATTAGATACATGCGTTTCTGTGAAGGCGTCTATGAATAATTTAATGATCTAAACCAGACTAGGAAAGTCTTTCATAACTTCAGATATGTTACCAACTCATTAAGCATTTTCCTACTAATATCATATATTCTAACTTAAACCCAATTTGCAAACATGAAATGCGAAATTAATATGAAATTATTACTTCTTTAAACTTTAGCGAATAGTTTCTAATGTACAAGTAGTATCATTCGAAATAATGTATTTTAATATATATTTTAATAACCCTATAGTGTATCATTTTTCTCTTTTTAGTCATGGCCCATTAAAATTAATCCCTATTCAAAGCAAAAAGTGAAAGTATTTGTCACTACATATCATGCTGGCGTATCATCTGCCTTTCGAGTCGTGGCCATGTTGTGTAAAGATAACTCTCACATTTGAGAATTAAACAGGAAACTATGACCCCATGATATTGGCAAAATTCATTAAGATATGATTGTAATGTGTGGTTTATTTGTTGTATATTATTTACGCCAACACAAATGGTGTCTACTACGACACCATCATTCCGAAAGATCTTCAGAAGCAATTCTAGAGTCTGTACCTCTATTAACGTAACAATTATAGTCTTTCTTTGGTTCTCAAATAATTCCTATTCACTTGTGCATAAAGTATTTAATGCTATAGCGACCCCTTCCAAAGTTATTGGCCGAAAATGGAATTACAATGTCAGCTTCCGTTATTGCAGTCGTTTTAATATCCTGACTAGGGCTTAACATATTCAACATTTTTGTGAATACCCGAATTACGGGGAGTTATCCGCCTTCATCCCAAGGTAATGGGAAATCTAGGGATAAATTAATTAATGTTTGCATGTTATAAAATTGAATAGTGGATACAAGCAGGGAGAGACAGAATCATTGAGGACATCTTTCCAATTATGAACAAAAATAATTAATTAATATAATATAAAAAATATAGAATTATTTTATTTCATGAATCATATGATCGCTCTACCAAAACTATGATATTACATTGGAAATAATAGAGAAGAATTTTATATAAAATGATTTTAAAATGAAAAAGTGTTTGATATTTCAGTCCCTCAGTTTTGTCTTCAGTTAACATACAAAAAGAACAGCTATAACCTAAGTTTTGATTAGAGTCAATGGATGTTTTCGGTACTTTGAGCTTAGTCCCAATGAATCCTTCCTTTCATAACTGGAGGATGATTATGTTTAGTTTTAGAACCTAGCATTAATTATTGCAAAGGGTTGTCTTCTTCGAGTTGAAACCATTTCTAAGATAATGTTTTTTAATGGAAATTAGAGAAAGAATATTGCAAATTTTTAATTTTATTTATCACAATTGTCCCGTTGATTTCATTTCTAGACTCAAATGAATTTACTGAATAATTTATCTCAAAGTGATCGTTAACCCTTCAGCGGGAGCTCCCATGTACAAAGTGCAACATTTTCGTAATTTTGAATGGTTTGTTTTTACATATAAGGTTTGAAAGTTCTAAGCAGTTTCTATTTATAGCTAAACCCTTTCTAATGCAGGTCTTATTTTCTGACACTTATTCCTTTCCTTTCATTGGTAGTCGTGATATAACCGTGGTAAACCAACGATTATACTAGATTACAATACGACAAAAGCAGGAGTTGATGTAGTCGATCAAATGTGCAGCTATTACTCGGTATCTTGCATATCACGAAGTTGGACAATTTCATTGTTTTTTAGGTTTCTGGACATAATAAGTATAAATTCGAAAAGTTGTCCTTATGTCCAATAAACCGGACAGCTTTAAAATAAGGCGATTGTATCTGCATTCTTTGGCCTTTAATTATAAATATATCTCAATATTATCAACATTTTATATCTTGTCAGAAAACACAGAATCATTATTTTCAATTTGAAAGAAATGTTTATTACAAAAGGAATAATAAAGGTTGAAAGTGACGTTGCAGTTTGTGTTATGGGCGCCTGCTGGTGTCCCAAAAATTGGCGCGCCCTCTGAAGGGTTAAAGAAACACCTGCTTTCTAATTGAACAATAGGATTCATCGAATCCTACTTATGCACTTAAACTGTCGTAGTACACGTTCAGTTTGTACTTCTTTAAAAAGGGAGAAATGTTGAATTTTCTGAGTTCCGAGTAAAAATCGTATATTTAACAGAATATTTCAGTGGTAGTATTATGTTAATAACAAATTTTTAGTTGCGTACATAAATGCAATTTTAATATACATACAACACTGTACTGTTAAGTTTTACTGTATTCGAAAACAATTTAAATAACTGTGGGGGGAGAATAGATTTAAATCTCATTATATACGGGAATTCTTACAATAGAAATAAAATAATATGACCTATTATGACTCTTAAAACTAAAAAGGTATCGTTTTTTAGCTCTTTAAAATTCGAGAATTTATATATCTATATTTATTTAATAAATAAATTTTGTAGTTCGTAAATGGACATAAAAAAACTCACTTTAATAGCATTATTGGTTTAGCATGATGATTTTCCTTATAAATAACACAATGAACTCGTAAAGATTGAGTTCTAGTATACTACAAACTGTGTAAATATTTTCAAGAAACATTTAAATGGTATAATAGAAAAACATCATTTTTTGCTTAATTCAACTGTATAATGTATACTGTACAAAATTAACATTCAAAGAACTCTTTTTGTAATGTTAATTATGTTTTAAATAACCAATTAGTTCATATTACAATTTTGGCAATGAATAACACAGGCCTGCAACCAAAAAAGTGTCTAGAAACCAATAGTTGATACTAATAGATTTTTGGACGCTGATTTCAGGAAATATAGTAAAAGTATTCCATGACGTACCATTTTTTAAAAAAATTAAAAATTAAAAAAATTGAAAATTTCACAAATTCAAAATTTTGATTTTCGTAGCCACCGATCGGTTGTGTTAATTAAGGAAGGGGATGAGCATATAGTGTCATAAGTCATCATTACTGGAGAAAACTGGAGATTTTTCCGTTCATGTAACATGAAGGGGTACAATTTAATTTATAAGAAAGAAATATATTATCCAAACGTCCTGTCGGCAATGCGCCCTGTTCCTCATAGCACAGAAATACCTGTACCTAAACCTACTGAGAAAATAGAAGATATTCCTGAAGACTCTAAAGACGAAGGTGAGCCTTATGACGAGGACTATGATGGTGTTTCAGATAGCAGAAAGCCCCAATTTTTTCACAGCTGGACTTGAATGATTTAGTCAGAGATTTGTACCTTTCTAAAGAATCTGCCGAACTCTTAGGCTCTAGGCTAAAGCAAAAGAATGTATTGTCTCCTGGTACCTCTTTCTTATGGTTCAGAAAGACAGAAATAGATTTCGTTCCACACTTTTCTCAAGATCGTGGCTTGGTTTACTGTGGCAATGTCCCTGGATTGATGGAGAATTTCATTATACAGTATGAAGTGAACGTGTGGAGGCTCTTTATTGACTCCTCAAAAAGAAGCCTCAAAGCAGTGCTTCTGCATAATGCCATCAAGTATGCTTCAGGGCCATTGGGACATTCTGTGTACCTGAAAGACCTTTCGAGAATTTAGCTTTGATTCTCATCCATTTGAAATATAAATAACATGCATGATATGCGGTGATCTAAAGTGCTTTACATGCTTCTTGGACAACAAGCAGGATACACCGAGTACCCTTGCTTCTTGTGTAAATGGGACAGTCGGGATAAAAAAAACCTTTATTGATCGTAGGTAAGTCCTGTTGCCTCCACTTCATATCAAGCTTGGTTTTATGAAACAATTTGTTAAAGCCCTATCAAAAGAAGGAGAGTGCTTTAAATATCTAGGCAACAATTTCCCATGACTGTCGGCAGCAAAAATAAAGGAAAGTGATTTCGCATTTCCAGATATTTGGAAACTTTTCAAAGACGAAGTGTTTGAAAGTGAAATGTTTCCGAGTGAAAAAGAGGCCTGGAGAGTTTTCAAGGAAGTCGTCACAAAAGTCTTCGGGAACGTTAAGGACCCGAAATATAAATCTATCACGGTAAACATGTTAATAAAATTCAAAGACTTAGATTGTTTAATGAGTTTGAAAGGGTATATTTTAAATTCACATTTGGATTACTTTCCCCAAAATATTGGCGCAGTTAGTGAAGAACTGGTTGAAAGATTTCACCAAGATATCAAGGAGATGGAACGTAGATACCAAGGTAGATGGAACGCCGATATGATGGCGGGGTACTGTTAGATACTACATAGAGAAGTTCCGCGTACCGACTACAACAGACTAAGTGCCAAAACGAGCTTTCAGGAAAAAACGAAAAGAAAGCATCAAGGATATATGAATCCAGGATGTTTTAAACAATGGTAACCATTAACTGTTCTAATTAATATACTTTTAATTAATATATAGTTAGGAAATAATTTCCAATTGTTTGATATATTAATTAATTTGTAAATAAAACACTAAAAAATATTTTGAAAATACCTTCTTTTTCCCAGAATATGTACAGTAGGCTTTCTTGCCCGTATATTCAAGCACATTTTGGAAAAAATCCTTACGTGACTGAGAAAAATGGATGTCGTATTTGAAGTCAGCGCACCAAATAATATAAAATTCAGTCATTACATTGCAAACACTTTTATATGACTCAAATTTTGCAGACCTGTGTAATTAGTCCTTTAAGATGAGATATACTGTTGGTAAATTGAGTTCAAGGTTTAGTTAATATTCTAAAGCATGTTTTTAAAATATGTTTCCTAAATTCCCTTTTAACATGCCTCAAAGGAAATTATATTCGCATAATTTTACGGTTCAAGTAATAAATTTTTTATTGCAAATCCGTTTTCCTCTCTCTTTACTTCAAACATCTGAATCATAACCGTAGCTTCCTTTATAGCATGCGACCAGTGTGTCTAACTTCAAAGCAAATACATCACGGAAATTTCTCTATTAACATGAAATTCTTTTCAACTAAGATACCGATTTGCATTTTACCGATTCGCCAAACTCTGAGATTACTACGAATGTAATTTTGTACCAGGAACATATGCATAAAATATTCATGACATTAGAATGTAATGTAATGTTGGAAGTCCCCCTAAAGTCCAAATAGAACTGAAATATTTTTCCCCTGTTGATATGATTTTTCTCACATTTTTCAAAGCAGTAAATCTATAAAATAAGGTTTACCGGAAATCGTCTAGTGCTTGGATTTCAAAGGATACTAACTCCATAATTAGTTTCTTTAATTAGATAATTTTGCTGCAGGTGTATGTAATTAGGTATTACAAAGTCATCCGATTGAATTATAGTTTTAAGCAAGCGGTTCCAGAATTAATAATTAAAATTGTAAGCTACGAGGAATCCCAAATAATATAATTATACATGTTTATGTAATAAAAAAGGAGTGGAAAAGCTATGCAACATAATGAAGCATAAAATTTAAAAATTAAGAATTCATAAACAATTAATTAATTTCATTTATAATAAAATACATAATTCCCACTTTGAAACATGTTTCAACAAAGCAAATTTATTTAAGGGGGTCCGGGACACATTTAAAAAAAAATTATTTATTGAGTTGAAATTTTGAATTTTTTTGTGATGGTCAACCATATAATTTGTAAGCAAAATCACATCA
This sequence comes from Dolomedes plantarius, assembly GCA_907164885.2. Taxonomy (NCBI): domain Eukaryota; kingdom Metazoa; phylum Arthropoda; class Arachnida; order Araneae; family Dolomedidae; genus Dolomedes; species Dolomedes plantarius. Next base: position 74,351,712 of record OU015495.1, read on the forward strand.
TAAACTTTCTCAAAAAGATTTTTAAAAACTTTGAAATTTAAAATTTTTAATAAAAGTGGGGTAATTCAAAATCTTTATAACTCGAAATATTATTCGTCGAACTTTAAAGTTTTTTCATCTAATTAAACATAAATATATATAAGTTTCAATTTTGATTCAGCTTTTTTTTAAATATTAATTTTTAAAAAAATTAAAAATATTTAGATTAAACATTACAAAAAAAAATTATGTAACTTATTTTTAAAAAATCATATTTTCAAAAGTAAATATCTTTTTTAATTTGCTGAACCGAAATTAAAGTAAAATATTTGAAAAAGACATGTTTCTAGTTTCAATCATGTATCTTTAACGGTTCTTGACTTTTAACAATTTAAAGACGAGAAATGGGGAAAAACCCATCATGCAGAAAAACGCACTTGCAGGTTCAAACAACGATTGGCTAGTATTAGAATGTTGCAAAAAAATAAAAATAATTTATCCTGTTTTAATTGAGATAGAAACATGATTTAAACGTCATTTTAAGCGTAAATCAACAAAAAAAAATTTAATGCAATAAATTTTTTTTCGAAAATTCAAACAATTTTGTGTCCTGGACAACCTTAATTAAAAATGCGACAGATTTTCCCGAAATAGGAATATGATATTTCCTGATACCGGATAAGATGTTCTGGGACACATGTGCTGCAATTCTACAATGAATTTAAGAACTTTTTTTAAAATTTTATGCTTGTGGGCTTTTTTGGCTATTCGCCGAAATTATTAGCACTCTATAGAAACTATGATAAAATCAATTTGGGGTATCTATTTTCATAAATTATCTACAGATGAACATCCTCAATATGGTCTCTGCCCAATGGGAAAAGAAAGTTGGTGTGGTTTTAATAAGGCCCAAGAAAGTGACACCCAGTATTCACATAGCCATTCTTTACCAGAAGCTGTTCTTTTCAAAATAAAACCAATCTTCAAAAACCTTAGTGATAAAAAACTTTTGGAAAAGTGTGTGCATAGCTGTACATAAAATCTCAACAAGAATTTAAACATCTGTATTTGGGAATGAGTGCCTAAAACTAAATTTGCAAGTTTAAAACATTACAAATAGGTGTGATGGATGCTGTCATTTGTTTTAATGATGGAATGCTTAGGCGAAAAAAGGTTTTCAGGCTACTGATATTTTTCATGATTTCAACATGGAAGCCTCATTAGCAAAATCCATAGAGTAAGAATATGCAAAGCTGAGATTAGAGTCCAAAAACTTTTGAAAGAAGCCCGGATGGAAAAAAAGATTAAAAAACATGTAGAAAATACAGAAATATTGGGTCAAAATGACTACGGGCAAGGACTATTCTAAATGTGTTAAAATATTTAAAACTGAAGGGTTGAAAGTGTTTTTTGCATTTTTCTAAAAATGTGATTTTTTCATATAATGATACACATTCTGCAAAATCTGTTGCAATTACATATCTGAAATTTTAAAATTCAATAACTTAATAGTTTTTGCATTTATAGAACCTATTTTTTATTTTTAAACCTTAAAATATTTTTGTAAAGGGGGAAAATGTATGACAAAAATAGGCCGATTTCTGATAAGTGAAATTTATAATTCTTTAAGAGTTTTTGAGAAAGTTTAACAAAGATTAAAATAGGTTCACTATACAAAATAACCTGTTTTTAATCATCACACAAGATCTCTATGTAATATTTCCACTACTTTTTTCAAAAAGTGTATCTTAGTGAATACCTGAAAAATTTAACGGGGGAAAATATGTTTGTTTACAGTGTTATTTTAAATTTACGTTTAAATCTAAAAAGTAATTTTTTTATCTAAAAATATTCATAAAGGTCTTACTAAACTAGCATAAAAATATCATAATGATGCATGCATATTCAAATAAGACATGGGCTTTAAAACAATAGCCCAAATTTCCAACTTCTTAGTTGTCGCAGACGTCCCAGTCCCCTTAAAACGCTATATGCAATTTGTCCGCCAAATCATACTTACTGAATATGGACACCGTTGGATATCTCTAGTATAATTCTATGTTCATTAATGTTCTCGAAGAACCGGGTTTCAATATTTAAATGTTACTACCACAAAAAAAATCATTTCCTTAGTTTGTGCTGGAGTTGACGCTAACCAAAGTGCGAGAAATTCGTTAAAATTCGTCTATCTGATTTCTAGTCAGTCATTTTGCGAGTCAGCTTGCGAGTACCCCTGTCGTAAGTGTGCATCAGTATTTAGGGTTAAGACCAGTTTACATTTATGTATTCCCCAGAGCAACTTAAATAGGGCTCGTAGTTCTGAAAAAAGTACTAGTTGTCTACCTCTCCTATTATCTTATGTGCCGTTAATAATTTTTCATTATTTCTTTTGTTTCATATTCTGACAGTTTCCATCCTTCACAGTTTAACTATTTTAAAATTGCAACACTCTCTGTGACTCAATTTCCTTGCTGTTTCTGCTAGTGTATGCTGTCTCTTGTACAGCTCGTGATAAAATAAACCATGTCGACTTTTAAATTCTCGAAAAGAATTTCTTTTAAATTATATCTAGTGATAAGTAATTTTTTTCCGGATATTCTCTTACATTCGATGCAGGGACAGTTTCAAGGTGCCATTTTCCATCATGTTGTAAGTGGTGACATAGGAAAACTTATGTTCTGGAGATATACTTGAAAAGTTCCTTCATGACGTTCGACGAAGGACCAACAAGCCCTCGATGAAAAGACAAAAAACTCAGTTTGGAAACCATGCGTTTCTTTGATCAAGGACTATCACGGAACCACTTACATTGAGCTATGACTTGCGACACCTATGATTACGACTACCTTGTGAATGGCGCGATGGCCCAGTTGGCAAGAGCAGCAGGCCAATGATTTGAACGTCTCTGGTTCGATGGTCATCGCTTCAAATCCACCGCCGTGTACACTAATGGCGGTTGGTGCACCTAAAATCTGTCGTGGCTGAAATGTTGTCCACGTTCTCAAATTAGAGGTGCTGAGCCAAGTGCATCGGACTCGTCACTTGCCTCGGTTCTAAATTACGGGGCCGTCCCTTTAGCCCTGTTGGACTCTGACCCTATAAAAAACCGGAGCCGTACCACTCTGCCCAATAACCTTAATTGGACTTGAACTGATAGATACTATCGGACAAGGGAATCAGAAACAACAACACGACTACCTTGTTTAGTCCAAAGTTTTATAATATGTCGGATGGAATACGAAAGGGAAGTTTTGAAGCATAGGGAATTAATACCTATGCCCATACATTACACACAAGGTTGTCCCGTGTGTACTCTGGTAGTCATAAAACCCCTCCCTCTTCCTTTCGTTTTCCAGTGACTTGCCCTCTTCCACGTCACTTCTTGAATTTTTCTATTTATATCATACAGTCTCGATGATCATCAGATTTATGAATTGTTCATAGTGACACTCAGACCTAATGCTCCTCGGGCTGTCAATAAACTATTAATTAGTTCAAAATATGTAGCCATCCTTTTAATGACATTGTATATATTAAGAAGCTGTTTGCTTCAGTTTGAGTTTTCCACAGAATTACTCTAAGACTATAATCATATTTATAAACATGAAATGCATTTTATGCATAGCATGCCTCTTCTCCTTTCAGTGAATCTCCCCCCGTTACCTTTATTTCAATTTTCTCAAGCACATTCCCTCTCGCAGTAATTAAATTTCCAACATAAAAGGATGTGAATACGTTGAGCGCGAATTGAAATTTTAAAACCGATCTTGACAGGAACGCGGGCCATACAAATTTTATTTATTTCCTTCCAGCTGTTGATTTTGGAACATGGCGCAGAATAAAGTTTGAAAATGCGCATAATACATGAGTCACGAATCATCAAACAGTACAGTAGGAATAAAATTGTGTTGACTTGAATAGTATTGGAAGAGCTTTCTTTGAAAATCTTTTTTGCCTGTGGAATGTCAGAAAAATCTGCACGAGGTTTAACCTCAGTAATTCGTGATAAATGCAAAGAGTTACATTGGAATTCGACCACACGATTTCAGTACCATTAAAGCAGCGAAGAATTTAATGAAGTAAAGAGTAATAATGTATAAATATAAATTACACCATAGAGCTTTGATAACGGTATATTTATTACTGTGCAATTAATCATTTTAACTTTTAAGATTCTAACGCATATCATAAATTTTATTACGCTAAAAATATCATAAATCAGTAATGGGGATACTCAGCTTCAAAATATTTACAATAAAAGTCAAAATGATAGCAACTAGTTTTGAAAAATTAATAGTTTTTCATCAGGCCGAGAAGCATTAGGTGTGATTGTATGTCATGATAAATCAGATCAACACTTGATATCCCTATTTTTGTCAGAGTTAAGACAACGTTTATACGGAAGAAAAAAAATTATGTTCGCTATAAATAAGAAAAAAGAAACTCTTTTCGTGAACGTTTAAATTCTTAATTTTTTCCAGGCACTCTTCCCTTGCACTTCTAGTTGATCTTCTATGCTAGATTCATTTGAAGAATTCTCGATAACTTCTAATGCTGAAAATGTACATAATGACAGCTGCTCTTTTTCATATATTATTACAGTCTAAAAGGTTATCATACACTAATTCCCTCACTTTAAAATAATTTATCAATTGATTTAATGGTCTTTTATGAGCCTCGAAAAATCATGAATAGAGTTTTTTTTTATTGCTCATTTACAGATATTGTTTTGTTTTCTTTTTCTATGTCTGTTGTTGTTTTTCCTTGTTTCTGGTTCCCCCCTCTATTTTTTTTTACTCTTCCTCCTTTCTTATTGAGAATTTGCGCTCTTCGTGGCTTTTTTTGTTCCTTAATGGCAGCACTTATGACAGTAATTCTATCTCTTATATTAATTCAGCTTCTAAGGCTATTATGAACTACTTTTTTTAACCAGACTAGCAAAATCTCAGTCGACTGCCGTCTTTATATATCGGAGATTTTTTGGTGCGCTAAAGGAAAAGCACTATGGAGTTAGAGAGCTTAGGCAATCACTGTCTAAGCCCCAAAACACTTTGATGATTGGAACATGAATTGTGAGAAGAATGAAGTGAAGGTGGAAAAACAGAGCAGAAAAGAGAACCGAAATGAATAGCCATCAATTAGATTTATTGGAAGTCACTGAGGCGAGATGGTGTGATATTGCCAATGATAGAAAGGTGAATATAGAAAGATTTTTTAGTCAGTGATCAATGATAGGTATAAAAGAGACGTGAGCATTATTCTGAATGAAACAACAGCATAGTGCATACCTGTTTGGAAGATTTTAAATTAATTAATCCTTAGAACGAGGTTTCTGCCCTAAGTTTATTAAAATGAGTATCATCCAAGTGTATGCTCGCACAGATGAAATTGATGGTTACAGATAAGATTATTCCTATGACACTCGTCAAATCAATAGTAGTGAAAAACACGTTCTTGTTTTGTTTTAAAAAATATTTGACTGATCACAAAATTTTTAACGACAAACATTTATGAGATAGCACAATAACATACAACGAGTGTATTTTCTTCCGTCGATTTTATATGCGCTGGTTCAACAAGTGACTAGACTGGTATTTTATACAATTAATAGATCGATGCTGATTTTATTTTAAATTTACGAAACGAATACAAAGGTTATGGCGAACTGACGCACGATAGGTCAGTGCCATTCGAACGACATTAAACGACTGACTAACAGTAGCGCTCCTCGCTAGAGGGCGTTGCAGACAATTTCACACAGGAGGGTGCCTTAATACCGAACATACCGGCCCCATTGAAATATTATTTCAATAATACAATACGATAAGACAAGTTACAATTGCAATATTACCATACAATAGTTAAAAATGCAAACAATACAATAAATTTCGATTATTTTAACAATATACTAGAACTAATACAGTATAATTACTAGATATAAAAAAAACATGAAATAATTATGAGTCAATTACGTTATCAAAGGGTAAAATACTTAATTTATGAATAGGTCTTTTATAGAGACCCTTAGAGGTTCGCACTTGAACTACTCTTACCCTTTTATCTGAACCAAGTATAACTTCTTCAACTCTACCTAATACCCAATGGCAGACAGGCAAGTTATCTTCCCTTAAAAGCACCATCGTGCCGGGTTTTATGTCGTTTTTCTGAAACTGCCATTTTGTTCGTTCGTGCAATTGAGACAAATAGTCTCTTTGCCAGCGTTTCCAAATATTTTGAACCATTTTGGTAACCCTTTCCCATCTGGAAGGCTATTTTCTGGTTTGTTGGTAATATCAGGCTCTACAGGGGCTAGTATAGGTCGGCCGATTAAAAAATGGTCTGGTGTTAAGGCATTAAGATCATTTGCATCTGAAGATAGAGGTGTAATAGGCCGCGAATTCAATATACCTTCAATTTGAGTTACCAGGGTCATAAATTCTTCGACAGTTAATTTCGAGTCCCCAACAGTCTTTTTAAGATGTGTTTTAAAAGACTTTACTCCCGCTTCCCAAAGTCCTCCAAAGTGAGGTGCCTTGGGGGGTATAAATTTCCATTCTATTTCCTCGGTCAATAGAAAGTTCGTCAAACCTGGTTCTGGAAGGTTAACTAGCTCAAACATTTTTTTCAATTCATTTCGAGCTCCAATAAAGTTTGTAGCGTTGTCGCTATATATGGTCGAACATTTTCCTCTTCTTGAGAAGAATCTTTTTAAAGTGGCAATTAGAGCCTCAGTAGATAAATCAGAGACAATTTCGAGATGAATTGCTCGTGTTACCAAGCATACAAACACCGCGACATACATTTTTTGGAAAGTTCCCTTTCTTTGATTTTTTATTCGTATAAGAAAAGGACCACAAAAGTCTATTCCACACTTATTAAAAGTGGGTTCAATTTGCACTCGCTCTGGAGGCAAGTTGCCCATTAATTGATCTATCGGCACGGGTTTATATTTGAAACATTGTACACAATTGTGTACGATTTTCCTAGCAAGATTTCTGCCACTAATTGGCCAATATTTTTGCCTGACAGCGTTCAATAAGGCTTGTGGCCCAAGATGCAAATATTTCAAATGATGGTACTGGAAAATTAAGTGAGTTAATTTATGTTTAGCAGGCAAAACAATAGGAAATTTAGAGTTAAAACTTACCTGAGACATAGCTAGTCTCCCACCGACGCGTAAAATACCTTCCTTATCTAAAAAACTGTTCAGAGATTTTAATTTACTTTTTTTATTTACCTGATTACCCCTTTCAATTGCGGATATTTCAGAAGCAAAGGTTTCCCTTTGAACCTCCTTTATTAAAAACAATTCTGCCCCCTTAACTTCTTCCAAAAGGATAGGTCTAGATTTACGAAATTCCTTCTTCTTCCTAACGTTAGAAATAAACCTAAAAATAAAACTAAGAATTCTGATTAGTTTCATATAATTATTACTAAGATTCAGCAAACCAGTTACGAGTGAATTTGGTTTCATAATAGCAAAATTAGAGTTCAATAATGGCTTGAGTTCTTTACTATAGTCATTGGAATTTAGAGAGTCAAATTTTTGTTCATCCAATTGTTCATGAGAAGGCAATTGTGGGACACACCACCAGATATCACACGTTAAAATGTCCTTGGCATCTAATCCTCGAGAAATGACGTCAGCCGGATTATTTTCAGAAGAGATGTGCCTCCATTCAAAGGATTCAGTGAGATGTTGTATTAATGCAACTCTATTACTGACGAAAGTTTTCAACAAATGAGGCGATTTTCTAATCCATGCAAGAGCAATTGTGCTATCTGTCCATAGAATTATCTTGTCCGGATTAACCTTCAAGGAGTGTAAGACTTTATTCATCAATTTAGACAGCAAGAGACATGCGTTTAACTCCAGCCGTGGAATCGAGAGAGTTTTGATAGGTGCAACTCTTGATTTGCTGCATAATAATTGAGCAGCCGAAAATTCACCATGGCTCAAGGGCTGAACATAAACAGCAGCCGCATATGCTAACGAAGATGCATCTGAGAATCCATGTATCACGATGCGATTTTCTTGGAAAACAAATCTAGGAATTTTGAGATTTTCTAATTCAGAAAGAGTTGATACGAAATCAGTCCATTCCTTCGCTAAAGGATCTGGCAACGGCTCATTCCAATCAATTTTGGATAACCACAAACGCTGCATGAAGATTTTAGCTTTGGTTATAACTGGTCCTATTAACCCAAGTGGATCGAAAACTCTTGCAATTAGAGAAAGAACATCTCGTTTTATATAAGAAGTTGTTTCTGGAACATTAATTTTGAACTGAAAACAGTCAAGTTTAGGATTCCATAGAACACCCAAAGTTTTGATTGCCTCGTGTTCTGGTTGTTCATCGAAACTATATTCGACACCGACTTTGCTTGATGGAACACTGAGATCTGGATGGTTTGCACACCATTTGTGCAACTTCATTTTACCCAATTGCAGCAATTCTATTAATTCTCTTTGCAATGATTTTGCTTTTTCCAGTGACGATTCACCAGATAAAATATCATCCATATAAAAATCATTTAATGCAACAGACGATGCTAAAGGTAATTTCTGCCCTTCATCTAAGGCTAATTGCTTCAAAGTACGAGTGGCAAGGTAGGGAGCACTGGACGTCCCATAAGTCACAGTATTAAGTCTATAAACTTGTACTGGCGAATTAATACTGTCCTTCCACAAGATTCTGAGAAGGTCCCGTTGGGCTGGGTTTACTTGTATCATACGATACATCTTTTCTACATCTGCCGTGAAGGCATACCGATGCTTACGAAATCGTATCATTATAGAAAACAGTTCTTGTTGAGGAATTTTCCCCTTCAAAAGAATATTATTTAATGACAGACCGGACGTTGTCGCTGCTGATGCGTTGAAAACTACTCTTAAACGCGTACTGGTTTTTTCAGGTCGGTAGACGCCGTGATGAGGTAAATAATAACAACCAGTTTCAGTATCGGAACCCTCAATTAATTCCATATGATTCAAATTTTTATACTCCTCCATGAATTCCGAGTAGAGGTGTTGCATATTAGAATCTCTGTGCAAACGCTGCCACAGTTGATTAAGCCGTTTTTCTGCTAAGTTTCGAGATTCTCCTAATAATTCCGCAGCTTCTAAGGGCATCGATACAACATATCGCCCATCAGAATTTCGATAATGTGTCTGTTCAAAGTGGGTTTCGCAATTTTGTTCTTCCTTACTTAATTTTACATCCAAGTCATTAATATTTTCTGTTTCCCAAAATGTTTGTAATGTTCTATCTATATTTTCAAAACTTGTATTCAAACCGCAATAAAGACTTGTTGTCGACGAATTTGTTTTTCCCGCAACAATATAGCCAAATACAGTTTCTTGGAAAAGTAATTTCCCACATGAGGATCTAAACTGATTAGGTTTCAATAAATCAAAAAATAGCGAACAGCCTATGAGTAAGTCAATTTCTCCCGAGAGGTTAAATTCCGGGTCAGCAAGTTGTATGTGAGATGGTATATTTATTTCAGTTATATCAATGGGGTTTATTGGAGTCAAATTTGTAACGAAAGGCACAATTAATAGCTCTAGATGTTGCGAAAAACCTCCGCAGCTGTTTGAAACTAATGAATTTATTTTTTGGTTAACAGTTAGTGAGATTTCTCCGAGTCCAGATATTGAAGCATGTGTTTTCTCCTTTTTTATTTCTAATTTATTTGCGGTTTTAGTCGCTACGAAATTCAGTTGAGAGCCACTGTCTAATAACGCTCTACATCGTAAATAATCGCCGTTCCCCTTTTTAAGATAAACAATCGCTGTCGGTAGCAGAGTATTTTTTCTTTTCGAGGCTAAACAGTTTGAGAATGCCAGCGCGCCTTCCACTTGATGTAATGACTCATCAGTTTTCGCCTTTACTGGCGCCAACTGACATTCTAACGCATTGCTTTGCTCGACTGTGATTTTGGGAACTTGCGGCTCGAAAATATGCAATAAAGTATGATGCAATTTGCTAGAGCATACCTCACATCTATTCTTTGAAAAGCATTGTTTTACTTGATGGGAACCCTTCAAACAGGAAAGACACAATTTTTGCCTTTTTACATAATTAAATCGATCCGAAACCTTCATATTTTGAAAAATACTGCACTTATAAATTGAATGATTAGGCAATTTGCAAACCGTGCAAGGATTTGAAGACGTATTTGTATTTAAAAAGGTTCTACCTTTATTCACCGAGACTTGTTTCTGCTTATACGTAAATGGTACTGTACGATTAATACTATCCAGAATTTGACAACGTCTTTCTAGAAACTCTAAAAGCGCATCAAAGTCTGGCACATCATTATTTGTTAATGTTGATTCATACAACTTTCTAGTTTCATTATCTAATTTTTGAAGTATAATATTCATAAGCAGAACGTTTGATAATTTGTCACGTTCGAAAGTTAACAATTTTAAAGCTCGAATATTTTTCTTAATACAGTCTAAAAAACTACGTAAGTCTTTTCCAGATTCTGACGTTAGTTTTCCGTGATTAATTATATTTCTGACGTATGTATCTATGATAATTCTTTTATTTTCGTATCTCTGCTGAAGTGCTTTCAGAAGTGAATTATAACTATCATCTGTAGTTTCGATTTGTGATGCTTCTCCCTTTAGAGAGGCGCGTAAGTAATACAACTTTTGGTTTTCCGTCAAACACGGATTATCGTTCATTAAATTTTGAAATTGACATATAAAAGTACTCCAGTCCTCGAATTTGCCATAAAATATTGGCAAAGGTATCTCTGGTAGCTTAATTGCTACGCTATCATTCTTCGTGGAATTACTTGAATCAACAATACTAGACGAATTACTAGCTTCTTTTTTACAGTTGTATAATAAGGTAGTTAGACTTACCTTTAATTCTTGTAAGTCATCATCAATAGCAACAAGGTCCACTTCAATATCCTTGATTTGTTTATCAGATGAAGTTTCATAATATTCCACTTTTAATTGTTCGAAAGTTTCTATTACCGTTCCAAGAATTTCTAAACGAGACTTAAGTTCAGCTTCACTGCTGCCAGCTTCCTTTGAAATTAAAGATTTAAATTTCGTTATTCTTGCTTTTATATTACCTTTTCTCCTATTCAAAACAGTCAAATCTGGATCAGCCATTTTTTGGCACTCTTGTAAAACGAAAGTCACCAGTCAGAGTTCAATTTACTCCGCGAGCGGTCCAAATGTATTTTCTTCCGTCGATTTTATATGCGCTGGTTCAACAAGTGACTAGACTGGTATTTTATACAATTAATAGATCGATGCTGATTTTATTTTAAATTTACGAAACGAATACAAAGGTTATGGCGAACTGACGCACGATAGGTCAGTGCCATTCGAACGACATTAAACGACTGACTAACAGTAGCGCTCCTCGCTAGAGGGCGTTGCAGACAATTTCACACAGGAGGGTGCCTTAATACCGAACAACGAGTTATTTAAACATTACCTGACCCGTAATTTTTATTCATAGCACTTACTCAACCATAATAATTAACAGCTGGACTCATATTTATCAAAATTCATGAACAGCTCTGTGAATGCAGAATGCTCATAGAGTATTTCATGTTTCTTCATTATTATTCTATAAAACATTTAATTTTATTTTTTAATATTACTGCTCGCTATGTTTAAATTTAAACCATTTTGAAAAGCGCTGTAAGCGGGCGAACTGGATCGAGAATGAAAATTAAAATTCGTGGAATTCCGTACAGACGTCTCGAGAGAGGGAATTTCATATAGTTACCATACTCTCTTCTAGCTGATAAAAAATATTGAATAAATGTAATTCCTTTGCAAGAGCATTGAATACAATAAGAAAGTTTAATTTTATTTAACTACACTTTTATCCCGAAAAATTGTATAATCCCACACTAGTAGGATACATGTTGTGTTCACTGTTAAGGGGGTCCAGGACAAAAAATTGTTCGAATTTTTGAAAAAAAATTTATTGCATTATAAATTTCTGCGTTCTTTTACGCTTAAAATTACGTTTAAATCATGTTTCTAGCTTAATTAGAACAGGAGAAATTATTATATTTTTGCAACATTCTAATATGCAACATTCCAAGCGTTATTTAAACTTGTAAGTGCGTTTCTCTGCATGATGGGTTTTTTCCCCATTTCTCGTCTTTAAATTCTTATAAGAGAAGAACCGTTAAAAAAAATGGTTGAAACTGGGAATACTTGAAACTTTTTTAACTATTTTATTTTAATCTTGATTCAGGAAATTTAAAAAAAATATTTACTTTTGATAATATGATTTTTTAAAAATATGTTACATAATTTTTTTGTAATTTTTAATATAAATATTTCAATTTTTTTTAAAAAATTAATATTTTTAAAAAATGCTGAATCAGAATTAAAACTTATACATTTCTGTTTACTTAAATGAAAAAGAATTGAAATTCGGCAAATAATATTTCGAGTTATAACAATTTTAAATTACCTCACTTTTTTAAAAATTTTAAATCTTAAAATTTTTTAAAAACACTTTGAGAAGTTTTATGAAGTGACTTTGTTTACAAATTATATGGTTAGCTGTCATAAAAATTTCAAAATTTTAACTCAATAAATAAATTTTTTTAAATGTGTCCCGGACCCCCTTAAATAGAAAAAAGTTTTTTCTTTCAGAATTAACGGTGACAAAACCGGAGGAAAGAAGAATTATTTTTAACTTAGTTTTATGTTTATATTTCAATTTTTCGCTCAGGTAATAGAAGATATCAAGATTTAAGATATTAAGATTTCATTTGCTAACTATTTTAATAAAAAAGATTTTTACTAAGTAATTTCTATGCATAGTAACGTAATAACTTTATTTATTGAAGTTAAAATCACACCTGTCCAACTGTATAAGCAGCTTCTTACTGTTTAGCATAATTTCAAGTGGTGTAATTCTGCTGTTGCTATTTTTTATCATGAAGGAGCCAAACTGTCGCTGGAGAATCGTCAACAAATTGCAGATGACTCTGCTGTGCTATCTCTAAAATATAAATAAGAGGCATTTCTTCTCGATCTGACTGTTTACAAAAGTTTGAAGTTCGTAAGCTTGAAGCTTTTTCTGAAGAAAATTCAATAATTAATTTCAGAGAGTTGTAGACGTCTAAGTGTTATATAAAATTTCTTAGACTGGAATTTTGTCAATATAATCAACAAATAGTAAAAGTTTCATTAAATAATTATCAAGAAACTCTAAAGATTTTTTTGTAATATGCTTTAAACAGGTGTTATTTAAAAAAAACGAGAGAGAGATTGTAAAAGAACCAGCATAATAGTGAATTGCATTGTTACACAGGGTTCCCTCCTATATCCGTTACACCCCCCTTAACTTCTAAACGGTGACAGTGTAGGCCATAAAGCTGGTGTCTAGGGAAAGTAAAAAGGCTATGCGCTACTCGATGAGATATCTTAAAACGCCATCTATCGGTAAATTTTGGAATTAGCTTTTTTATCTCAAAAAACGGTACGAGATACGGGAAAAAAGTCAATTACAAAGTTGTTCAGTATTATCGATTTAGTGAGAAAAGATACCTTGGCCACATTAATACTTAAAACAGAATAAGGAAAATAATGTCATAAAGAGTGGAAGAAAGAAACTGAGACACTTCCCTACCTTCAGGATCATTTATTTATTTTATTGAAAATGCACTCCATTAGCCACTATACACTGTCGACCTTTTTAGTGGTCTTTTCGAGCTTCGCTCGCGTTTCACGACGCCATATTGTTGAAAATAATGACCAAACAAATGTTCATTTTTTACATTCTATTTTGAGTATTAATGTTCGCAAGGTGCCTTTTCTTACTAAATCGATGATGCTGAACAACTTTGTAATTGCCTTTTTACCCGTATATCGTACCGTTTTGGAGATAAAATGATAATTCTAAAATTTGCCGATAGATGGCGTTTTAAGTTGTCTCATCGAGTAGCGCATAGCCTCTTTACTATACCTAGACACCAACTTGATGGCTCAAGCTGTCACCGTTCAGAAGTGAAGGGGGTTGTAACGGATATAGATGGGAACCCAAGCTATTTAAACAAGCTTTAAAAGCTTATCGAATTTTTTTCTAATGCACATAATTATGAAATATAATGGTTGTGAGTTCCTATGCTTTGAAAATATCAGATCTTTAAAAGTTTGAAAATGATTAATCATAATTTTTATAGCTTGTAATTTCATAACTTTTAAAAGAATTTTTCATGCGGAAATTAAGCTTCTTATGATACAATATTCACATTAAACGTAATAAGATTGTCTTCATAAACGTCGGCAAAATATTAAACTGAAGACATCAGACAAAGATGAGGTCCTTGGACTCATATCTTGAGACATTACCCCATGCATTTGTGATGATTAATTAATTATCGCGAAGGCCATCTAGTAAATACTGTTAGTAGGACAGCTGATTTATTATCAATAACATGCGTATAGTAAGTGGTCTGGGTTAAATTACCCAATATCTGCACTAATGTGCTATTTATCCAAGGGACCAAGGTTGTTAATTTGTTGAATACATATTAAAGACTGTTCAAAGAATTAAACTGTGACATAAATACTCGTAAAAATATCTCCTCGTTTATGGAACCTTGACTTGCAAAAATTTCTTGTATTACAATCTTGTCACGAAAAATATTGAATTTTTACTGGAAAACTTTAATATATGATGCAATATACATTTTTTATGGTAAGATGTCATGATATTGTATGAATAATCGAGGTCTTGTAAAATTTCTAAAACAATTTTTAAACAAATGAAATTAAATATGCATATTGATGAAATAAAATGTATATTTCTTCTCTGTAATATTGTTTACAAAATGAAAATATATATTTTTTGAAATGAAAACTGCACTTTTCGATTTAAGCCAATATTTCTGGCTGTCATCTAAAGGATAAGGCACCTTACTGCCTAAAATAAGAGTTGATGACAAAAATAAATCATAAATATGACGCTTTCTTCTAATGGGCATTTTCACGGTATTAAATTAAACTTAATAGGTTTTAATAAGTGTGAATAAGAAATATTAGGGATGAAAGCATTTCACTCGTGGCAATAAATTTGCTCCTTCATCAGGAACAAAAGATCTGAATAAAATTATTGAAATATATTTTGAAAGTTCCTGAAAGCTTATAAGCAAACAAATTTTTCAATTTCATTAATGAATGGTTTTATTCAATACGTATTCAATACGTATTCAGCGTAAAGCAACAAAAAAAGGAGAAATTAACAAATTAAAGATTAGAAAATTAAAAGTTTTCAGGAAATTTCTTTAAATTTAAAATACATTAACTTAACTAAAAAGGTTTGATAATCTAATTACATACATCTTTTGAAAAGAATCAGGGTATTGTTACAAACTTTGTAAAGAACATTTCATTTAACTTTGAAAATTTGGGTGATATAAAATTCTAAATACTGTTACTTATACATGACAAAATACAAATATAGCATGAATAACAAATGTTTTTTTAATGATTTTCTTAATCGATATTTCACTACTAACAACTGAGTTTGAACTTTCGCTTATATCCTAAAGATTTGTTATTGCATAACCTATCATTCCGTTGAATTTTAATAATATTACCCATTGCTGCGAAAGAGGCTTTAGACTATACGTCAGTTTACGTTTGGTTAATCCCCAATTTCTAACTATTTTTTTAATTAATTTAATGATTCTATCACCGTTTTGAAAACACTAAGGAACAAATGTACTTAATAGACTTTTGTACTTTTAATGGAACAAGTAACCTAACGACGCAATAAATCATTCAATACAAAAAATATCAAAGAATATAATATCTCTTACTAAGGCCATGATTTTGCATTCTGGTAACAAAACACTTAAGCTTCAAGAAATTCACCTTGTTAGTGAACTTTGTACTTTCCACAGAGATTGTTTTTCTTATGCGCAAAATCTTTTGGGATATACATTTATATCTACAGTAATTAAATCAAAATTTTCCAGTCTAGTACGGGAAAATTTTAAGTTTTTAGAAAATTTAAATTTTACATAACGTTTACATGAACAAAACATTTTCTGGAAAGCTCATTATTTTGTTTCCCAGACTAAGGAGATTTTTAGAGATACTGTCTATTTTTTCAATTATTTTTTTTATTAAGATTATTAACATTTATATAAACTAGTACATTCAAACTGTATCATTCAAATTTATTTATTCCCTTTTGAGTTCAAATTTTTTCCCTTTTTCAATTTTATATTTGAAGTACTTTATGCATTTTACCGTTGAGAATAAATGAGCACGATCGTTTTTATAACACACTGTGCTCATATTTTCCTAAATAGTTACGAAAAGAGAAATGGAAAAAGGGAAGTAATTGGTTTTCATAATATTCTGTTCATTATTCACAAAATTTAATCGACAGATGACACAATTAAACATAAATGCAGATTATGAAGTGAAGCAGAATACAAGAAATTAGTACTCTGAGACCACACTTCTAAAGGTAAGTTGTAGGAAATATGAGCATGTCATAAGCAGAAAGAGGTTAAGAATATTGTCAAGTGGTCTGGTGGGCGACTTTACAATTTTTCCACAAAACGCGCGAAAACCGGTTTATTAAATGTTACAAATCGGTTGACACGAGATGTGTTTTACGGACAAGAAATCCATTGGTGGAACCAAGGAAGAAACTTTATATTTTTTATGTGAATTTTTTTTCCCAATACAAGCCCATTTAGGGTTAAATTTTTGCCGTTGTTTGAGAACTTGTAATGGTACATCAAAGTACCTTGGCAAAAGTCTCTACATTATGTTTGAACAAGAATTCTGCCAACCAATTGCGAATGATTTAATCGGAATTTTTCAAAGAACCTCATATACTGTAATTAAGCCTACCGGTCCTCCGTTGTTGGTTAATTTCTGTTATGCTGTCTTTGACATCAGTACATTTTTGTCCTATCAGTATATACTAATTGAGGTAAGACAAATCTGAGGATGGCAATACACTTCGCATCAGATGGTGTAGAACAGCACACAACCAATGCGTAACGATCCTTCACTATGTATTAAGATTACAAACTTACACTACTGGCCAAAAGTATTGCAAGTTTGAGAAATCTAACATTTTTTGAAGAATAAGCCCTCAAAAATAATATTTTTTCAATGCAAATGGGATTTTTTAATGTCAATATGTTAAATTAGTTTAAAGTCAAGATATGATTAAGTTATTGAACAAAAATAATTATTTAATTTTATAAAAAATAGCATACAAAAAAACAGGTTATCAGAAATCGTCACCCATTTTGGTTCCCCGGATAAAAATGAAATAAATAAACAATTTCAAATTCTGAGGAGAAAAGATAATAAATGAGTGCAAAAGAACTGAAAAGCATTTAATATGTTGTTGGTACGCTTCTGGCTTTGATCACAACAGTTATTCTTTTAGTCATGGAATCCAAAAGGTTTTGCAACACTAGGTTTTGCATGAGTCCAGACTGCCGTTTCTGCTCAGAAGGACTTAAAAGTGTTTATTTATTTCATTTTATTGCGGGGAACCAAAATGGGTGCCGATTTCTAATAACATGTACATTTTTCTCTGCTGTTTTTTTATAAAATTAAATAATTACTACTTGGTACCCGTCAAAACTTGACAGCGGGGTAGTAAATAAATATACTAATACACACATTATATTCAACACGTCATTGACACATGTTGAAAATCATAATATTAAGAATAGAGAAATACACTTTAAAATTACTATTGAACCCAATAAAAAGAAACACGGTTACTCAACAGCGCGAAATAAACGATTTCCGTCAAGTTTGATTTTATATCTCACAAACATAATTATAAATAAAAAGGACAGAGAGAGAGCTAGAGAGATTCCACGTAATAAAAAAATTAACGTTTTTGTCCGTTCTCGTGCTTAGTAAGTATCTAAAGCAAGATATAAACATGTCACTGAGCATGAACAGAAACAATTTAATGTGTTTATGCGGCCTCATACTGAGTGAGTATCTAAAGCCAGATTTAAAGATGTCACTGAGCATGCGCAGAAACAATTTAATGTGTTTATGTGGCCTCGTACTGAATGAGTATCTAAAGCCAGATTTAAAGATGACACTGAGCATGCGCAGAAACAATTTAATGCGTTTATGTGGCCTCGTACTGAGTGAGTCACTAAAGTCAGATTTAAAAATGTCACTGATCATGAACAGAAATAATTTAATATCTTTATGCGGCCTCGTACTCAGTGAGTATCTAAAGCCAGATTTAAAGATTTCACTGAGCATGCGCTGAAAGCAATTTTTGATTATAAATTATCGGACTGCCCGGAAACTCACGGACTGCCCAAAAAATCGGCTTAGCAACTTAAATACATAGATTTTTGTTCAATAACTTAATCATATCTTGTCTATAAACTAATTTTACATATTGACATAAAAAAAAATCAGTTGCATTGAAAAAATATTATTTTGGGGGGCTTATTCTTGAAAAAATATCAGATTTCTCAAACTTGCAATACTTTTGGCCAGTAGTGTAGATCGATCAACAAATATCATATATTAAAAGCGCTCTCATGCGTCTATTGCTGTAAATGCTGTTTATCTCATCTGTGTGCCGTGCTTTTCAACAGCAATTAAAATCATATTCGAGGGCCGGTGCTTGAAATTATTACAATATGCGAAGCTCTTTTGGGGGGAAAATAATCCTCTCAGCATAACCATTAGACATTCTGATAATTTTAAACCTTTCGGGCGAACTCTTCAAGTCATTCCGATTTACACGAATAGCGGTTTGAATTTTGAATGCTATTCAAAAATATCCGATACTTCCATGCAAAAATATTGACAGATATACAAGATGTCACGTAAGTATGGGTGTGTGTGTATATCCTGCCAGGGATATACAGAGCAATAAAACAAAAAGATGCTTTTAATATTACGTACTTATTCTCTATTAAATAATTTGTACTATACCTAATAGAAACAAATTCTTTCTTGAATGTCTAAGTCTAAAGCAATAAATAAAAATATGTGTTCACTCCCCTCTATTTATCTACATGTTTATAAAATGATAAGCATATAGGCATGCTTACAAGTTTTATAAATTGTTGAATACATATTAGAGTTAAAAAAAATTAAGGAAATTAAACCGAAACAACTTTCCTAATAACATTATATTAATATATATAGAAGCAAAATATTATGAACGAAAATTGCATTTTCTGTTTAATATGCAAGTAGCACATTCATCTCACGGAAACTGTTTTCCTGATCTAGCTGGAATATGAAGGATTTATGAATTATTGATCTGCATGAACGAGCACCGAATATAGCACTCACTGTCAATGGAATAACTTCAACGGAGCAAGTCATTAGCATGAATTGTCATTAAATGCTTTAGAAGAGCAATGAATTTGCATCTTCCAGAGTACTAAATGGTCTGGAGTTACCAAGCAAAGGATTCTGACTAAAAACACTGAATGACGCATATATATATATATATATATATATATATATATATATATACACGAGTATTTCTATGCTAATTTATTTATGGTGTTTGGTATATGA
The DNA here is from genome assembly GCA_907164885.2 of Dolomedes plantarius. NCBI lineage: Eukaryota > Metazoa > Arthropoda > Arachnida > Araneae > Dolomedidae > Dolomedes > Dolomedes plantarius. The sequence continues at coordinate 74,371,252 of OU015495.1, forward strand.
GGAAAGAGGAGATTAGTATTATACTTGCATAAATTCGGGTTTATTTATAATAATAAAGGTATGATGCAAAAATGATACATATTTATGCTTAGAATGAATATATATATATATATATATATATATATATATATATTATTCTACGACGTAATGCATTTTGAATAGACATTAAAAAAAATAGTTATGTCTCATTAGGTTTTACATTCTTTAAACGTTTCATTCTTTAAACTTTTACATTCTTTAAACATTTCATATGTGTGTCGAGTTAATTGACATTTTCGTGATTATGTTTAAAATTTTCCTTTCCTAATTTTATTCATGTTCTGAATATCTCACATATACGAAAAGTTGATTATTTAATTAATTAGTAGTTAATGTTATCAAAAAATATATATATTTAGGAATGTCATTTACTTTTTATAAAACCCCAATTGTTTGGAACTTATATTTGATATGCTAATCTTTGTTATTTATATATAATAAGTTTATGACGTAAATATTGGGTATTACACTGCTGGCCACCCAAATTGCAACACCAAGAAAGACAACAGATATCACAACAAAATTTATTTTGTAGATAACATGTTAACCAATTATCAAATGATTAAATTTATAGACTTCTGTGAAGTGTGGTTCCTGCCAAAATCAGTAGCCAGAGTAGCCGCCATTGTTGGAGATCACCGCTGCCACACGCCTCGGCATTGATTCAAAGAGACTTTGGATGAGTTCTTGGGGTACAGCAGACCAAGAAGCTTCCACACGTTGCCAAAGTTGATCTGCTGTGGCAGCTGGGGATGAAATCTGGGTCAATCGTAGAGCAACCATGGACCACATGTTTTCTATCGGCGAAAGATCCGGAGAGCGAGGCGGCCAGGGAAGCAATTCAATCTGGCGATTGGCGAAGAACCGTTGGACAATGCGTGCCACGTGTGGTTCACGCATTATCCTGTTGAAATATGGCTGTGGGCAAGCCCTGAAGGTAAGGAAGGACAACTGGCTCCAACACCTCGGAGATGTAGCGCTGGCTGTTTAAAGTACCGGCAATGCGTACTAGAGGTGTGCGAGAGTGATATCCAATACCGCCCCATACCATAATACCCGGTGCAGGACCAGTGTGGCGGTTCCTAACGCATCTGTTCAGCATCCTCTCTTCACGGTGTCTCCAGACTCGAATGCGATTATCGTGGTGTTGCAGACAGAAGCGTGACTCGTCAGTAAAGACAATTTCATTCCATTCTGCCGTCCATATCCTTCTGTCATCGCACCATTGGCGGCGGAGACGTCTGTGGTTCTGCGTCAAGGGTATACAAAGCAATGGACGTCTTGCGAACAGACCACTCTGCTGTAAACGGCGTCGAATGGTACACGCAGACACTGGATGATGCGTTACAGAGTGCATGTGCTGTGCTATGGTTCGTGATGTGACTGAGCGATCCGTCACTGCCATGCGCACAATTTGCCTGTCATAACGTGAAGTGGTGCGCTGAGGTGGATGTGATCGAACACGCTGGTCCGTCGTACTCTCCTGCATCCAACGATCACATATCCGCATTACAGTTGTTTGGTTTCGTCCAATACGACTACCGATTTCCCTGAAAGATAACCCACAATCTCGGTAGGCCACTATCCTTCCTCTGTCGAACTCGGATACTTGATCAAAAGATGATCACTGTTTTCGACGAGGCATAATTGATCGTTTTTTTGAAAAAACCACAAGAAAAACACAATTGCCGAACTTGAGATCGTCGAAATCTCCAAGCCTTAAATAGCGCTTTGAAGTAGCGCCACAGGCGCGCGTGATGTGCGTCTGCGCTGAAATTCTAATCATTTGCATATCTCACCTCCGCTAATGCATGTTGTAAATTTCATGTTATTTGCATGTTTCCTTCAGGGTGTTGCATTTACAGTGGCCAGCAGTGTATTTATTGTAGAATATTTACGTTAGTTGAAATTTCATATTTTCGACGACCTTTTTTACAAATACTGAGATTTGTGACTGTTAGGTTATTAGCTGCCTGGCTCTCCAATATCTTTGACCATCACAATGAAAATTCTGAAGTGCATTGCACACGTCCAGGTAGCCTGAGTCCATGGGATGCCCTTGTAAAACCCTAATAATACAGAATTTAAAAATATACGATTATATATCTAAGATACAGTTACATCGCATCAGAGTGAACGAAACGAAACTAATGTAATGCATAATAAAAATCCGCAATATACATTTTTTCTTACCCATACTTAGAATTCAACATGCAGTTAGTATAAAACTAAATGCATTTTGAAACCTATTCACATAATAAATAGTGTGAATGAATTTGCAGAACCTTATTTGCAATTTAATTCACACTATTTATTATGTGAATCGGTTTCAATCAAAATTCAAAATTTTGTGACATATCTCTGAATATTGTACATGACGCTAAACTATTAATACATTGCCAATGAAATTCATTGTATGTTTGTAATAAACTAATATTTCGGATATAGTTTTATATACATATATATTGTTGAATTTAGTTGATCATTGTCGGAAATGACATAGACATAAAACCAATGTTATAATAGTAGGGCAAAGTTTTAAATTATTCATGAAAGCAATTATGAAGTTGAAACTCATACGACTGGAATACAGTATAACCTGAATTTTTTTATTGCAACTATAATATGCAATTATTTTCAGAATTTCAATTGCATTCTCAATGCCCGAGTTTTATTGAAAGAATATTTGCATTTAAATAAAAGTTAATGCTCAATAAAAAACTGAATTACTGCTTGCAGATATAGATGTCCTTTACTCAAATTATGATAGAATAATATTATAGTTTTTTACTTGGTTTATCAATAGCCCAAATTTTAATTATTATGTACGAAGTTGACAAGAGCCACAGATAAGAATTTCTAATATTAACTGTTTTCCCACTTGCTGCAAGAGGACACTTTTTCTTAACTAAAGTTAACTAAACCATACTACTCCGAACTGAGATCCTGTTTATTAATTTTAAAATCACTTTGAAATTTATAGAACAGGCTAAATAACAATATTACTTAAATTTTCTACTTCTGGTCTCAAAATTTACAGACGGACTAAAAAATCTCATTATGATACGAAAAGTGCTTTTTGCGTCACTTGAGAAATGGTTTGTCTAGAAAATACTTTCATACCAGAGAAGCTAAAAGCATCTCTCTTATACTACACACAAAAAAAAATAATTCTTCTCCATTAGAAGTCACTATACTACATAAAACTATTTGCGAGATTAAAGAGCATAAATTATTTTGTTAAATACACTGCTGGCCATTAAAATTGCAACACCAGTAAGGAAAGCAAATAAGAAAACTTTACTTACTGTACGTCTGCAGCATAATAGGAAGAAAAAATGATTAAATTTGTAGGCAATTCGGGGATATATTGGGTACAAAATTAGTACACAAAGCTAATGCCTCTAGCATGTAAAACGGCTCTAATCTGGTTAGGCAACGAGTCGAATTGGGCTTGGATGATTGGTACGGGCAAGTAATTTCATGCTGCTTCAAGTCTATTCCCTACTTCATCAATCGAAGTGGCTGGAGAGCGGTAGAGGCTCAGTCTTTTAGCAACCCATGACCAGATGTATTCAGTGGGTGAGAGATCTGGAGAACGTGCTGGCCAGGGCAACAGTCGAACACCCTCTTTCTCGAGGTAGGTCAGGAAACGACGGGCAACATGTGGTCTTGTGTTATCAAGTTGAAAGATGACGCCTCCGAGGCCTCGAATATAGGGCACAGCTACCGGCACAGCTACCGGATAGCTTAAGATCTGTGAAATGTAAAGCTAGCTGTTCAGATTATCGACAACTCGAACAATAGGTGTTCGTGTCGAGTACCCAACGGCTGCCCATACCATCACACCAGTTGTAGCGCCCGTATGATGATAACGAATGCAAGCTGGCCACGTGCGTTCTCCTCGGTACCCCCCCCCCCCCTCACATGTCCATCATGATACTGCACGCAAACCCAGGATTCGTCTGAAAAGACGACTTGATGCCACTTCTGTATCCAGTTTTGTCGTTTGGCGTACCGCTCTCGCCGTGCGTCTCTATGCTGCAGTGTCAAGAGAAGCCGTAATAACGGTCACCAGTGCGAACAATCCGTGCTGCTCCAGACGTCGTCGCACTGTCCGTGCAGATACTTGACGTGCTTCAAACAAGTCCATTTCTTTATTGAAGGTCCGTGATGTTGCTGTACGCTCCTGCAAGACCGATCGGAAAACATGTCGGTCGTCTCGGGTGTTAGTGGCGAGAGGCCGTTGAGATCCTGCATGGCGTTTAGTAGGACCCTTCTGAAAACCATCGATTCCATATTCGCATGACATTCGTTCGATTCCGACCAATGCAAGTAGCAATATCGTGGAACTATAAACCGCACTCTCGACAGGCCACGATCCTGCCGCTATCGAATTCCAAAACGTGCTGGTAGCCGTTTCTCCTTCTTATACGAGGCATAACACGATCTCCTTACAACCAACCAAAATTCAAATGATATTTCTGAATCAGAATGCCGCTGGGTAACTTTCCTTTTATCCAGAGTTTGAGATGTCATTTCTCCCTCCTGCGTCGTTCGATTACACTAAAATACTAATCATTGTTTTATTGCTTAACCCAGCATCTTCTTTCCTTCACGTGAATTTGACGCTTGTATCATTCCTCCTTCATGGTGTTGCAATTTTAATGGCCAGCAGTGTAATATTCTCTACACTAACAGAAGGACTTCGGAGAATGAGATTTAGCCTTACTTGAAAGACAAAACAGTTTTCCTGGAACCAAAGTATTTCCCCGATAAAAGATATGATTTGAGAAATATCGATATTTTAATGCAAATATAATATGCTATAATTTGCAATTACTCATAAAATATTCTTTTAATGGATTTCTTTTTTAAAACGTTTTCTATTTTAACTCTTAATACCAGTATAATACTAAAGTTTGATACTAAAAATGCGTTTAACTGTGAAAACAATTATGTTTAGCATTCATTAAATTGCGATCATTTGAATATTTTAGGTACATAATATTTCATGAAAGCATTATGTATACTAGAGCACAGCACGTAAATACTTATTGCTACGTTTATAAATAGTAAATTATTCAAAATATGAAATGTTAAAAATTTTTTTATCCTATTAAGGGATTTTTTTTATCCTATCAAGTGAATAAAGTTTTTATGATAAGGCATATGGGATTACTTTAAATAATATATATTTTAATGAACATGTTTGGCTATTAACTGAACATTTACATAAAGGCGAAATACAACGTAAATTATATATTGATAATCACGGACTCTTATAATAGTTAGTTTTAGCTAAAACAATTTTTTACGCTAGAATTTTACGTTTTGTATTTGAACTTAATCCTTCCATATGCTTATCAAGCAAATATTAAAAGGAATGAAATAATTCCATCTTCGAAATAAAGGTAGAAATTTTAGACTATAAATCTTTCCAATCCTTAGCAAACTCATTTATAAGTACTCACAGATTTATCTTTGAAACTGATTGTAATGCAGCAGTAACTGAAGTTCTGCTGAAGTTTACATGTGCTTTATTGAAAGCTTAACTGTAATTTAGACTAATAGAAAATATGTTAAATATCATACATGAAAAACTAAAAAAGGATTCATTAAGCTTTCAAAGTTCATGAATTTATAATGATTTTCAAGGGCCTTTTTATCGTCTTTTATCATTAATTATTTCCTCCAGAAAGTTTTGATATTTTTTTGCATAAGCGTTCATGAACTTTTCGCTTATAATATTTATTAATTTTATTCTTCATGATTGAAATATTAAGAGAATATAATATTTGTTATTCATCGAAGTTTTAATACTGATTATATGGGCAAATATTCCAAAAATGTCTAACCTAGCCTCATTGAATCTTATTTAGCTGATGGTTATAAGTTGTAATAAAATTATGAACATTTCCCAGAAGCTGAAAATAAAATTAAACATGGGGTGTAAAGAATAAAGTAAAAAAAGAAAAATATATATTTAATGTAATAAATATATCAATACAACGAGCAGACATATTTTTAAACTTCAAAAATGAATTGTAAGTAAACGTCTATTAAGTAATTGCAACAAGTTAAGAGTTGTTATAGTCTGTATATTTTCATTTATGTCTAAGCAGTGAAATGATGGTTTAGCAAAGAATTATTTCAAATATAATGCTTTCTCAGTATAAAGATAATGGACTTAAATGCATAGCATAAATATGTAAAATTCATGTTTGTAGGAATTTTCTCGTCGTGCTGCACAATTAGGCCCCGGAAAAATTATGTACAGATAAAAGTAAAATAAATTAAACGGTAATTGAAAATTTGAAAATAATATGTTGCCATCAGGTTTTACGAATTAAGTTGTCTAAAATATTTCGAACGTTACTATGAGAACTTGGAATTATATGAAATCTCACTTAGATTAAAAACCTCTTATTTTCTACTGCTGCTTAGATTTAATTTTTGGAAATAACTGCTCATATATTATTTAATTCCTTACATTTATTATTTAATTACCTACATAGCATACATTTTGAATTTCGAATAATTTTGTCATCTCCAGGAATTAAATAACTAACAAAAAGTTAGGAATTATCGTGATATATATATATATATATATATATATATATATATAATTATTTGTACAATATCTGTTCTCAAGATATTGACTTTTACTTGAAATTTAGTCTTTTACATTTTATAATTTTTTAAGGCCCTTATATTTAGCACGTTTAAACTAACTAATCATTACGTAAAAAATGTCATTCTTTGAAACGTATTATATTTCATAATGTGCCAGAATTTGGTTATATTATCAATTTTTTATATTGGTATACCTTGGATACACAAGGGTTGTGATTCAGAAAGTTTTTTTTTTGTAAAAGTACGTTAGTACACTAAAGTACGTTAGCAATTATTTAAGGCATATTCTACATTTAACAGCATTTGACTTTAAGTATTCCCATTGTCTTAAACAATTTTTTTACATTATGCGCAAGTCAAATTGTATACAGTTTTTTTTTTATTTTCTTAAACGTTTTATTCATGTTTATGTAGGCAATACTTCATGGAATCTCTTTTTGTTAATGCTACCGCATTTCATCTTTATTTCTGCGATCTTTTATGAAAAACATTTAGCCTATTTTGAGAAGTTAATATCTATGCTAAAAGAAGGATACTTAGTATACGTAAATAAATTGCATTTTAAATAAATTTTATCAACTGATCTTTTATATATCTAATAGTATTTTTGGTAACTATAATTAAGCTATCTTTTATAAAATCCCCCTTTTAATAAATATTTCCCAGGTAATTATCCAAGGAAAAAATAGACTATAAAATCATTTGAGAAAAACAAAACAGCTTCTTTTAATAAAATTTGATAATTTTAGCCAATGCTGACATATTATCTATATGTTGTGAAGGGTCCAGAATTTGGACATTTTGACTCCTTCCAACATTATAAGCCATTTTGTTTTCCGTCAACACGTTTACGGGTCATAAAAAAGGGCCATATTGGATGCACCTGCTCTAATTTCCAAGAAACATCGCACCCCCTGAATTCCTCAGGACGGGAGGAATAAAATCCAGGAAAGACTCAACGAACAGCCAATTTTAGTGGAAATAAAAGTACCACGTGGGTCAACCGTGGGGATGTCGTATCATACTGCCCAAGAATAAAGTACACGGAACGGCAATAAATTTACGTGAGAAACCGACCTGGGGAGGGGTCAAAACAAAAAAGGGGGGAAAATGAACCCCGAGTTTTTGAGATAAGAAACGAGATGAAAGGAGGCAGAGGGTGAGAGAGAGATTGGGTGGCGAGCTGTAAAGATAGTCCGGTGACTGCTGCGCAATTGACGAGGAGAGGAGGAAGACGCCCCCGCTAAAGCGAGATGACCGTGTTCAACCGCCACCGAAGGGCTCCATCATCTTAGACCCATACCTACGGCCTCCACCGGTAGAAGTACCCCAACGACTCCATGCCATGCCCTGCTGCCTCATCAAAGCTCCCCAGGTTGGTCATTTCTCCCCTTTCAAACAGTGCTGGTTTTATTACATCAAATTTTGGACGAACTGAACACAGTTTGGTTTAGACTGAACTATATTTCGATCGACCCGTAATGGTTCTGCCGCAGGAAGCGGACATAACATGGCCCTAATCTGATACTATTCAAGATTTCTCATTTAAAATATATAAACCTAACGTTTTGTATAATATTGTATAATAAATGTTATTATTTTATTCGTAAACGTTTAGTTCCCTTTGGAGATCACCTCCCTAATTTTACACAACGCAATGGAGTATCTCTGGTACCTCTCATAACACAATATATATAAAACAGTTCCGTAACTGACTGACTGACTGACTGACATGCAACGCACAGACCAAACCGCTGGACCTAAAGGACTGCAATTTTGTATGGTGATTCTTTTTATGGTGTAGGGGTGCACTAAAAAAGATTTTAAAAAAATTCTCCTTAGATTTTGTAAAATTAAATTTTTAAGCTGTTTTAGTAATTTTTTTTTAAGTTTGCATTTAAAATAATAATTTGAGGGTTATAAAATTTATATCACAAGAAAGATCATAAAAATTCCTTTAAAATGAAACCTTTTTCGAATCTTTACCTTCATTTTCTAATTAGGTAATTTTGAAAGATTCATTTTTAGAATTTAATTTTAAATGCTGATCACTTAATTTCTCTTTCTGGTACTTTAAATAAATTTATCGTCACGCCCATAACAATGAAATAGACAAAAAAATAAATTTTCCCTTGTTAATGCGGAAGACGATTGGACATTATCCAAAAAAATATTAAAATACAGTAAAAGATATGCTCCTCAAACTGTACTATTTATTAAGTGTACTAAATTCTTTAGTACGTCCTATTAGATTTAATTTGAATATTTTCTTCTACATTATTTTGTCTATAAAAATATCCCTTACGATTTTTTATAAATATATACACACACATATATATACACTCATGGACAAAAAAGCGCACCAAGAAGGAGTCGTCAAAATGAAACGAAATTTTACATACGTAATGACTACTTTGATATAAGTAAATGATATGAAAATCAAAGAAAAGGGATAATTTATTTTAGAGAAAAAGGCAAAAGAACGGAGGAGTTAATACTTCGTTGGACCCCCTCTAGCGCGAATGCACGATGCGATACGATCGGGCATTGAGTCATACAAGTTCTGTATGATGTCTTGAGACATTTCTTTCCATATTTGCTGTAACCTTGCTTCTAGTTCGTTCAAACTAGTGGGATGCCCATCTCGTCGTCCCAAATAATCCCAGATATGCTCGATTGGAGACAAATCTGGGGATCGGGCAGGCCAAGGAAGGGTAGTAACAGTGCGGAGACAGTCTTGTGACACCCTTGCCGTATGAGGCCGAACATTGTCTTGTTAAAAAATGGCTCCTGGGGGCCGTTGCGTGAGTGGCAACACATGTGGTTGCAGGATTCACATGAACATACCGCTGGGCTGTCATGGTGCCACGGGACAATACTAGGGGTGACCGTGTATTGCAGGCAATGTCACCCCATACCATCACACCAGCTGTGGGAGCGATGTGTCGTTGTACATCAAAGGCAGGATTGAAGCGTTCACCACGGGCTCTCCACACACGAACACGATTGTCATCACTGCCTAGATTGAATCTGGATTCGTCACTAAAGACGACCTGGTTCCATTCCGCTGCTTTCCAGTTTCCTCGTGCGTGGCAAAACTCCAAACGGAGGCGTCGATGGGTGGGCGTCAAGGGCAGCACACGTAATAGGCGCCGCGATACCAACTGTCCTTCAGCCAGGCGCCTTCGTATGGTTCGAGAAGACACAGAGGCCCCTAGTGAAGGTGCTACCTGTGCCTGGATGGCGGCCGAAGAAGCAGTTGGCTGTACGCGTGCATTTCTTACGATGTGGCGTTCTTCTCGACGACTGGTCTGTCGAGGGCGTCCTGAGCCTGGTCTTCGTGTACATGACATCTCTCGGGTCCACTGGTCCCAACACTTCCTCACAACACAATCAGAGCCGCTTAATTGACGAGCTACTCGCCTAGCTGACCACCCAGCTTCCATCATCCCGATGATTCTCCCCCTCTCAAACTGCGACAACTGCTTATATTGTCTTCGAACACGGCGTAATGGCATGTCTATCTCAGCTCTTCCTATGTAAATGATTCAGCACACTCAAACAAGCTTTGGTTACTTGTTTTATACTCCACAGAGTACGATGTTCAACGCCCTCTACCGGCTATACGCAATGCGCAATCACGCTGCATTTCTAATCATTTGCATATCTCCCCGACATGTACCTTCATTGCAAGTTTCGTTACGATCCCGCAATTATTTCTTGGTGCGCTAATTTTTTTGTCCGTGAGTGTATATATGTGATAATAATCACATTTGGAAAATTTAGCACAAGGGAATTGATTCGCAGAACGTATCGGAGATGCAGTCGGCACGAGGGTGTTGATCATACAGTAAATCGCTGCGCACAACTTGGAGAGATGCAGCGTAGTGTTGATCCAGGGAAGCACTTACGCAATTTAGGAGATAAACACATGGATCCAGAGAAGAGGAACACAGATTTTAGTCGATATCCAGGAAAATCACCTTTATTTAATTATGAAGCATCGCGAAGGCTGCAGTGGCCACATGACTTGTCCGGCGTCCATGCCAGGACGGGACGAAAAAACAGCAGTGCTTACATTGGAGAGTTAAGAGAAAAGCGTTGTAACCACCGGACTGTGGACAGTAGGTCCGACAGCAACAAGAGTTAGAAACGAAGAGAGAAAAGTCTTCTGTTCATGCAATATTAAATGGGTGTTTTGCGATATTGTCGCCAGAGGGCCTAAACTACTTAATTTTTAATAGGGCGACTTTAGATTCTTGGAGTTCACGTGTCCACTTAAGTTTATCGGGGACTGATAGATCTCGCGCTTGCTAGAACCGCGAACTGTTGACCAAATGTAACAAGAAACCGCGTCTTCCTAAATTACTTTACTTTAAAGCATATTCTCCTGTTAATAAAGCACGACCCCTTTTCCAAAATTTGCAACCTAAAAGTAAAATAAGATAATTTATATTAGCCCTGCAGATCATTAAGCAGGCATGTGAACTGTCTGAACTCAATAACATCCCCAGGTATGAGTGTTAGAAGTTTATGAGATTCCGAATGTCAGTATAGTGCCAAAATTCCTGAAGAGCCCTCGAACCACTCTGGATTTATGACATCTCGGCTCGTTGAAGCACCATGGGGAACATCGGCAAACACTCTTCTTGCTACTGTTATCCATTCGGACGTCGTTTCAAGATCTTGATACGAGAATGCTTCGGAAATGTGGAGGCAGTCCCCCGTTTAGAGATTGCACCGTAAGTTCCTCGGAAAGTTTAAGCTTTGAGGCGAATTCAGTCTTCGATTTGTAGTAGGAATTAATATCTCCCCACGCAGAGTATGTTATCTTTATAAAGTTGTCAAAAGTGTAACTCTTACCGCACGTGTACTGATCGATGAATTTGTTTTGCACATCCCTCCATGACTGTAAGTCGATACACGCAGAAATAAAAAAGTTCAATGCTGCAGGTCCTAAATAATCCAGGAATTTAGAAAGTTTCTTCTCGTCACTCAGATTTAATTCGTTGCATTTTCTTGTAAAATACTTCAGCCAGTCCTCAATTTCAATTTCACCATCGGGCACAAATAATGGACACTTAAAATTTTATTCCGCCATTGTCCCTAATTGTGATAATTCTTGAGTAGGAGAGTTTTCGCAGTGCTCACGAACTTCGAGTGATGATACTAGTGACGGGGAAGCAAAAGGTTTATCATCAGCAGGCAAACTTAGCGTAGATTTAGCTGTCTGGGAACGAAGATGCATCGAAATAGCTTAAAACATCACTAATCCATGGGGTTAGCTAGTACTAATCCATAATCCTGTCGGCTTTATAAATGTGATAATAATCACATTTGGAAAATTTAGCACAAGGGAATTGATGAGCAGAACTTATCGGAGATGCAGTCGGCACGAGTGTGTTGATCATACAGTAAATCGCTGCGTACAACTTGGAGAGATGCAGTCGGGCGTAGTGTTAATCCAGAGAGGCACTTACGAAATTTAGGAGATAAACACATGGATCCAGAGAAGAGGAACACAGATTTTAGTCGATATCCAGGAAAATCACCTTTATTTAATTATGAAGCATCGCGAAGGCTGCAGCGGCCACATGACTTGTCTGGCGTCCATGCCAGGACGGAACGTAAAAACAAGAGTGCTTACATTGGAGAGTTAAGAGAAAGGCGTTGTAACCACCGGACTGTGGACAGTAGGTCCGACAGCAACAAGAGTTAGAAACGAAGAGAGAAAAGTCTTCTGTTCATGCAATATTAAATGGGTGTTTTGCGATATTGTCGCCAGAGGGCCTAAACTACTTAATTTTTAATAGGGCGACTTTAGATTCGAGGAGTTCACGTGTCCACTTAAGTTTATCGGGGACTGATAGATCCCGCGCTTGCCAGAACCGCGAACTGTTGACCTGGGCGTAGGATAAGTGGCCATAAAGTTCTTGCAAAGTGGGGTTTTTGACGTTAAAAAAGACATAAATGCAGAGTGGTTCAAGGGCTCTTCAGGAATTTTGACACTATACTGACATTCGGAATCTCATAAACTTCTAACTCTCATATCTGGGGATGTTATTGAGTTCAGATAGTTCACATGCCTGCTTAATGATCTGCAGGGCTAATATAAATTATCTTATTTTACTTTTAGGTTGCAATTTTTGGAAAAGGGGTCGTGCTTTATTAACAGGAGAATATGCTTTAAAGTAGAGTAATTTAGGAAGACGCGGTTCCTTGTTACATATATATATATATATATATATATATATATATATATATATATATATATATATATATGGCATTAATTGCATACATTGACCGTTGTATTTAATTTGAATGTACTCCGAAGCGAAGTGCGGGTTTTCAGCTAGTGACGTATAAAAATAAAGAAGTTGAAATTGTTACACAATTATTACTTAGTTTTTAAGCATGCTAAATATAGGAGTCCTGAAATTTTCTTTTATACCCATGACAAGAGACTATGACTAACTTCTTACAAACATCTACAGCTATGAGCACAAGATACAGAAAGAGAAAAAAGTCAATGTCTCATGAGTAGGGTTCTAGCAATGCAATATCTTTTCACCTCGGAGTCCCTACGCGAAGCTGAGCATCCTTGGATACGGTATTTGCCCATAACCTCGTCACAGAGCGGACAATTTGGGCTGTCGTATATGCCAATGCAGTGTAAATGTCTCTCCAGAGAGTCGCGGACCACTGAAAGTCTGAACTCTGCGACAGCTCTTTTACGAGGTTTTACCGAAATTTTGTGGTCCAAAATGTTCCTCCAACTCCTCGAAGACATACGGGAAGTGAGATCCGCTTTCCATCTAAGTCTCATTTGGTTTTTGATGTAAAGTTTTCTGGAATGGAATTTGTAGCTTGTGGTTGTCTGTTGAACTATCTGTGTGGTTCCGAAAAAGCATATGCGCAAATGACTAAATTTCAAAAGAAATAAAATCCAAACAACAGATATTCTGGAAGTATATATATATATATATATATATATATATATATGTGTGTGTAAGTGTAAGTAAAAATAACATACATGAATCTTATTTTTTTAAATTTCTATTCATCTAAAAATCCAATACATGACCTCAAAAAGGAATATATGACTAACAACTGCTAATATTTGTTTTCAACATGTTTTTGAAGAAATATAATCTAATTTTTTATACAAAAGAATAATAAGAAAGCTATCGAGCTTGAGTTAACACCGTCCATATGATTACATAACAAGCTTTCGAGGTGTGAAAACAAATTTTCTAGCCCTCTCTACATTTTTTTTCAAGCAGTAGGACATTTAATCATGTTAAAATTAATACCTCAGGTAATATAATCATCTTCTTAAAGAAAGGGACGCCATATTTTATTTGTTTATTTCTCTTTGGGTCTTTTTCATAGCTGATCTGAGCATAAAATTTGAATAAACGATGTATTTAAAATACATAAATATATCTTGTGCCCTAAAAATATTAGTCTTAACTATCAAAAAACACACATACACTCACACACACATATAAACCTACATACATACAAGCATACATACATATATATATATATATATATATATATATATATATATATATATATATATCGCACATAATTTTAATTTTCTATTTATATTATATATTATATATGAATATACAGATTAAGAGAGATATGTGTGTGTTTTCTGTTTAATTCATAGGACATATATAGATAATAAATTTCATTACTAGAAATTTCATATTTCTTACAAACAAATCCATCCCTCCTTTCTGCGCATGAGCCGAAATCGTAGAAAACGTACTAAATTTGTTTATTTCAATAATACTATGAAATTCATCATAAATTTCATGCTAATTTCCTCTGTAAGTTCCAGTCTCTCTAGCCGTAGAGTAACAAATGATGACCGTAGTGCTTCATGCAACATCCAATCCACCAACCTTTTGGATTTCTCAGAAATTTGAAAGAGTGCCGTATTTTAATAAATATAATTTTTTCATGTTTCCTGAAATCGACAGAAATACAAAGGAGATAAATAATACTATGAAATTCATCATAAATTTCATGCTGATTTCCTCTGTAAGTCCCAGTCTCTTTAGCCGTAGAGTAACAAATGAGGACCGTAGCGCTCCATGCAACAGCCAATCCAGCAACCTTTTGGATTTCACAGAAATTTGAAAGAGTGTCTGGTTTCAAGAAATATAACATTTTTCATGCTGAACATGCATTCCTGAAATCGACAGAAATGTAAATAAGATAAATAATACTATGAAATTTATCATAAACTCTATGTTGATTTCCTCTGTAAGTCCAAGTCTCTGTGTCCATAGAGTAATAAATGATGACCGAAGCACTCCATGTAATAACCTAACCACCAAGCTTTTGGATTTCTCAGAAATTTGAAGGAGTGTTGTGTTTTAAGAAATATAACTTTTTTTCATTCTTTACGTGCATTCCTTAAATCAACATAAATGCAAAGAAGATAAGTTATTTTGCATCACCAGTCATTTATAAAACGGAATTGAGTTAAAGCTTTATCTGATAAATTCCAGCCATCTTATATAATTCGTATGTCTAAGTTAACATTATCGATTTTTACCAGAAATATTTTATTTATTTTCATAATAATATATTAAAAATCCTCCTTTCATTTTTCACATGAAATCTCTCAATATGAAACTAAATTATCAAAAAAAGAAAAAAATAATTATAAAGCAGCATTTTAATTATTAGTTTATTTATCCAATTAACTTTAAGTAAACATCATTAAAATGTGAACATGTTTTATTATCTTCCCCCTTTATAATATTTTAGTACGTGTTAAATAATTAATATGAAGTAACATTTCCTTCTTTCATTTTATCGTTGCATAATTTTCCTTCTCATCTGGTAAAATTCCTAGCTTTAAAAAAACCCCAGGCTCCCCAACGTCAAAACATTGGTAGCAAGTGCTAGCAATTGATGCCGATTTTTACTCCTAATGAAGGACATTCTTTGCATTTTTCTTCCTTCCAAATATTAGATAAGTGTATAATTTGGTGATTAATTAAATACTTAAAAGTTCTTTAGCGCATAGCAACTATTTATTAAACTATGTGTATTATTAGTTGGAAATAAGAATCAATTTCAGAATATTTTTCATGAAAGAGCAATTTTTTTAAGGAAGAGAAATTATATATTCTTTATATCTTAGAAATATTTTTCTTTACTGGAACACAATTCCTACTCTCTGGGAGTAAATAAGTACTGGAATAAATGTTCTCTTAATTAAACTCCAGCGAACTTTTTAAAGGAAAAGAATTTCCATTGTACCGAGTCAGCGCGCATCTCAAAGCGCTTCTAACATTATAAAAATTTCATCTAACTGCTGGAACATGTTCCTTCTTCCTCAGTAAAACACCTTTCAGTAAGAGATAATAACAAAATTCAGTTATAAATATTTCATTAATGTGACCTTTATTTATTATTTAATTGAGAATAATATTTATTAAAATTCATAAAAAAATTTTAAAAATAATACCTCTTAATATAAATGTAACATTATCGCTCTATATTTGTATATGATTTCACACTGACACACATAAGGAAAGTAGACATCTGTATCCATCAGCAGTAGGCTTGGTATTGCCCTTATAATGGGCTCCTGAACCTCCTGACGAACACATAAGAGGGAATCCAGCCAAAATTTCGAAAACCTCAAATTTTTCACAGTCGACAATTTCCTATAGTCTAGTCAAATTATGATTTGACTTGTGCAAAATTGCTTCACAAGCTATTGAAGTAGTATTCAACTCAACAACTCTTGCCTTTTAACATATCCAAAATCGGACAAAATCTGACCATGGGAAAGTACCTAAAAATCAAATTCAAAATTCACAATGAAGTCTCACTTCCTTTTACAAGGAATATGTGAAATATTTCTATAAGAGATATCAACTTAAAAATTTATGCAGACTGATATAAGGGATGTAGTAAAGGCCAACATGTGAAGAAAAGTGTTACTCAAAGGCCATATTTACTTTGTTATTAAATGTATAGTAAATGCTAATTTTTTTTTTAAATCTTAGTTTCTGTCTTTCAGAGAGATTGTAAAGTATTTCCAAAAATTTTTTATTTTTGAAATTTTACTTTTTACTTTCCTTAAAACTCAAAAGATACTCAATTCTTCAAACAAAAATTCGAAATGTCTAGTGCAGATTCTAAAACACGTGAAGACATTCTTTTTCGATAATTTTACAACACTTGATCTTTAAATTGAACCTTCCTTATTTTTATAAATTTGAAATTTGTTTTACACACGGCAATGATGTAAAAAGATATTGATGAATAAGGAACGGTTAAGGCTATTTTTTGTTGATTGCATTCTCTTGTAGTATAAACAATGAGACTCCTTGTGTAGGAGAAAGGGAAACAGAATCAGTGAACGCTTTATCTTCTTTGAAAAATCAGTTATAATTTATAAAACATTGTATGTATACGTGTAAAGTGATAACTGTAGTATGGTAGCTTAATGTTATATTTTTTTATTAAAGGGGCATTACTCTCGCACATTGAATTATTGTCACATACATAGCAATACGAGCAAGGCGAAAAGATGAAATAAAAACAATATTGATGTGGTTCAGCGTGAAGCTCTATTCTTTAACGTATTGTGATGGGGAGATTTGTTGGGGAATGTATTAATTATTTAAATATGTAAATAATTTAAGAATTGGAGATTCCGTATAATCACGATCAACCCCTTTTCGTATAGTGTTAGTACACCGACAAATTCATTGTGATATTCACAATATTACTCTGAGTTTAAATGGCAAATTAATTTACTGAACATTAAACACATAGATATACACTTATTATATTTCAACATGGGGCGTGGTGGCCCGGTTGGCAAGTGCAGTGGGCCAGTGACCTGAACGTCCCTGGTTCGATGCTCGTCTCTGAAAAACCATCGCCGTGTTCACTAATGGTGGCCGGGGCACGTAAAATAGGTCGTAGCTACAATATCCTCCACGTTCTCAAATTTACCTCTTGAGGTGCGGGGTCAGGTGTCCCGGTCTCGTCACTTGACTCGGTTCAAAATTACGGGAACGATGTTCATCGAGGTCAAATCAGACTTCAGCCCTAGTGGTACCTCGCCTTAAAGGGAAGCTGCTTACTACCCTTCGCCAGGGACCTAGGATTTGAGAACCTAGGCCCTTTGGACTTGGTGTAGGCTTTCCTACACCAAGGGTATTGAAAACAACAACATATTTCAACATAACTACCTAAATGAAAATTACTAAATAATACATTAGTATATCCATTGTAACATATATCGTTTTCTACTAAGCATAATGTTTGTATAATTATCAACATTCCATTAATAAAATTATCACTTATATTCATACAACTCTTCGTTCATTAAATTGTCATAATCAACCCTATCAGTAAGTTACTTATTATTGTTCACCCTTCATAAGTATGACAACACAACTCTTATAATCAATTTATCATTAATCTCATATCACCTATCCTCAGTACGCAGTACAATGTACACTATATCTCATATGCGTGAATTAACCTGCACGAGTTATTCATTGCTAAATTGAGCGAAGTGAGCATTTACCGGATAGATTGGATAACAAAAGACGTACCTCCCTTTTGGAGTATGCTCTGAAATCTATAGTTCGTTGACATAGTTGAATGGGACTCTTCTCATCTTTGCATCGGTTTGGGCTGAGGGATCTCGGTCTGGTGGTGCAGTTTGGTCTAGGATGACAGTCTAGGTGGCTTGCGTCTCATCTATTCCGCCTCAATAGTCTTCAATTCTCATATTCTACGAAGTGCTGGGCTCGACTTTGTTTCTCATATCATCTTTGCATCGGTGACGGCTCCGGCTAAGCTCTATCAGTCGGCATGGCTGATTGCGTTGTTATAACGGTTTCTGTCATACACATCTACTTCATCAAGGATCACTCATTTTCATCGTTTAAAGTATAATTTCTGTCATCACCACGTAGAGTTCCGCTCGATACCTTTTTATTCTGCTACTGGCCGATCGACGGAAACTTACATCCGCATTCAAATAATTAATTCTCCGACTAAAATATCACACGAACATGTCTCTAGTCATCGGAGTGGTCTCATCCTCAATATTTCTCTTTCTTCTTCTTCTTCTTCCGTAAATTATTTTCTTTCTTCCAAATCCTGATCCACCTCCATAAACCTTCCACTGGTTATTCTCTTTTCATCTCATTTCGAAGCCCCTTTTCTTATTGGTTCGGAGTTTACGACTTCTATCCGTTCTTGACCATGCCTCGATTCGTAGGCATATTTATATATCTCCTTCAATCTTCTCACTCTCCCACGCTGACCTTCCTGTACGTAGGGTCATTTTATTACTACTATAAATTCTACTTCAATTATTCTGTCCTGCTCGCTGTAGCCTCTTTTATTGCTCTTTTCACAATTGTGTCTCTCTGCCTCTCGCATCCCCTAATTTTCTTCATATATCTGCAATTATTTTCCTCTCTTCGACTGCCTACAATCTTACATCTTCAATTTCGCCTCCTTTAGTACAATGAGCGGGATCACACCGCGACACGTATCAAAATTAAATCAAGACAAGGAATAACGGAAAGTTATCCTCTGATTTCCAGGTGTCTGTTAAAAGGTTCTTTGAACGAAAAAGCCCAAAAGTGAAAAGATCCAATAGTGCAACTCCTACAAAGGAGGCTCCCATCCGGAAATTTTCAGGAATTTAGAAGAATACTAGTTTTATTTCCTATATGGGGACACTGAATCTAGTCGACTTTTATTCCTCCGTGCGGGGACAGATAGGAAGTTAGAATTTTTTTTTATTACCCAACCGTTTAATTTAATTTAAACTCCTGGTACCAACTCAACAAAATACATTTATCAAAGACTTCAGAAACCCTTACTCGCCCACGTTGAGAAGAGAAAACTTTTGGGTATAGTTTCATGTTCGTAGTTTCAAGAGGCGTCCAATAACAGATGTACTTAAAAGATTTAAGCATATATTCAGCCGTGGAGAAATGCTGAGACTATCAAATGAAAAAATATTTCTGATGAATCAGACACCGGTGAGGGGAAATTAAAATCCTTAATTGAACCGTCACTTGGTGAAGGAAATTGGTTGAAATTTGAGGTAAGATTCAGATTCAAGCTCTTTTGGAGTATCCTCACCAAGACTGAAAAGTGTATATATGAAGTTAATGAATGAATAATTTTAATTTAGAACACAAATCGCATTATTATCAATTGTTTAGTTCCTTTAATTTAAGCTTTAATTGAAGCTTACAGCCTAAACATTAAAGTAAATCGTTTGTTATGTAGCAAAGCAAATACGTCAGAAGGCTCAAAGGCACTGAACCATATATCAAGACAATGCATAAATATAAATGGAAATTGCTTAGATATTACTTTTGGTTCCCTACCATTACATGGACAAAATAATTTTATACTTCCACATTACTTGTTTGAGATTTTTTAAAAATTCTTCTTAAAATATCTAACAACAAATTGCTTTAATCTTAATACAATACAAAGATTTCTTACAATCTTAATACGAAGTTTAATAAAATATTTCCCTAAAACACAATTCTATTATATTTTTTGTCATTTAAAGGGAACAGGGGGGAAGTAATACAGTTAAATAACTAATGTTGAAAACCATTCAGTAAGAATAATAGCCTTCAGTTGAATTTTCTGTTCTATTTATCATTAATAAAGTTATTATAAAGCACCGTTATAGAATTTTATATTCTATCCTAATAACTTATTGAAATTATGTAATTAAGATGTAGTAAATTCCATCATGTTAAACTTTAATTAAAACATAAAAGAAAGAATAAAGGGGAATCACAAACATTGTTCCTGAAATCTGGTGTACTTAATACGTTTCACGAGCAGATACTAAATTCGATATACAGCTATTTATCTCTTAAAAAGGTTCTCCGGGGATCACAATTATCTAGTTTTAAGTGCCCTTAAGGGTATAAGGTTGGCAGAGTAATTACAACGTGCCTCGCAGTACAGAATAAGATCTTTAAGAATTAACTTAAACGTTGATGGGGTGAAAAAAAGAGTAAAAGAAAGAAAACTGCTAAAGAAATATTTAAAATGGATTTCACAGCATTCAAGTTTTAAAGCGTATCTCTGATATTCTTTTAAAATTTCAAAGTTTTCTAAAAGCCCCATGCGGAAGGTTATGAAAAATATTTTTGTAAGTAAAATATTTAAAAAGTTTTAAGTACATTTTGGGATAAACTTTTTAAAAATTCATATTATATCGCGATTTTTTCGTAAATGAATGTCAACATTTTTTCCTCAATTTTTATTTGTGTCATAAATGCACCATTTTTGTTGTAAATTTTTGAGGATCCACTTACTGATTAATAATAGATTATTAGAATATGACTTAAATAGTGAATTTTATGATTTATAACCCTAATGATACACTGAATGATAAGGTTTTATAGTATATTTGTGCTTATAAATTTTAAACTACATCTATGTTAATACGGAAAAGACTTTTCTCTAAAGGATTCAATCAAAGGAAAAATTTCCATTAAAAGCAATAAGTAATGTACAGCATAAAAAATATCCGAGACAAATTATCCTACTTACAAATTTATCATGTCTTTTAAATTTTTGAAAAACTGACGAAAGGATAAATGACAAACAAAATAGCAACAATCAGATATAGTTTTGATTTGTAAATCGAAAAGCCTTAAACTGATTAATGATTGCCTTCAAAATGATTTATTGTAATGGATAATTCAAATATAATAGGTCATGAAATACCATTTACTTTAAATTGTGATTTTCTTGAAAAGTGTGGGAAAAAGTATTCCTAAAAATTTCACAGTATAACCACAAATTAGTTTGCAGATTAATTCTCCTTCAGATACTTCAAAGTTTTCTTTAATCTCTGTAAATATTTACAATTAACAATTGAATTTAATAGTGTCGATAAAAATATTTTTCACGAAAACACTACATATTAGTTAGTATCAAAATATGGCATTTTTTAAACTATCAAGATGCGAGACCCTGCAAATCAGAATATTTCAGCACATAATTGAAGTGAAGCACATTTTAAAGTTGTGTTTCTGAATTACTCCGATTTTAATTTAACTTTACAACTATTCCCATGTGCTAGAAAAATTACCTAAACTGCCTCTTAATTAGTGCATCAAAGGTATTGATTAATCTCTTTCTTTTCTCAGGAACGGCCACAGAAGAAATATAGCAGATGCAAGGTAATCCAGACCTCGGGCTATAAAAAGGCCCGAGAAAATGGAAAAAAAGAAGGAAAAAAAGAGAACTAAATTTTTTTAATTGAAAAAAAATTCATTTTATAAACTTGACCTGAATTTCTAACTGTAAACACAAAACAATACTACAGGCACACCACAATTGTGCTTGTAGGTAAGCATACCGTGGTACGCGAAAACTGCAAAAAAAGGAAACTAGGAATAGTTCAAATTTTACTTGTTGATAATTACTATTTAAAATAGGAAACAATAAAATAGGCAAACAATCACGGGTTTTTGTAGCATTTTATAACAAAAATATAGGTGAATATTTAATTTAAGAAATTCTTCAATTAAAAGAATTCCTTTCGAACGCTAAAGATATAATTTAAATTCAGAATAGATTGCAATATAAATTAAATAAGAATTATAATTAACTTTTACTAAAAGTGTTAACTATATAAAGAATTTTCTTTATACTTCTTATTGCTACCGCAAGTTTCAGAAATTATTTTAATAAATTAAAGTAAATTAAAAATTGCCTTCGTTCAACATTCTGCGAGAATTATTTAACTCTTTTATTATAGTAAATATTGAAAAAGATTTGGCATAAATTGTGATTTTTCTGATATTATTAATAATATGCCAATTAAAATATTATTGATATATCTAAATTAATATTTATTTAAGTTTTATTTTTTTTCCGAATTATTGCAAAAATCATCTTTTTTATGAAAAGATATAATTCCTTTTTTTTCCGTTAAGAAATTTTTTCGGGGTCCCAAATATTATTTCTAATATCGGGACCTTTTCAGATAGAAAGTCGGCTCTAGTTTGTCTAAGCAAAATGAACACATAAGCTCTGATGTAATAAAAACATAAAATCACTCATTAATACTATGTCTTCAAATACCGCCGTTAATACTAATAGTTTATCTGTGGCATTATAAAATCTTTGTCCCTTATTCAATATTTTTAAGTTTATCTAGAATCTCGGAATTGTAAAATTTCATTTAAGACTTCAAATTGCTTTGTTGTTGTTGTCGTTGTTTCTAATGCTCTCTGCACAGAATTTATTCCAGACCAGGTTTATATACAGGAGGATTATTTTTAAACTGACACCACTCAGAGCCATCTATCAGCTGGAAATCCACCAAAATTGATAGAAGGACTACGAACGACATGGGAATGAAGTTCCGTGAACAAAACAAAGGTCCAAAAGTCACCGATAGGGGAAGATATGGAGCTGTTGTTATTGGATCACTTGAGAATTTGCATAAAACGCGAATAAAACATCAAAATGTAAATTCACGGCTACGTAGTCGACAGTAGCACCAGTATTTCGGGCTATAAAGATGAGAGATCAACTCCAAAGCGCATTCCGAGTATCTTCTGTGTTCAAGATGCGTCTTACTTTACCTCAACGCACGTTACTGATGAAGGTGTTTTATCTTCAACAATCGAACGCATCGGCTGCTCATCGTGAGTTTAGAACCCGTAACTACTTACGTAAAGGCCTCATTTCAATTAATGCATTCAAAGGCATGATTAAGGGGGTCCAGGACACAAAATTGTTCGAATTTGCGAAAAAAAAATTATTCCATTAAAAATTTTTGTGTTCTTTTGCGCTTAAAATGACGTTTAAATTGTGTTTCTATCTTAATTAGAACAGGAAAAATTATTATTATTTTTTTTTTGGGGGGGGGCAACATTCTAATAGTAGCCAATTGTTGTTTAAACCTGTACGTGCATTTTTCTGTATGATGGGCTATCCCCATTTTGCGTCTTACAAGTGTTATAAGTCAAGAACCGTCAAAGATAAATGGTTGAAACTTGCAATATGTCTTTTCAAACTATTTTACTTTAATTTTAATTCAGCAAATTTAAAAAAAATATTTACTTTTTAAAAATATGATATTTTAAAAATATGTTTCATCCTTTTTTTCGTAATTTTTAATCTAAATATTTTTAATTTTTTAAAAAATAAATATTTAAAAAAATGGTGAACCAAAATTAAAAATTAAATATTTCTGTGTAATTAAATGAAAAAAATTTTGAAATTCGACAAATAATATTTCGAGTTATAAAGATTTTAAATTACCCCCTTTTATTAAAAATTAAAAATTTAAAAAAATTTTTAAACTTTTTGAGAAGTTTTATGATGTGATTTTGTTTAGAAATTATATGGTTAACCATCACAAGATATTTAAAAATTTTAACTCAATAAATAAATAAAATTTCAAAATGTGTCCTTGACCCCCTTAAGAAATTTTAAATAACAGGAACCCTAACACTCCGGCCTGGTAGAGGAAGGACAACGGTGTCAGAACAGACAGTAACCGAAGTTGCGACTGCAATCGTCGAAGGCGCACAGGGGATCATTAGCTTCGGTCCATAAAGGGACCGAACTCCGATTTAGACAGGTGTCACCGCAATTTTTACAGAACACCATCAGGGACGGCATCTGGGGGATCGTACCCTCTCCCACCCTCTCTGACCTCATGCTTTCTAGACTACGTATTTAACGTGCCCATATCCGGCCTAGACACCGAGGTATTTAACAGCGCTTGTCGGTATTCGATCCCAGCCATCTCAGCACCGAAAATCGACACGCTACCGCTATGCTAGTACCTCAAGCCCTTCAAACATTATCTAAAAGCTGATAGATTTCATCCTTAAAGCAATATATTTTTTCATCAGAAAATGTATCATTTTCATATCCGCACATTTTTTTGTTCCATTTACTTTCGAATACACTAGTTCTAAAGATCTCTTATACTCCTGCATATTCAAATTTTTCCGCTAAAATACGAAGATGAATGTCTCTGAAAGATTATCAATCTAGATATAGAAGGATTTCAAAGAAAATAAAGTTTTTTTTCTTATACGAAATCCTCTTTAAGGTATAAAAAAGAGTATTACCAAGATTACAAAAGAAATAGACGGAGATGGGTTTCGCGAGGGTATTTTTGATAAAAAAGACGAATTCCAATTGCACGGTTCATTTGAGCACCAAAAAGATCCCTAAAAGAGAAATAAAACAAGAAAATTCAATAAAATGTCATGATAAGCCATTAAACTACACAAATGGGATTTTATTTTACTTGTAGCAGGATAAAGAACTCCTATTAGCTAGATATGCTGTTTAATAGACTAAAGTAATCTGTTATAATAAAAGGTATCGAAAAATTAGGATTAGATCACAATATAGCGAAATACGAGCAATGCATCAGGCTTTTCTGGCATTAGCATTTTTATTGTTAGACGAGACACATAATGCATTTCTCCTATATTTTCCTAAAATAGTACTTCATTTAAAATTTAAATGCAGATGTTTCGGTGTTTGGGTTAAAAATGGGATGTCTTGTGTTTTATCTTACAATGATGATTCCAATGTTATTAGATTAATTTGATTAAGCTTCAAATATAAAACTCCATATCTAAGTGTATTTTTTTATTGTTTCATTTGAAAACTCCTCATTCACCACAAGGTATAACATGAGACTTACAGAAGTAAGTGAAAAACACAAAACAAAACAAAAATTAAACATTTAAATTACAAACAAAATTTCGACAGACAGCAGGACTTTCAACACTCTTAACGAGATCAGAAAGAACAGGAGGCCAACAAATGGAGCCTTTAATATAGCTCGGGCGCTCGCATGTAATTTGCAGTAAAAAAGAAAATGTTCAACATCTTCATCAGCATCACCGCAAGCACAAAGTCCACTAGTCACCAAATTAAAACGAAGCAAATAGCTCTTGAAATTTCCATGGCCAGTTAAAACTTGAGTTAAGTTAAAGTCAGTTGAAAAGTACATATCTTAGTGTATGGCGAGTAAAACAGTAACTGATAAGCGTTTTAGTTTGATATTAAGGGGACAAGGGTCCATCAACCTTGTATTTTAAATTTTAAATAGTTTATTCAATATACCACATGAGTATAATAAATATTCTTTTTTACTGCATTAAATTCTCTTAGAATTCCCAAATAAGTATATTGTGGAAGAATAAGACTTGTTTCTTAATTTTTTTTCAAAAATGCTAGAATTTTTCAAAATTCTCCATGCGCATTCATTTATTTTCTCATTTTTTCCAAATTTCTCAAAGTTGTTAATTGAAGTGTTTCTTAAAACTGTGCATCGTCCTTTGAAACCTCAAATATTTTTCAAATTTATAGACCATGAAATAACGCAAAAACATGCAAAAACAAAAAAAAATAACTGTCAGAATTTAAAACAAAGTTATTTCAGACTTTGGATTCACACAAGAAAAAATCAATGCACAATTATGTTTCTACATATATGGTAAACTTACATTAAAAAATTTAAAGGGTTAAAAGAGAATATGCAATGCGCATGTAGCATTTTGAACAATGTTAGAATTTTTGAAAAAAAATTTGAAAAACAGGCATTATTCTTCCAAAAAATCCTTATTTTGAATTATGAGGGTTTCAATATAATACAAAAAATAATTATTATTATCATTCTGCGTATAATGTTAAAAATTGAAAACTATAAAATTCAAGGTTGGAGGTCCCTATTGACCTTAAATATAAAATTCGAAATGAAAAAAAAAAAATTGTGTATGTTTCTACTATGCAAGATTCAAAGTTTATTCAAGATTTCAGTTATTTGCCTTAGATTACTTAGAAGTGGAACATAGATTAAAAATATTATATTTAAAAATATCTGCTTTCGGATTTTGTACTTATTAGTAAATTTAAATTTGATCAGGTTGTTTCAAATTGAAATACTCGCTTATAACTATTAAAATTACATTTTGTCGTTTCTTTTAACTGTTACCACAAATACTGAGGAAAGTCCCACTGTCGTGTTGCTACATCCAGCTTTAGTTGGTTGGGCTCGTATAGTAAATTATTTAGGGTTAGTACTTGCATTTTTTAAAAATGGGTTAGTTGGGTGCGTTGTGTTTTTAAATTATTTTTTTTAATACTACCCAAAGCTCTGGATGTCAAATTTAGCAAACGAACAACTGTTTTGCCAGAACCAAGCAAATAAACTATTCTCAATTTTAAATCATGTAATTTAACACCAAAAACTTTCAAATTAGACAAACTAATAGATTTTAACATAAAAAGAAACTTAGTTTATTTACATATGCTTAGTATTTATAAGTATAAAAATAATCTTTCATTTTCAGAATTAATGCACAATATATTTATCTCTCACAAATTGTATTCACTACTACTTTGCAAAGGTTAGGGAGAGTCCTGAGCAAAAATCAAATAAACTTATGTATTAGTTTAACACTAAGACACTATCTCACTTAAATCTCAGCCTTTACGAAAAATCAAATTTACCTAGCTCAAACTGGGACTGAACAAATCAAAATTAGATTCAACACTCACCCCAAATTCTCTTCATCTAGAAATTTGCTATTTTGGCATGCTCGCCTCGCCGAGGATTCGGGGTCAAACTGCTTCACTGGGCAGATGGCGGTCACTAACTCTTTCAAGATTGGGGATAAATTCTCGTAGTTCAACCGGATGTCCGTCTCTCCTCGACGTGTAAACTCACTATTTCTTTTCGAGATGGGGATCACTTTTCGTCGTGGCACTGGATGTTGGTCTCTCCTCGTCGTGTAACCTCACTATTTCGTTCGAGATGGGGATCGCTTCTTGTCATGGCACTGGATATGGGTCTCTCCTTCAGCTCAAATTCTGATCATGCACTTTGGTCTTCGACTGGGTCTCTTCGTCTCTGCGGCAATTCGAATGCTGACCTCTCTACCTCATTTAGTCAACGCAGTCGTTTTCTAGAATTTATTTTATGAATCTGGGGAGCTCTTCTCTCCACCCACACAGTCGCCGGAACGGGTTTATGTGGAAACCTCAGGTCCATTTCAAATATAACTTTAAAGTAGTGCTGGAGATGGGGACCTACAGCTTCTCCGATCAAGACTCTCTTCTATTTTTTCTCTTTCAAAGATCTCCTCTATATATCTTATTTTCATCCCCTTTCATACCAATGACTCCACCTTCTCATAAACTTCTCCAGCCATTCCGAACACAGTAATATTTTCATTCGCTATTCTTCCCGTCTCACTTTCTCATTTGCTTCTGAACTCAAAAACATTACGCCCTCACTGCCTGCCCTTGTGACCACCCAAGGTTTCTGCTTGGTTATTTTCCAATCCGTACTGCTATAAATCTAACATAAAGGGCTTTTGTAACATAACGTTACCTATTGGTTCCGTCACCTATTGGTTCCGTCATCTTATCTGTGTCTCTATCTCAGACCTTTCCATCTTCAAAGCTCATAAAACTGTCTTGCAACGGGCTACGTCCTAAATAACGCCTCTCTATTCTATAATTATCTGTCGGCGATAAATTTGATTTCGACTTTTATCACAAACATGTACTAAAGCCAGTTTTTTTTATTTAAAGCACTTTACTACACCCACCTAGTCTTACAGATGGTGGACAAAATAATACGAACACCTGTGAAATAATGGGAAATCTTTATTAATAGGGGGTTGGACCACCCTTTGACTGAAGTACAGATTTAATGCGACGTGGGATAGATGCATAAAGGTAATGGACAATATGTAAAGGAATATTAAGCCATTCATTCTGCAGAGCGGTCTCTAATTCCGAAATTCCGGATGGAGGTGGAAATCGGGAAAAGTTTTGACTCCAAATATTGCCATAAATGTTCAATAATATTCAAGTCCGAAGATTGAGGTGGCCAGGCGAGATGTTCAACTGCATCGTCATGCTCTTCGAACCATTCTTGAACACACCTAGCAGTGTGGATAGGGGCGTTGTCGTCTTGAAAAAGCGGTCGCTCTCCAGGGAATACAGTCTGTACAAAAGGATGGACATGATCCCCTAGAAAACTTAGATAGTGATTGGATTTGATCCTCCCATGCAAAATAACAAGTGGCCCAAGACCGCGCCAAGATATCGCACCCCATACCATAATGGAGCCACCCCCATGATTCACAGTCAGCAAGAGGCATTCAGGATGAAACGCTTTTTTGGGCGTTCTCCAGACATAAACGCGTCCGGTCGTCTGAAATAGGGTGAATAACGATTCATCTGACCATATTACCTGTTGCCACTGAAGTGGGGACCAGCCTTTGTGATCTCTGCACCATTGGCGTCGCTTCAAAGCATTAGTTTCTGTCACCAATGGTTTACGAATTGCCACTCTGCCATAAATGTTCGCTGCATGAAGTTCCCTTTTGACAGTTTTTGTTGAAATGGAGTCCTGGAGATGACTGTTCATTTCGGATGTTATCTCGGATAACGATTGCTTGTGCTTTCGGGCTACTATGCAATTCAAGACCCATCTATCCCTATCAGCAAGCTTGGACTTTCGGCCACTGTTGTGCTTTGAAGACGTCGTCTTACCCTCTTTCATGTACGCTGTCATAACGGCTGATACCGTACTCCTTGCAAACCCCAAAAGGTTTGCTGTTTCCGTATCCGATGCTCCACTTAAACGCTCTCCAACTATCATTCCTCTTTGGAACTCCGACAGGTCTGAAATTTCAACTTATCACAGACAGTTCGATAGATGCATGCAACGTAGGTGACTGCTGTTGAGAGACTGATACCTTCCTCTTCACGCTCACTGGGTGGCAGACTTCTGTTGTAGGTGGCGCGGCTGTACTGCAGGTGTGAAATACGTCATACTTTTTCACAGGTACTCCATCTGTATGTCTAAGCCTTTTTCTTAATTTCTTCCTTCTTTTTAATAGGGATTCTTGAAAAATTAAATCGATATGCCAGCTTTATACGAATCCTGTTACGCAATGTCTGGCGATTTTAAAAGTATTAATAAATAAGGCAACGTCATCTCTAATGGAATTAGTGCACATATGCAAATATACAAATAATTGAAACAATTTTTTTTTTCTTTTTAAGCGGTAGGGTTTTTCTTTGGTGCAAGTGTTATCAATAGCATATCGCTTAGACATATTGTTCCATCTTATAAAAAATTTATTGATCGTAACGGGAAAAATTATAGAAAACTCAGTTAATAGCCAAAATATTAGTCATGATACAAACAAAAATGTTTCTAAAAATGTATCTAATCATTAGATTTCTTTTAATTTTTCATGCTACCCGCTGCTTTTTCGAAAATTAATGTATTATCGGTGCAAATTAATCAATTATATGTATACATTTTTATAATATTTCTCGCATTATTATTCATTTTTTTTAATTTGTGCGAGAAAAAGGAGGAAAGATAAAATTAACACATTATGATGAGCATTTATCGTTATTATGGCTTATCTATGCAATGGAAAGAATACATGTCAGGAAAGCAAGGGATTCGGATTGACTTGCCGAGTCAGCCAAGTTGATCTTATGGTCAGTATAAAATCTGATTTTTTTTTTCTTAGTAAGTTTGAATGTTTTTATGTGTTTCAGTAAATTCACCACTGCTGGTAGGTATATAAGGAAAATTTCTCAATCTTGCAAGGTTTACTTTAATATACTTCTCTTTTTTTCATAATTCCAACATTTTTCGAAATTAATTTAAAATCATATGTACTTTTAATATACTTTTTTATGAAAAGATATCACACATTTTTCGTATCTTTTGAAAGAATCCTCAAAAAGAAAAATCACTGATTGGGAAATTGAAAATCCTCATTAAACAACATCTCGAGTTGGCAATTCTTACGAAATAAACACTATTAAAAAGCTTATATAATTTAAATATTAATTTTTTGGATGTTGTACATAACAATAGTTTTCGTTTGGAGTATTTTAATGACCAAAAGTTATATTTACAATAGGGATTGAAATTTGTTGTCGTAATTTTTTTCCCATTTACTTTCAGAAAAAGAAAATTAATTAGTTAGGCAATTATAAACGCGCTAGAAGAAAAAAAGAAATCAATAGCATATTACACAAAACAAAATAAGGGGAAAAAAGTAAACGCAAGAATGAACTTGGGAGTTCTCATTAATGTTAAAATAATCTTTCTCGGCAGTTCGCTATTTTTCATAATAGAGAAACATGTTTCAAAATATGAATAACTTTTAAGCATTTTTTAAACATTTAATTCTGTTTAATTTTTTAAAAATTGTGAGCATTATTATAAATGATATTCAGATATCTTAAAGTAATGAATAATAGCTGCATTTTGGATCGTGGCATAGAGTAAAATTTCCCACAGGTACGCTTAAGTTCGAATAAATTTCACTTTATGATTTATGACTACTTCGTAAAAGCAAATTATTTGAACTTCGGTCAAATAAAAGTTATAACCTAGAACTGTTATTTTGTACTAGGAACAGCACTACTGGGAAGTACCAGGAACAGCTGTTCCTGGTACTACTTATTTTATACTTATGGGATAGCAGCCGAAAAAAAGTTGGATTTAAATAATAATGTATTCTTTTAAATAAAGTATTTAGAGTGTAAAAAATGAAATCTATTAAAAATCTTTTTTATTACTAAGCTTAACATTAAATATGCCATCGAGATCCAAAAAATTTAGGTAATCTCTTCTAACGAAACTACCGGGGGTTATTAACGTCGGACTACTTATCGTTGCTTAACTTTTTTGTATATATATATATGTATGTATGTATGCGTTATATATCTATATATATATGTGCGTATGTATATATATATATATATATATATATATATATATATATATATATATATATATATGTGCGTATGTATATATATATATATATATATACATATATGTATGTCAAAATTTTGATGCATTTTGGTACATTTCTGTTTAACTGTTTACTGCTTGTCCAAGCGTTACAGACTAGATTTGACGCACTGCCAAAATTATAACTCGCGAAGTACGGACAGACGGTTTTAGGGCCTGAAATTTTGCTTTCCGGAGAACCGTTGTGGAGGAACGTAAACCTACGTTAAAATATTGTTGTACGGAGATCTTTTCACTTCTTTTATGTAATTTTTACTTTCTGCTAGAAATTACTAATTTTGTTATTCCTTCATAATAATGGTATCTTTACGGTTTGTGCGTCAGTTACACGAAATGTTAATCAAGATGCGTTATCATATCAGGAAGGAAGCGAGGGTAACGAGCATCTAGGGAAAATTCATCGGTTGCGCCTCCGGATTTCTAGGCATTAAAGATCGTTTACGAATGCTCACACTTATGCATGGCAGCTCCTTCTACATGCAGTACGATGAGCAGTATTTCTTTGCAAGTATCCCCCATTGTAAAGTTACTGCATGTAGTAACTTTACAGTGGGGGAGTAAAGGATTCAAACATTTTACTTAAAAATAATTTTCTAAAAGTTACGTTACCTATGAGTTTTACCCTCCTGCGATTGATACTCTTGATCTTATTCGATTGATTCTTCGTGCAGATATCTTTCTTTTGAAGTATTATATCAATTTTGTAGTGACATAACTTCTTTGCTACATAACAGTCGTTGTAAATATATCTTTGCATGCTCTATTTAAACAAAATCTTGTGGAACACCTCACTTTTTAATTGTTTTTTTTTCATTTAATGTCTGTTGTCTGTCTCTAACTGAATGATTTCGGTTGCAGAGCATTACAGTCGCTTCATTTTCAGAATGAGTAAATGCTGAAAGGTTTTTTTATCATAGCTTTGGGGTATTTACATACTGTTCTATCGGCCTCCCACATCAATCGGTGGCTAGCATCTTGGGTTTCCCCGAAGGGAGCTGAGGTTTGAATCCTTGATATGGCATGAACGTTCCTGTGCTGTCTCTCATAGTAGTATTGGCTAACTTATGATACTACATAGCAAAACACTAAACAAATTCGTGGGATGGATAGGGGAATGTCTTCCCAGTCAATGCGTCGGGCAAAGAAAAAAATAATTATTTAACTCTTGCTGACCATGTAAGAGTTGGAAAGTGATATTTTCTACCCTTCTATCGTTACGTCTCTGTATCAGATATTTGTTAAAAAATAAGCTTCTGTTAATACATAGTTTTTTTATTTCCGTTTTTGAGTTATAACACAATTTTGCATTTTTTTACCTCCCCGCTATTAAAACTTTTTGCCATGATGTCCCTAATTATTGTCTAATAATCCTCCTGATAATTTTTGTTAGCACATTTAAGGAAGCTAGTACTCTGTTGTACTACAATTGCTATAAAAAAATCTTTACATTCTCCATGCATGTACATTTTTAGACACCATCTCAAAAATAATTGAGAGGTTTATCCAAACTCCTCATTCTCTGAATTTTCTGCTGAAATTAATTTCTTATGGAGTTGACAAACAATACGTTTATCGGTAACAAAGAATATAGGAACACTTTGGTGCTTGCTAAGAATAGCTGAAAGTCATCCTATATAGTTTAGACTATTGGAGCTGTCTAGGATGTTTTGAATCTACCCTCACCGACGAGGATAAAACTTGTAAGGACAAATAGCTATGTGTGTGGACCCACCAGGCGCATGTTCGTTCCATCTATAGCAAACTGCCAAATATTAGAGGCATTTGATAAGTCCCTGCAATAATAATTAAAATGACTATTCTTTTAAAAAAATGTTTGTATTAAACCCTCTGCATAAACTCCCTTTGGACTGATACATTTTATACAACGCTTTTCAAGCCTTTTTAATCCCCTTCATAAAGTAGAATTTTTCCATTTCTTTAAAATAAGCATTTTGTTTCACTAATCACCATGAAAATTCATGTAAATTTTGGCCATCAAGATTTCTCTCTTGATTTCTACTTTTTTTTTAAACAATCCAGTAATCCAAAATTCAATCCGACCCACCCGAAGGCAGGTTGTAAATGGCTGAAACGCATGGTCGATGCGTGCAGTAGCGCACACATAAGAGTCCCGATGATTCAGAAATTTATATAGGGTCTTTATAACATTTAATACTAACTCCACAGGGTGTTAGACAAGGTCACCAACACGTGCCCCGATTAACTTCGACAATGTCCAGTTACAGATCTGAATCACGTAGAGGTGGGGAGGGCAACCGATGCCGAACACAGTGCGTTCTACAACTCCCACACAGGATACTACTCCCCCAAGATAGTCATAGTTACTTCCGCCATTACCTGCACTGGTATGAAGTTCATCACTTTGAACTTCAGTGATCTGGAATGGTGTCACACTGCCCCAACGCCAGAATCTGGCCTTAAATGATCCAGTAAAGATGTATATTACTCTCTGGTAATATTTTTGCCCTTTTCTAACTAGTCAATGAAGATTATATCATGGACGTCCCAAAGAACAGTGAATGTAACTTATCCTGTAGTTGGAACCGTTTTTCCCGTGTTGTAGGGCAGGTTAACCTGCTTCAACCCAGTCTTTTGACATCTTTCGTTTCTGTCTTTTAGTAATGTTTCCATGACTCGCCATATTATTTATAATGCCTCGATTTAGTGTCTGCCACCATTTCGCATCTTAAAAATTAATGCTTTATCAACACATGGAACCCTTTGATCTACACTGTGTGATCAGTAACAAGAGCTAACAGACTAAAATGGCTATCCATCACAGACTAAGTTGCAATTTCCTTTACAGTTTGGCATTTGTGCATTTGAAGCGTGCTAAATGGGAGAGGTTCAACACATTCAGTGCAGTGGCGTCATCGCTCGAATTTAGCATGCACGTATCAAACAACCCTCGTAAGTTGAAGAAAATGATTGCCTCATTTAAAATAGCATACATAATTTTCAATGGCAGATATCCTAAAAACATAGCACTTTGTATAAGTGTTCCAGTCGGGAGTAAAATATTTTCTCTAAACAACTTTTAGCTATCTAAGATACCGTGAAATTATATCGAAATGCTTTTTAACAAAGATAAACGTTAATTTGGGAAAGTATTTAAAATATTAAAAGCTTAGATTAAAAAAATTTTACACAACGTAACTAAAGAACCTTTAAAATATAGCATGCATCAACTTTTATTTATTTTCCAATCATAACTGTTACAAATAGTCTTACTAGCTGTGTCTAATTAAATCAGGATTGCTTTATCTAGAATGGATCAGTTAGAATTGTTTTAAAACAATCAAACGAAGGTTAACAAAAAAAAAATCTAACTTTCAATCAGTCCGTCTATAATCTTCGCAAAGGTGGAATATTTAAAGCATTAAATGTATAAGTAAATACCGTGCTTCAGTTAATTTTAATGTGATTCAGCGAGTTCCTGTGTTCCAGAACAGCCCTGCTTCAAAACATACCACTGAGTTGTTGTTGTTTTTATTATTTAATTAACATTTGTAAAGAAACTGTATCCGTGTAGAGTAAATATCTTATTTAAAAGAATAAAAGTTATACTTTACCGAATTTTTTTATTGCTACAGATAATAAAATTATATAACTAAAGAAATCTGTACTTAGTTCTAAAAATCTTCAGATAATTATAAGAAAATATTTCCATTATTTATTGTAAATTAAAATATAATATATCACAATTAACGTACCTTAAGGCCTTAAAATTTGTTCTTACACATTTTTTTCATCTTTAAATCCTCTAAAATATTTTTTATCAAGTTTAGTTAAGACTTTCACTGTTATGTTAAGATAAATGATAATCATTTTAAGCAAGAACGTTTTCTAAAAAATACTTCTAGCCTTTTTCGAGAGCCAAAAGTGTCTACAACCTATGAAAAAACCCTAAATTTTGTTATGTAGAAAAGATGAATATCCAAGCATGAATATGAAATTCACAAAAGTTCATTTCTTTGTCTTATATACAAGTATGCGAGTAAATGTATGGTAATTCTTAACATATTTTTTGCTTCTCAAATTTTCATATTTTTCTCTGCTTTGTGCTCTTAAAACAATCACAAAAAATTCTACATAGCATTCTAAAAACGTGTTTTTATACGGCAAGAAATGTTATTTTATTTGTTTTGCATTTCCCTAAACAAGAAACACTTCAATATTCTATCATATTAAAGATGTAAGTGAAGCAGCTATGCTTCTAGAAATAAAACTTTGAAATGCAATTGTTTCCTTATATTTTGCTACAAATGTATTTCCTTTACACGCTGACTCGACCTTATACAGATATTTTCTTTAACTTTATCTTTTTACCAGCTGAACCAATGTTTCAAACAGGCAATCGGTTTTACAATCGTAAGAGATATTTTCTGAGGTTTTTGACTTCAAAGAAGTTAAAATCCCAAGATGATTTCATTCCTATTGCTCTGTTATAAATGTAGTCTGTTTTATCCCTAGTACCACTTGGGATCATTTCGAGATTAAAGGAGTACGGTGGAATGATTTCGGAAGTCACATACAGTTTTAACTCCGTGCCAGAAAAGAGGATTGACTATGAAATGTACAAAACACACAAGTTCCATGCTTGGAAATGTCTTATTTATCTTTAAACAATCGTAGTGTTAAAATAACGTAGTGTTTTGTGAGAGGCTTGATAGGGAACTCCGATACTTTATGTAAAAAGCATTATTACTCTTGGTGGTTTATTATCTGGTTTTTACTAAACGGCAAAAGTAATAGACATAATTTTTTTCTTTTATTACGATTCAAATATCTTTGCTATATGATTTCTATGCATGACAGTACCTTTCTTTTACTATACATACTGTAAAATGATCAAATATTTTATGCTATGAATGATTAAAACTCTAGAAATTCTGTAACAATAAATTGTAAAAGGCATTTCACTTAAATAATTATCCTTAATCACTAAAAAATACACTTTAAATTCATTTCGTCGTTGTGATATACAAAATAAGAATCAAAGATTCTGGCGTTACTAAAATAATTCCTAAGCTCAAAGTTTTTTGAAGATTCCGATCTTAAAATTAGCTGTATTATGTTAAGTTTCTACACAAGTTGATATTTTTGTTTCTATTACAAAATATCAGGAACTAATATAATTTGCTTTAATAGAGTAAATTTTTAATTCTATGGAGTTTTATCTAGAGATACTAGCTCTAAACACTATGTGATTTTCAATAATGTCATTAGTTTTCAACACTATTAGGGGGAAACTTCTAAATATACCTAATTAATTCTCTCTTACCCGAAATTAATAGTGAAATATAAAAGAATGGATAATTCTATAGTAGGAAAACTTAACTCTTATTTTATATTATGATAATTTAACTTCTTTTACATCGTCGAATTTTACATTCAATGATATTAATTACTCTAAATCACAAATTTACATTTTCAAGTACAAATCAGAGGAAAATGCAGTATATATAAATTTTTCATTTTTACAGTTTTTAAAACCAACTTACACTATGTGATAGCATTTTTTAAAATGATAGCTAGAGCACGAGGCTCAGATTATAACTATAAATGTGTATACCCAAAGAATACTCTATTGGAATGAAATAAAACTTTGGTTCCAACTTACACGATTTTACTTTGAAATCACTGATAAGAATCTAAGAGCACAATTCACTGACCTTCAGCAGAGCTGGCAAGGGAATTAATAGTTAATCAAACCCCACTAAATATCTAATAAATTACGTCACTTTGAGATGAAAGCAGTGATAAATTCAAACAAAATTTAAAAAATGCAGTATATTTTTTTTTACAGTGTTTAAAAACAACTGATATTATGCAAACATGTGACAGCCTTTTGCAAAATGCTATTCAGCATGACACTTATGTAGTTTATAACTATTAATTGTTTGTACTCAAAGACCACTTCACTGGAATGAAATCAAAATTTGGCTCCTACTTAAATTATACGCTTTTACTTTGAAATCAATGTTAAGAGTATGAGAACACTGTTAAATGGCCCTCGACAGAGCTGTCAAGAGAATTAAAAATTAATCAAACCCCACTAAATATCTAGCAAATTACGTTACTTTGACAAAATAAGCTGTGAAAATTAGGACAAAATAAAGACTGGAATAAAGAAATAGTATTCGTAGCTAAATGAACTATGCACAAGGTGTCAAAAGTTATACATTTCACTTCATAAAACCTAAAGAATCGGGTCTAAATTCAAAAATAGGTACCTCAGTGGCCAGGAACCGAGTTTCCCTTTTATAAAACGTAGCGGGAACCTATGATCTAAATACTGCACAGCAAACGAGGATATCTTTATTTTATTCCACCGAGTACTGAATTGACTGTACATTTTCAGTAACCAGTAAAAGATTTACATATTTTACACGTTCGGAATTGTATTGCCTAGATAATGGAAGACCCCGAAAAGAAAGAACTTAAAGGTGTAGATTCAAAACGCATGGAGATTCAAATTTTGCAATATTTAGAATTCTGGGTTCAAACAAAGTAAAGAAAAACGTTTTCGTCAACACGATACTTTTCCATGTTTAACCAACACATCAGATGTGAAAAGAAGTTATCGAAGCATATCGAAACGTTTTAAAAATATTTATTCCTTTCTTAAATAATATAAAAATTTAAATTTCAGGTCAAAATATACCATAATTGTATATAGATAGGTCCACCTAGACAGAACACAATAAGAATATCTTTATATAATATTTTTTTAGTATGTGGAGGATCTATTTTAAGTCTAAAGAGTAATGCAGATGCGCACACAGAGCAGCATTTACATCATCAAAGAAAAATCTATTTTAAGAACCGCAATTTTGCAACCCCTTTTATGTGAGTAAAATAACCGAATATCGGATAACATTGAATAAGATATTGAATTACTATAGAATTTTATTAAAGTAAAATTATGCAAAAAAGAATACTGAAAAGTAAAAATTACCCGTTACGTAGTATTAATATTTGAAATTTTCAAATGTATTTCTATAATATAAGATTTTACCTAAGCATAATATATGAGTTCGACTACTTTTGAAATGAATAGGCTACAAAAATTTTTTCCAAGAGTTATTTAGGGAAGAAACTTTTCATGGAATGAGGTGTGTATATATATATATATATATATATATATATATATATATATATATATATATATATATATATATATATATATATATATATATATATATATATATATATATATATATATATATATATATATATATATACTGAAGTGCCACTGAATTAGGGTTAGCAAAGCCTATGCAAATTGTGTAGCGCTGCGCATCATGTATGCGCAAGTGAGGGCGCTGTGGTAACTGCATATATAGCACGTACTGTGGTTGTTCTGAATTAGTTGTTGGAATTGCTAGGATGGGAAAAACTGCCTGATTTAGATGCCTTCGATCGCGGACAGATCGTAGGTGCGCGACGCATGGGCCATTCAATTTACGAAATCGTCAGACAGCTAGGATTTTCAATATCGACAGTGTCAAGAGTATACCAAGAATACTTGGATGGGGGAAAAACTAGCGATCGGGCAAACTGCAAAGGACAATTAGCCTTGACAGTGCGTGGTGAGAGACGGCTCAGGAGTATTGAACATTGCCAGCGAAACCAAACATTAGGTCAAATTATCACCCAGTTTAATGACGGTGCCAGTCGTCCAGTCAGTAAACGGACTGTGCAACGCTCGCTTCATCGTACGGGTTTCGGGAGCCGTCGACCTACGAGAGTACCATTGCTCTATACTCGCCATCGGGCTGCACGTCTTGCCTGGGCAAGAGAGTGTAGCCTGGGCAAGAGAAGTGTAGTCTGGGCTGGAGTGTAGAGGACTGGCAACGAGTAGCATGGAGTGATGAGTCTCGATTCCGACTACTTAAAACCGACGGAAGGCTGAGAATATGGCTTCAGGCTCATGAAGCCATGGATCCTGCATGCCTGGCTGGAACTGTACAAGGGCATGGTGGCTCAATCATGGTCTGGGGTGTTTTTTCGTGGCACAGTTTGGGATCTTTGGTGCATGTACCAACCTCCCTCAATGCAATTCGGTGTGTAGAGTTGCTGGGTGATCACCTCCATCCGTTTATGCTGTTCTGTTATCCGCACGGTAATGGAGTTTTCCAGCAAGACAACTGTACTTCTCACAAGTCCCGGTTGGCTACTGGCTGGTTGGATGAGCATTCCTCTGACTTCTCTGTCATGAATTGGCCACCTAGAAGCCCAGATTTAAATCCTATTGTGCATCTTTGGGATGTTTTGGAACAAGGCGTGAAAGGCCATCACACAACACCAAAGAACCTTACTGAATTATGGACAGCTTTAGCCAATATTTGGCAAGCCATTCCCGTGGAACGTTTCCAGAAACTTGTTGAATCTATGCCTCGTCGTGTGGCAGCTGTTATCAAGGCCAGAGGAGGCCCAACTCGTTACTAGGTAGGTATCCCTAATTCAGTGGCACTTCAGTGTATATATATATATATATATATATACACTCATGGACAAAAAAAATTAGCGCACCAAGAAGGAGTCGTCAAAATGAAACGAAATTTTACATACGTAATGACTTCTTTGATATAAGTAAATGATAAGAAAATCAAAGAAAAAGGATAATTTATTTCAGAGAAAAAGGCAAAAGAACGGAGGAGTCAATACTTCGTTGGACCCCCTCTAGCGCGAATGCACGATGCGATACGATCGGGCATTGAGTCATACAAGTTCTGTATGATGTCTTGAGACATTTCGTTCCATATTTGCTGTAACCTTGCCTCTAGTTCGTTCAAACTCGTGGGATGCCCAACTCGTCGTCCCAAATGATCCCAGATATGCTCGATTGGAGACAAATCTGGGGATCGGGCAGGCCAAGGAAGGGTAGTAACAGTGCGGAGACAGTCTTGTGACACCCTTGCCGTACGAGGCCGAGCATTGTCTTGTTGAAAAATGGCTCCTGGGAGCCGTTTCATGAGTGGCAACACATGTGGTTGCAGGATTTCATGAACATACTGCTGGGCTGTCATGGTGCCACGGAACAATACTAGGGGTGACCGTGTATTGTAGGCAATGGCACCCCATACCATCACACCAGCTGTGGGAGCGATGTGTCGCTGTACAGCAAAGGCAGGATTGAAGCGTTCACCACGGGCTCTCCACACACGAACACGATTGTCATCACTGCCGAGATTGAATCTGGATTCGTCGCTAAAGACGACCTGGTTCCATTCCGCTGCAGTCCAGTTTCCTCGTGCGCGGCAAAACTCCAAACGGAGGCGTCGATGGGTGGGCGTCAAGGGCAGCACACGTAATAGGCGCCGCGATACCAACTGTCCTTCATCCAGGCGCCTTCGTATGGTTCGAGAAGATACAGAGGCCCCTAGTGAAGGTGCTACCTGTGCCTGGATGGCGGCCGATGAAGCAGTTGGCTGTACGCGTGCATTTCTTACGATGTGGCGGTCTTCTCGACGACTGGTCTGTCGAGGGATTTCAGTCATATATATCATACTAGGAATATTTTAAATTATTTCCCGCAATTATTTCTTGGTGCGCTAATTTTTTTGTCCATGAGTGTATATATATATATGAAATGTCCGGATGGACATCTCATGAAATAGTAGCTTACATCGTGGCCAGAAAATAATAAAATCAGCTTCAGGAACAAACTGATTTATTAAACAGTAAAGCAACACATCTTACTCGCTTCGAGACAGTCCAGCGTCCATCGCAAAAAGCGCCAAAATAGAATTAGGTCGTTGAGGTTGCCAGAATTGGCGGAGGAAGTTAGTAATATTATCACACACACATACATACATATATATATATATATATATATATACATTGCTGTGAAGGATTCTCAATTAGGACATTTGGATTCCTTCAAACAGTATGTGACATCTCACTTGTTTTCCGTCAACGCG
Organism: Dolomedes plantarius; assembly: GCA_907164885.2. Taxonomy (NCBI): domain Eukaryota; kingdom Metazoa; phylum Arthropoda; class Arachnida; order Araneae; family Dolomedidae; genus Dolomedes; species Dolomedes plantarius. The sequence goes on from OU015495.1 coordinate 74,412,784, forward strand.
TTTCGAGGTCGTAAAACGGCCATATTGAAAGGGAGCCTGGAGCCCGCCCCTGCACCGAAATGGTAGGGTTGGTACCCCATCTTCTACTAGGAAACTATGCACCCTAAAAATTCCTTAGGAAAGGAGGAGGTATCCACCCCAAGAAAATTCCTCGAAGGTACAAAGGTCCTCAAATTTAGCGGAAATGAAAATACCCTCTGGGTCAACCGTGCGATGTTGTCGCATCTTCATTCCACGAATCAAACGAAAGAAAAAGAAATAAATTTACGGAGCGACAGATGTGGGGGGAGATGCCATAAAAGGGGAAAATTCCGAGTTTTTTTTTTCTAAAGAGAACGGTTCAACGGGTGAGAATAGAGGAAATTCGATGAAGGGAGCGGTGGCGAAAATCCCTGATTGCAGCGCAATGAACATGGAGAGGCATATGCATCCCGGATAAACGGAAGCGACAAAGAGATGTTCGTCTCTTCTTGCCTCTACTCGCCTGCTGCCGCAACCATAAGATGTGCCTCATTATGACCTGTACCGAGAGCTGCTTCAACCGCAATAACCCAGATTGGACAATACCACTTAAAAATAGTGCTTGCATAGACAAACTGGTAAATTATTTTATTTCACTCGGACTGTCATGATTCTCCCACAGGGAGCAGATAGAATATGTTCTCATTTTATATGTACATATAATGAAGACGTTCACGCAACTTTAATTTTATGTTCATTAGTGTAGATTAATGTAAACAAATTGTTTATTATTTACTTGTAATTTCTTGTCGATTGGTTACTATCTTGGAGTTCATCTCCCATTTTAGCACTAGCACACACACACACACACACATATATATATATATATATATATATATATATATATATATATATATATATATATATATATATATATATATATATATATATATATATACAGTGTTTTCCGCTTATAAGAATCACGTTTCTTATTACTGTTTTTGATTCATATAAGCGGTTTATTCTTATAGCCGAAATGTAGGTTTTTGGACAGGCACACACACACCTATATACACATATATTAGATAATTTACCAAAAAATACTCTTTAATTTACGTTAACTATCTTTTATTAAAATTATTTTTTATAATTTTAAAAATTCAACTTAATTTCTAGACCTATAAGTAGATACACATAATTATAGTAAGAGTAGAAAAAATCCTATATTTGTTACAGCATACTTGCATAACAGTTTTAACATTTCAACTACAGAAAGGGAGCAAGAAAAAGTTTTCTATGGTAGTTTGACGCAATGAAGTTTTCAAGAGGCTGTTTATACCTCTTTCAATACCAATAGTCTCAGACGAAGATTCATCTTCTAGCTTAGGTTTCACGGTTTGTTAACGTCCTGAATCTACTAATGTCAGGTTTTCCTAAGTGATAGTGGACACTTCGACGCAGATTTATGAGTTTCAGGGTCCAGGAATCCACAACCAGTATGTGGGAGGTGGGGAAAAAAGAGTCCTTGTCTCTGTTTGTCAGTGGAGAAAAGTGAAATCGGACTCTGACGGGTAAAGATGCCCCCGGGTCAAGCTAATAGGCCAGTGTTGTGCTAAAGCGTTTAAAGTTAAAATATTGTTATGTCTAACAAAGAAAGGGATGCATTTTACGACTGTATTCCATCCCATCTTATCACTCTTTCGTAAAAAAAAACTGGAGAAGGAATTTCTTGCCATTTGAGGGTTTAAGTGGCTTTTTTGGAAAAATGAAAGGAAAGCGAAGAGTGTAAGCTGATTCTTAAAACCAGTGGATTGATTCTTTAAAGCGAAAATTTTAACAGGGAAATGATACATTTGTTTTTGTTTTTGCGATATTGATTCTTATAAATGGTTGATTCTTAAAACCACTGATCACTATAAGCGGTGGTTACTGTATATATATATATATATATATATATATATATATATATATATATACAATGGGTGTACTCAAAATCAAATGCTGTTAAATGAAGAATATGCCTTAAATAATTTCTAACGTACTTTAGCGTTTGTAAAGAGGCAAAAGAAACTTTCTGAATCACAACCCGTGTTTAATCAAGGTATTCCCATGAAAAAATTTATAATATCACCAAATTCTGACACGTTATGAAATATAATACGTATTAAAGAAGTGAAAAATTTTACAAAATTATTATTTAGATTAAACGGGCTATATATAAGGGCTTTAAAAAGTATAAAATGTAAAAGACTAAATTTCAAGTAAAATAATATCTTGCGAACAGATACTCTAGAAATAATTGATTATATATATATATATATATATATATATATATATATATATATATATATATATATATATATATATATATATATATATATATATATATATATATATATATATACATATGAATGAAACGTATTTCGACATTTTGGGGAGTTTTGGTATTATTCTATCATAAAGAGCATAATATAACAAAAGTATTCATAGATTCAATAACGAAAATTTATATATATTTTTATTTTCTCAATCTTCCCAAAGCGATTAATTTCTTTCTCCGTCAGAATCCCTTATGTATTTTTATGTCCTGATCTTGAGTTAAAAATATCTTAAGGCATTAGAAGTAACTTTGTATACATCAAATATCCCTCGTTGACGTTAAGAATTATTTATTTCTAAATGGTCGAAATCATAAGCTAATACAAAGAAATTTTGTCAAGTTTGGTCAAGTTCTATTTTTATACGGAAACAATACATCACCATTAGTGATACTTTCACATCACTTTTTGGTCTTCATGCCATTTAAGTCCGTGTCAATTTCATGAGTCCTTTTACGAAAGATAATTACTTTGAACACTTCGGAGGTAAAGGGTATTATATTTATTTTTACTAGTTTGTTTTGTCAATCTATTGGTATAGGAAAAAATAAATGGTAAATTTGCATGAAAACATTTCCCAGACGATTTTTAGCTAGTTTATTTTCTTCCCCTCTAGGTAAGAATATCTATGAGTTTATTAAATTTTTATTCTTTTGTAATGCGGATTGTAAAGTAAACATATACATAAATTATAATATACTGTGGTTTAAAAGAACTTATCATATTTATCTGTTAATTTCTTAAATTATCTACTTTCGGATCTCCAAACCCTTCAATGTAATTCATATGCGAATGATTAAATTTTACGAACGTATTAAATTTTTCATCCACTAAATAACATTTGTTATACTTCAATTTGAAGTTAATATATATCTAAGGATAATTTCAAAACATACGTTATGAAAGTTTCTCTAGTAAATTAGTTGTTCAAAGCTTTTACCCAAGAGCTGAGCGGGACATTTGAGAAAATATATCATTATGAGGAAACTGGATTATTTTCTACGGCAAAAATGTCTCCAATTTAGATATGTTATCTCAAGACAGTTTTTGTAAAATAGGAGAAAATTCCAGCTAGAAAATGAGTTCACATTTTTCTCGGATTATAGACTTATCGGGGGAAATATTAGAATATTATTCTTGGAAGTTGCAAATATTTAGAAAGAACCTGTTTCCTTCAAGTTAAAGTTCATTCTTGCCGTAGCGGTAACAACTCTGAAATTAAATTTATATTGTTTCTAGCATTCAAAACAAACAGCGGTACAGGCATGAATCGACTACCACATCAAACATCGATATTCGATTTACTGAACTACCTTCCCTAATCATCCCTACTCTGTAAATTAAAAAAAAGAATATTTATTGGGGATAACTCGAGGGATATATCCGATTTCGGATAACTCTAATAAACATTGAGATATCTACGCATCTCTTTAGGTGAATCAATAAAAATTTTAAATTCCTCACTCACACCTACAATAGTGCTATGAAAATATAGCTTACTTTTATAGATTTCTTTTTCGTAATTCAGTTAATTCTGTTAGTTTCATTGGGAAGTGAAACAAAACTAGTTGGAGGTAACAAAGAACGTCAAAAGTGCATATTAGTATCAAATTTATTTGATCTTAGCATGCAAATGCGGTCAGCTTAAAAATTAACTTTATTAAAATTGTATTCAATAGCTTGGAATTTTCGTTTTATAATCAACAGTCTTACATCTCCGAACATCAAGTTTTGCTTTCTGAAACCTGAACGGTTTGTTTATCACTTGTTTTACAAAGTATGACTGTAACGCTCTATAACCAACAAATCAACCAAAAATTTAACTCGTGATAGAAATACAAAAAATTAATCTAGTGAAAAATAGTTTTGACAATTATTCTAAAATTTCTCGCATGTTTTACAGCTGTCCTATCATCTGAATGTTACAATTTCGGCTACCTTTTTGAGACAAATGATATATCAATATCAATAATTAAAAGGTTCGTTTCACTTAGGTAATGGAAAAGATAAAAAATTAAAGGAGAAATAATGCAAGATTATATATTTGGACTGACAGGAAGTACATAATAATAAATAAGGGATCAAATATGAAAACATCCCACAACACAGATTTCCCTATAATCTATTACTTTGATACATTTTTTCTCGAAATAGATATTATCTTTTGTTATATACAGATCTACGAACATCGGAGGAACAAATATGGAAGAATTTCAATTTTTCTATCATGTATTTGGAAGGTTTGGGTTACAGGTTTTAATCGAATAAATCTACTTAAAGATCAAACATCAGAAAATCCTTAGAATTTATATCAATCCTGGAAAAGAACATGGCAGAAGTTTTCCGAAAGTTAGTTTAATATGATCCATCGTGGGATTCATTCAGGTACAAGCCAAGTTAACATCGCCACACATTAACTATTTTATTTCAAGATGCGGAGGATCGATTGGAATAAAGGATTGAGATACAATTTACTAAACCAGGAAAACACATCAATTGCATGTATTATCCATATCAAAACTACCTTTAGGAGAATTTCATAAGCACATAGGTGATATTGCTCCAGATAATTGTATAAATTTTTAGAGTTTAACCATATAACCGGTGACTTCCGATTATCGAAATTACCTATTTTCCCGCTACCAATAGAAGAAACACGAAGGTTTCGGAACGTTTCCACATGCTTCTGGCTTGTCAGGTGTTCCAGAGTCACAAGGATACTCGAATTTCCGAGATTTTTAAAATCCCAAATTGAATGGGGCGATACGGTCTCCGATACGTCCGCGAAACCAGCGATCTCGTCGTATGACGTCATACTGCTAAACACTCCATGACAGTCCTTCCCAAAGCATTTTTTTTTGTCCTAAAGAACTATGCTCTGGCAAATGTATTCCAAAAAAAGGAACACGGGGGCGCAGGTTTCAAGTTACTCGTAAAAGCGATGACGTCACCGAAACCACCATACGAGTTTGTCGTTTTTTCGGTAACCTTACAGACAAAAAATAGCACTACAGGCGCTATTAATTCATTCTTTTGGATGAATTAATTAATAGACCTGTAAGTCTATTACTCCAAAAGATATCTACCTAAAAACCCGAAAATATAGCTTTGGTGCTAATTTCGTATTACTAATTGGGTGTAATAGTATTTCGTATTAATAATTTCGTTCATATTGTTCTAATCATGTTTGCAGTTATTTTTAATATTTTATAAGCAAATTCCAAAATGTATATTCTAAAATTAATCTGAATAAAACTGAACGTAAATTTTTCAAACTATCTGACAGACTGAAAAATTTCATAGAAATGAAAACATAATCTGACATTATATTAAATATCAAGTGTTTTTTTTTCAGATCGAATCAAAATTTAAATATTTTTGAGTCATGCATACATATCAGCCATGCAAAATTAACAGAATATCATGTCTATAAAAGTGGCATCCATCAATCAAGTAGAGAAAATATGCCCCACACTGTACATATTACAATTAAATTGTTGTCCCTATAAAATCATCAGTGATTTAATTACTGTTTTTTATGTTTATCTAAACACCTTAAAGGCATTTTGTTGTACCGTCGAAGAAATAAAATATAAAAAGTGAAAAAATGCTGTAATTTTTAAAGTAATTATGTGATTATAATTGTGAGGGAATTTTTGCCAACAATTCTGTTTGCGGTGAAATGTGTGCCGATATTTATCTCTTAATATAGCTGAGAATAAAGCACGACATTTTAATAAATATTAAGATACTTGGGAGATATATTCAATATTTTGATTAAAATCATAGCCTTTTTGTCGTAAACAATTTTTTGTGCTGTTTTGGCTCTATTAATTACACCTATTAGTTAGTATGCATGCAATACAAAGGAGTATCATACAATGTTCGAAATTCCTGTTGATAAACAAAACATTTTTCCTTCGGTTTTTTGAGAAATTTCTGACAGCTTTTGCTGAATGCTTTTCCTTAGTTAACGATAGAAATTTATCAATTAATAGAGCATAAAGTCTTTTTAATTAATAAAAGAAAAATACATTTTTTTAATGCATCGAATTGGCAAGTAGAACTTAGATATTTTTCGTAAAGTTAGCTTACAAAAATGTCCATATAATTGTCAAAAAAATTATTTAAGTTATTTAATTTTCTTAATTTAAGAGTCATGGGAAAAGGAAAATATCACCAACAGGTAGTACATTTTTATTCTTTCGGAATATAAACATTAAAACTGCAACCAATTTATAAAAAGCTGTCCTGCATTCCATTTCAGTACTGTATAGTTCTCCTATCAATTTCTAGAATGAGCTAAAATGAGTTTCAGTGATAACTATCATTAAATAATGCAAGCGTGCAAATATAATTATTTTAGTCACAATAATAATCTAATTATTATAAATTTAATTATTTCTACTGAGTTATAGAAAAATAGCTTTTTTGTTTTAATCTCCACCTAAAATACTTAGAAATGTCAAATTCCTTTTGATTCATAATAAAACGCTTTTAAATAATGCTTTATCCTTTTAAATCCATTGAAATGTCAACAATTGTGTCCTTTTTTGTCACTGAGAATTTCTCTTAAAAATTATTTGCATTCTTATTTTCCTTTATAACAATAGCATGAAACTTTTCTATGAATAAACTTCCATTAAAATAGTGTTAAGTTTTGTAATTTATGCGAAATCTGTCGTACTAATAAGTAAAATTCATTTTGTTAACTTCAGAATAGAATTGAAATATTTCTTTGGGAGGAGTGAATTTACATTTGAAAAGTGAATTTGTTTTGTCCACCAGTTATGAATATATTTTAAATTAAATTTTCGTTTAGAAAATATTTCCTAGTAATTGTTTGAAAATTGTTACGAAAGTTAATTTTCTGAAACGTTTTATTTAAATTTCAGATGCAGGATTTCATATTTTAATATTATTGAAATCAGGGCATTTTATCCTTTCCATACTTATATCTGAAAGGGGAGAATTGTTTTCTTTCAGGGAGCTTTAAGACTGAGAAGAGTTTACAATACAATGTCAAGTTTTCAAAAAAAGGGATCCATTTTAACAAACTTGGTACTTTTGTAGTGAAAAGCTCATCTGAATTTAAATTTTTGAAAAAAACCATATTATTTTTATGCACTCCTCAAAAATTTGTTAATTTCAGTATTTTTAAGGAATACTCTAAAGAAAATTAATGCACTATAAATTCGAGGAAAAAACTTAAATGTTGACAACATTTACAATGTTTTCCATTATCACATTTTTATTTTGGTAATTCATAAATTAATATTTTATGGTATTTTCTGTTAATATCCAATTATAAACTCCAGACATGAAAAAACAACGTGCAAAAAATGCGTTTCTTACAACCGTTTTTAATCTTATAATGGAGTTATTCTAACTTTTATTTAAATTTATTGTCATTTAGAAAAACTCTTTAAGGTGACAAGGAAAAATTGTCTGATTGAAGTGTACACAAAATTTTAATGTTTTAGCTAACTTTACCTTATTGACGCACATTGTTAGGTAAAATTATGTTTGACTGCATATATTAAGTTACTAGCTGAATACCCGTGTTTCGCTACGGAGTACATTCAAATTAAATACAACGGTGAATGTATGCAATTAATGCCAAATATATATATATATATATATAATGATAGCAAGGAGATGTCGGAGGACAGGTAGGGACCCCAATTCATATTATGAAGTCCTAGTACTTGTAGTCGTCTGAGCATTAAACAGTAGAAATGGTATAGGCTTAGGCAGAGAGTCCAGTCGAGGAACAAAGGCATCCACATAATTTGACACATAATCCATTTATTTCTTAGAATTACTTTATTTCTGGACATCATTTAGTCGAAATTACAAACATATTAACTCAACATATCTCGCGGATAACGGGGAAAACCCCGGCAGCGCAACGCTGCTACGGTACGGACGGAGAACTAAAAACCCTACTAAATGCCATAATGGCTTTGGGCGAATACGAAAGAGTGCGTAAAGAGACGACGAGGAACGTTGATTCTTGCGAAATGTACAGGCGCGCTGAACTTTTAATTGGTTAAAAATTGACACCTGACTTTAACGCGTCATATGGGTTGATGATTTCGAATGTTCCACGAGGTTCGATCTTATATAAGTGTTGGACGCACGTGGCTTTTAGGGGGACAACAAATAGCTTAATTTGGTATATCTAGATCAAAATCAAATTGAGGGATAATGTTCTGTTGCGGTAGGATAAAGTTAATGAAGGGAAAGGTTTATCGTTTCCTATATATATATATATATATATATATATATATATATATATATATATATATAAGGTATATCGCCTTATATAAAGTACACTTCAATCAGACAAGGTATATCGTTTCATATATATATATATATATATATATATATATATATATATATATATATATATATATAATAAATGCAACAGTCAATCTATGAAATTAATGCCAAAAAAACAAAAAACTGTATTTATAAAAATATCGTAACGGATATTTTTATAGACAAAATAATGTAGAATAAAATATTCAAATTAAATGCAATGGTCAATGTATACAATTAATTTGTATGTTTAATGTCCATAACACATACTAATTTGAATTAAATTCTTAAAAACCTTCCTTCTCAATTAGTCTAGAAGTTAAATTTTATCTTTTACCGTATTTCAATATTCTTTTTGTCAATTTATTCGTTGTTATGCACGTGATGCAAAATTAATTTAAAGTATCACAAAAAGATAAGAAACCCCGTGATCAGCATTTAATAAATTAAATTCTAAAAATAAATCTTTGAAAATTCACAAAAAAATCAGAAAATGGAGGCAAAGATTTAATTTTAAAGGATTTTTTTTATCTTTCTCGTGATATAAATTTTCTATACAAACATATAGAAAAAGTTACAAAAACAGCTTAAATTTTAATTTTAAAAAATCTAAAAAGAATTTTCAAAAATCTTACTTTGTGCACCACCAATAAGAATTGTCAATGAAAAATTTCAGCCCTTTAGGTCCAGCGGTTATCTGTCAGGTTAGTTATGTGTCAGTCAGTCACTGAACTGTTTTATATACATATAGATTGTAAGTGTTATGAAGTAATTCTTCTTCTTAAAACTATATGCTACCTCTAGCTGAAAACCCGCACTTCGCTAGCAAGTACATTCAAATTAAATACAACGGTCTATGTACGCAATTAATGCCAAAGAAAAAAAAAAAAAAAATATATATATATATATATATATATATATATATATATATATATTTATAAAAGAATCGTAAGGGATATTTTTATAGACAAAATAATGTAGAAGAAAATATTCCAATTAAATGTAATAGGACATACTAAAGAATATAGTACAGATAATATAGCACTGTTTGAGGAACATATATTTTACTGCATTTTAATATTTTTTGGATAATGTCCAATCGTCTGCCGCATTAGCAAGAAAAAAATGTTTTTCTTTGTCTATTTAGTTGTTATGGACGAGACTATAAATTTATTTAAATTACCAGAAAAAGAAATCACGTGATCAGCATTTAATAAATTAAATTATAAAAATTAATCTTTAAAAATTCACCAATAATCAGAAAAGGGAGAAAAAGAAATGAAAATGATCTCATTTTAAAGGGATTTTTATGATCTTTCGCGTGATATAAATTTTATAATCCCCAAATTATTATTTTAAATGCAAACTTTAAAAAAGTTACTAAAAGAGCTTAAAAATTTAATTTTTAAAAAATCTAAGAATTTATCAAAAATCTTTCTTAGTGCACCCCTACACTATAAGAAGAATCACCATGCAAAATTTCAGCCCTTTAGGTCTAGCGGTTTGGTCTGTGCGTTGTATGTCAGTCAGTGAGTCAGTTAGTCAGTGAGTCAGTCAGTTACGAAACTGTTTTATACTATATATAGATTACTACGCTAATGATACTATGGTTCGGAGATAAATATCACTGAAAGCTCAAAATGTAGCCAGTTATTTACAAAATCTCTAGTTCGGGTTACAATATTTAATACCTAGTCGCGATATTCTAAATCCTCGAAAATCGGAATTCAGATGTCAATCCGAAGTCAACCTCACAATTTTCTCCAGATTTTTTTTCTTTCTCGTATTCTGTTTTTGGCTTCGGAAAAGTGACAATAATGAAATTTAATGTGCAAAATGAGATGTAGAAATGATATACGGTCGGCGACTCTCTTTCTACCGCATAGGGGTTTTGTTTTTGCTTTGTTTCAGTTGGGGTTCCTTGGGCGGGCAGATAAGGAGCAATTTCTTATATTTATGTTTTTCTTCGATTACCCTCGTATTTGCTGATAAAGAGACCAAAATTGCATAAATCAGGAACTGATAAGGCGCAAGAAAAACAAAATTCTCACTAAGTTCCATCGGTGTTAGAGACCGCTTCCCGATTCCTGGAGCAGCAACCGTAATCATGACCATTCGAGGTTCTCTTTTTCAAAAACTGAGAGTTTGCTCTGAACAAAAGAGAACACACCGTGAAAACACAAGACATCAGATGATTTTCGATGCTAATATGCTTTCAGTCTTTGTCGTATAATAATAGTTCAGCCTTTTTGTGACATCATTCCATTTATCATTGAAAGTAATAAATGAAATGAGAATTAGGTTAATATTTAAAGGCTTCCCTTTACAACTATTCTCATGTTTTGAAGCTCGCTTAATCCTAGTTTACAAATTACTTCAATTGTAGGAAATCTATATTTATGTTCGACGTTGCACATCTTACCTGGTTTTTTAAGTAGGCATAAGTTAAAGAAGCACGTGACGAACTCTTAGTAAATTTCATCTTCGAAAAAAAAATGTTTCACAACATATGTGGATCTAAAATCACTGACAACACGTTGTGCAAAATATCTTAAGTTGGAGTATCTCTCGGGAGTAATATAAGTATTGTAAAAATTAATTTTTGATGTGGACGCAAATATTTGTTCCATTTCATTGTTGCACTATAACTCAATTAACTCCGTTTGCAGATTTTTAGGAACACTGTTCAGGTCAACATGAAATGCGCATGAAAATATTTCAAACCTTTTATCATATTTGGAGAAACGACTATCAAATGCAGTTATAGGTATCTTTTATTTCATTAGAATATTTCGAGAAATTATAAGGTTGGCTTTTTGGGAAGTTATTTAACAGCGGAAAATATTGAGCATTATTATTTCTAAGTTGGTACTCAAATAACAATAACTTTTTAATTATTTGATGAAATTATAAGCATCGAATATTAAATTTTCTTGCCCTTGTAAGTTCTTATTTAGCTGATTAAGTTTTCTGTTATATCCACCAAAAACATGGATCTAACAACCAATCATCATCACTCAATTCAGGAATAGATTCTTGTTTCCAGTTCATAAACGATATCCGAGATATCCGTACTTTCATCAAATGCCAAAGAATATGCTTTGAATTGGTTAATTTTATCTCGCAAAGTTACTACTATTTCCTCCCGTAAATTAAAAAATCTTTTTAAACAGTTTTCGCGACTGAGCCCTCTAACATTGGTAAAATATACGACATCCCCATAATCAGAAGATAATTCGCTAAGGAATTCTCGGAATTGACGATGTTGAAGAGCATGTGAACGAATGTAATTTACTATCTTTATAACTACGTTCATAACGTGATCCATGGATAATACTCGAGCACAGAAATTTTGTTGATGTATCAAACTATTAATAGCAAAAACATCATTGGTTTTAATGCCTCTGCAATCTAGCTTATCCATAAGTAATTTTACAGCTTCCTTATTTTGATCTACCAAAGCAGGTGCTCCATCTGTTATTAATCTGGAAAGAGCCTCAAATTTTAACCTACTTTCGGCTAAACATTTTTCAGTCACTTAGAAAACATCTTCTCTATTCATGTCTTTTAAATTTAAAAGATTTAACATTTTTTCTGTCATTTTGAATCATTCACACCGCGAATAAATATCACAAGTTGAGATGTTTCCGAGATATCCGTACTTTCATCAAATGCCAAAGAATATGGTTTGAATTGGTTAATTTTATCTCGCAAAGTTACTACTACAGAGGCTGTTCACACATTTTTTAGACGATGCATATTGTATTCACAAAAATAAATTGCATAAAATTCTTGTGTTTTAAATGTTCTATTTGACATCCCTTATTCTGAACTATCTTTCGACACCGCAATTTCCAGGATAATAATGCCTTTTGAAGTGTCAGAAGAGGTATTCTATCCCATTCCTCCTGAACAGATTTCTAGAGTCCTGTAAGGGTTTTGGGACGACGTTTGGTTAATGCAGATTTTAAAAGTCCGAAAGCACAAAAATCCATAGGTGATACATCGGGAGATTTAGTAGGGATATCAGTGAAGGGTATGGCCTTGATACCAGTTTTTTGTTCCATTTCTTTTAGGAAATTTACAGTGGATTTTGATGTGTGACTGCTAGCTTTGTCCTGATGGAGTCTCACAGATTGATGGCACTGTGGGTAAAGCGATGGTATTTCATTCAGAAAAATTGGCGATAAAATATGTTCCTGATAGTATTTGGAGTTAATCTTGACATTTTTTTCCACTCTCTTTATTTTTAACTTGTCATTATAAGAAAAACCAGCAACAATCATGAATCCCTTAGAAAAACTTTCTTTCGATTCTTTGAACCATGTACTTAAATTTTTTTCTCCACTTTTATGATAATAAATGGCTCTTTTTTTGTTGCAATCATTTAAATACACCCATGATTCATCTATTGTGACAATTTTTTTCCATTTTTCTTTGGATAAGTGTTTCTCATATAGAATTCTGCAGCGTGTCCTGCGTTCAGCGATATGATTTGGAAGAAGACGATGCACATTGCGTTTTTCGCTTTCTTAAGATTTAAATCAACGTTTATCATTTTGTTTACAGTGGACACCGAGCATTTTAATGATTTTGCAACTGTCCTTTGATTAGGGGGATTTTCTTTTAACATTAAACAACGTACCTTTGCAATAGTCGAAGATGTCCGTTTTTTCCTTGGATACTTGTTTGGAATTTTTGTCCCACTTGAGGCTCCAATTTACGTTTTTTTCCTTTCTTGTTGACGATATTACCTATCGACGCTTTAGATATCACAAAACCATGACTCTCACATCGTTTTTTGATAACGGAGTATGCATATTTCTCTTCGGAAAGAGCATAAATGTAGCCTTCGAACCACTGCTTTGTTAAAAACGCCATTTTGAATTTAAAAAAAACTTTCAAGCCGCAGATGATAATTTTGACTTTTAAAAACATAGTTCAATTGCAATTATTTCTTTTGCAGCAAACGACTTTTTATTACCGCTTACCAAAATCGTCTAAAAAATGTGCGAACAGCCTCTGTATTTTAGCTGAAATAATATCATCAATGCGGCTACATATGGTTTTGGCGACAAAGACTGATACTCCAAAATAATTTGCTTTTATCGAGCTTTTATAACTGCTTCCTTAACCCGTTCACGATCCGAAAATGGTTTCATTTTCTTTCCAATCAACATGGCAACAGAATAACTTGCTTTGACAATGGTAGATGATTGTTGTAATAAAGAACCAACCATCGTTTGCTGAGTTTTCAGATACGATATAAGAACAGTTAACCTAAAACTTTTTACTTCTTTACTGAAATTTACATGTAGATGGTTGTTGCAATAAAGAACCAACCAATGTTTGCTGAGTTTTCAGATGCGATATAAGCGCAGTTAACTTAAAACTTTTTACTTCTTTACTGAAATTTACATGCAAGTGGTTGTTGTAATAAAGAACCAACCATCGTTTGCTGAGTTTTCAGATGCGATATAAGAACAGTTAACTTAAAACTTTTTACTTCTTTACTGAAATTTACATATTCAATATGTTTTGTTTCATGATGCCTTTTAACGTTATGTTCCATAAATACAGTGACTGTCTGTTTCTTTACAAATTAAACACATTACTTTTGATTTCTGCATTGTGAAAAAATAATCTTTTTCCCAACGATCATTAAATTTCCTGTTTTCACTAACAACCTTTCTTTTCTTTGAGTTCATCCTGAAGGGTTAAAAAAAATTTCAAATAAATGTTAGTTGGAAATGTTGTTATACTAGCAATTACACAGAGCAACAAAATTTACTTTTTAAAGTAAATTTAGCATTCTTGTTTTCTAATCATGTATTATAATTTTGTAAAAATACCATCTGATGTATTCAGATGGCACTTTTATTCAACTATCAGCACCACACACAAAAAAAACTTAGTAAACACGCCTGTAAGTCAAAACAAACCTAACTCATAAACAGAGATTCACTTGAAATAATAATAAAGCTGTTCATGCAGTGAATAACGAACTGATGACGGCCCCAAGCATGTGCGTAGTGGACAACAGTGCATCGGTTCCTCACGGACAACCCTCTATC